>UFQX01000290.1:373946-469912 GCA_900497675.1 Arapaima gigas | reverse complement strand
TTCTCCTTTTTTTTTGGGGGGGGGGGGGGGGGGAGTTATATTATTTAGTTGGAATTAGACAAAAATATTTTACTGCTACAAACTCCCATTCATTGGAGAATGTTAACCCTTTCATCGTATAAACATGAACCATTTGTCATGTTGCGACTGAGATCGGAAGTCAGTTGAATTATGGGGTTTCTGACACCTTATTTACTGCCATCTGTCGTTCACTCAGATTTGTTCTGTAAGACATTTCAGAAGAAATACGGCTGTAATGTTTGTGACTTTGAAAATTTGTACCTTTGCTCTTTGCAACACGAACAGCCAATGCATGAAAACTGGAAGGACCACAGTCACCCCACTGATGGTCAGATATCTGGATAGAGTTGATGATGCATATAATAGACCAACTGTAAGGCCATGCGTTCTTCTCAGATCAATAATAAAAAAAAAAATAAAATAAAATAATAAAAAAATAATAATAATAATAATAATAATATCATCATCACGATAATCTTTAGTTAGAGATACACAGGCGCCGATTTTGGCTGGATCAGATTTACCAATTAGAGATCAAAGTCAATGGGAGTAAATGATCTCCACAGCTTTTAGGGACTGGCTGTTCTTCTAAACCAGGCATAGCATTTCAAAGCAGAGCCCAGATTTACTTCCGTCGCAGATCAATCCGTAATGCTGCCATCAAAGCACCTTCAGGTCCCAGCTGAAGAGAAAGCTTTGTGCACTCCCCTCGCCGGCCTGGACAGTTTTAAATAAAACACAGCATAACATGCACACGTCAGAACCAGCAAAGTCTGCAGCTGAAATTCTCAGCCACAAAGCAAAAACTTCTTTCATTTGCTTTGAAAGATTCACTTATGACTCGGCTCATCCCAACTCAATGATGGCAGATGTGTTCCAACACAGCAAAACTCTGCGGTACTGTAACTGCCTTGGTTTTCAGCATCTGCTCGCAAAGTCCATCTTCAGCAGAAAAGCCACAAAGGAAATTCACGAGCAGTGCTCACGTCTGGAAAGAACCAGAACCTGGCAATTCCGACACTGGTAAACTCTGGAAATTTGTCTGATGTGACAGGGACCCCATTTCACTACCATCATGACAATGCTGCTCCAAACAGGCCACCACTAGTGCAGCGTGAGGAATTTATTGTCCCGCTGCTGCTGTCACTACCCATTGTCCCTTTACTCATACTTTCCAAACCACGAGGCAAACCGCATTCACGCAAAACGGCCAACTTGCAGTATTTCCAAACCGTGCTGCACGATCAATACCATCACCCAGAAGGCAATGGGTGCGACCAAAACAAAGGCTGCGTGATCATGCGCCTTTCGCACCATTCGCTCAGTCACCTACAGTAAATGCACACATCGCAGAACCTCCACTGGAAAAATAATCACTTCAGAGGAATCCGAACCTCACCCGGGGCATCTTAAAAATGGAGGCATGGAGGATGGGCTTCAACATTCCCAGGAAAGGTTGAACGGGTTCAACTGTGTTCATCCTACCCTGCCAGAGAGCCAACATCTCCATTATTAAGACTGGTCCCGTGTGTCTGCCGCACCGGGCGCTATTTTAGCTGCGCAAACCAGAGCTCTTTGCCGTGATGACATATATTTGCCTGACAACTTTGTAGCCAGTGATGAAGCACCAGTGATCACTCAAACAGGGTACCGTGGAGATCCAGAGGGCAGGCCGAAGGCAGATGTGCCGAGTTGGACGCTTAATATTCCTCTGAAAGAAGATTTAACAAACATTCCACTGTCTGTGTAAGTCTTGCTGTACCTGTATGAAGAAAAAAAAAAAAATACTCCAGAAGTGTCGCGCGGGGGCCACCTGTAGACTTACTGGAGTATTTTTCTTCATACAGGTACAGCAAGACTTACACAGACAGCGGAATCGACACTCGACTTCTACAGAGCTTTATTTCTTCCTGACAATAAGAGTCCTCCTTTTTCGGTTAACTGAACCAGCAAGTAGTTGAGATTCGCTCTCGCTTTTCCCCTCCCCACCTCAGTTGTAGATGACGAGAAGTTCGCCAGGCAACACTTCCTATTCGGATGGTAGCAGCACCCAGCAGGCTTCATCTTGTGTAGCAGGGCCTGACCACGACCAGCACCAACGTTCCTCAAAAGCCTTTTTCTCCCCTTGCGTTCCAAAATGCTGCCTTTTCTCACCTCCTTTCGTGCCCTTTGAAAGGTTCGACAACGGAGATCTCACGCCGCACCTAAGAAGCAAGCTGCCCTTCCGCCCATCTAAATGTAAACTTATTTGCATGAGCGGGCAAAAACAAACCCTACAGATTTGGGAGGGACGATGTGTAGGTCCTTTTGTACGTGCAAGAGATTCTTCTGAGGACTTCCTGCTGCACATTCTCTACTAAATCGCTGGCGTCGCCAAGCCAAGATTCGAATAAAAAGTTATCGTCGACGAAGCTTTGCATTCAGGTCATATGCAGCACCTGACAAATATGGCAGTTATTTAATTAGAAGCATAACCACGTTTCACCAAATGCTTTATTTTGACCATGTTGAAAGACACGGATTTGGACTTGGTAAATCCTCAAGTCAGATACAGAATTTGTATTCAGACTGTACGTTTAATCCTGCTCTCAGAGCTCGGACAAAAAGGAGTCCAAATGAGCTGATAAACAAGGCTGTTAACAGCCAAGCACAACAAGGAGCTGTATTTGTATGCGTGGCCATCGCCTCGCTGTGTGAGCGAACTGCGGAGAAGAACAACAGCTCTGAGATGGAGTTAACCCGCTCGCGAGAAACACGTACAACGGCGTTTTCTTCCCTGCCAAGCCGGACAGGATTTCTGCTCCCAGCCGTGCCTGGATCTGCATTAATCCTTTGGGAAGAAACATTTTGGAGCATTTCAGCCAGCAATTAGTTCAAGAACTTGGGCACCAACCACTGACCAGAATGGTTGAGGAGAAACAGACAAGGTGGTGGGTTCCCACCGGAATATGTCGCCGAGCGTTACCGTACGTTTCTCTTCGATTCAAAGGACGTTAATTATTCCCTTATAAAACGGGAGAAAAATCAAAGTTCTTCCCGTCATCGCTGCAGTGACCTGCCCAGAAAAGCGAGCCGAGGAACCAAAACGCGCACAAGGTTCACGTGAAGGAACCCGGTGGACGCGACAGAAACGGGCAGCAGAACACAGGCTACAGTGTGCAAAAAACGGCTGTTTCAGCGACCGGCTGCATCTCAGAGGAGCAGTTCGGAAAGTGCCTAGTGTCGCCCATAAGTCAAGTCACTTTCGGAAAAAAAACGTGGAGAGGAAGCCCTGCTGATCAGGCTTATCACCATTAGAAGGATTGAATTAACGTTCTCCGAGTGGAGAAAGTAACTGAGCGTAGACTATTCAATTTTTCAGTGCAGATAACAGCCGTCCAAATCCCACTCTGCTGTTTTCCCATTAAGAACGCTGGTGCTTCTCTCTCACCGAAAGTGTAAAGGCAATGAAAACAACTTAAGAAGCCAAGTTACTTCTTCACACTGTATTTGAATATATAAAACAAAATAAAATTTGAACTAGAAGGGGTTTAAAAAACACCTTGGGAGATGGTTTTCATCATTCCACTGTTGAACTCACTTTTACTTTGTCAGTTTTTTTTTTTTATACTTAAGCTGCTAAGCACTATAATGCTGTTCATCGATGTCTTTTTTAAATATTTATACCCTGAGCAGTGTTGTCTTCTGTCTTTTTACCTTTTTCTAGGCACCTCACCTAAAATCATTTACCCAAAACACGGAATGATCCTTCTTTCTTTGTACAGTCACTAAAGGTTCGAATGAGGTCTCTGAGGTTTTATGACTTATTCCTGACTCCTTAACTTCCTGCTGGCTCACATACGGAGACTAGATCTTTCATGACCTGCAGGAATTCTCTCAGAAGTTCCTTTGAAACTCCAACACTGGGCCTCTTGCAGCTGAAAACTCAGCTTTCAAGAAGTATGAACCTACTTGTCTTAAGGTTTACCAAAAGTGCCCTGAGGGAGAAAAACCATCGACAGTGAAACCGAGGGCAGACGGTCGTGTAAGAAAGTCGACCTTTTTTTTTTAAATTAACACCAGACCGGATCTGGGCTGCGGCAGGACAGAGCTCAGCACAGGTCAGACGACGGCTGACCAGCAAACTCCACAAACTCATCCGCAACAAAAAAAAAAGTCACCAGCTTCTGTATGGTAACTTTGAGGAGGCACATTTTGGAAATTAGTTCAGCAAAGTAAAATTTATAGAAAAATGCAAGATATAAATGAGAACAGGCAGTTTTGTTAAATCACCAATAATTATCTGTGCTTTTTGCTCAGCTACTTTCCTACGTCAGGATTCAGCCGTTTTAAAAAGTACAGCAACACGAATCACTGAGACCACATCCAGTTCACCATCACATCTACTGCTGCCTTTTTACTTAATCTTCACCACTTGTTAGAGTTTTATAAAGCGCCTGTAAAGCACACGTCTAGACAAAGCCAACGTGCTGAAGAAAAAAAAAAAACCCCCCATCATCAGCCCAGCGCCGTTTCTATCAATGTTTCAAAGCTTCAAGATGACACACAGAAGACAAATTAGAAAAACAGGAAAAGCCCCAAAGCATCTAGATAAGGAGACGTCACCAGACTTTCAGGGGGGGCCATCGCTGAGGTCCAGGTTTGGAACACATTTCCTTTTACAAAAAAACAAGGAACAACATCCAGCTACAAAGAGAAAGATGCTGAAATTTCAAGTTTCCTCCACTTATAAAGTGGTCTTTGTTCTACAACATTATTTCCAATTGTGAGTTTCACATTAAAATTGTTCTGTTTAAAAGACACTTCATCCTTTCTCTTGGAAACTGCTGATGTCTGTCTGCCAAACTGTCCCACGTCCAAAATCGGAGCTTTCCTCAGGACAGAATTGCACCCAAAAGTGTTCGCAAAAAAAGGTTCTCAACTTTCCTTAAAATTATAACATAAAGAAACGGTTGTTTTGTTAAGAGCTGTTACACGAATTACAATCAACAACAAAGGCACTCAAATGTCTTTGCGCGTCCAGAAAGGGGGGGAAAAGGGGTGACGGTTTCAGAAATGCTGTGCAGTTGAGACGGTTTGGGGGGCACTGAAAGAGGGACCCCCCCCATCCCCGAAAAGGGGCTATCCCATTGTAACCCAGTTATCCTGGGACTTTTTTGGGGCCCATTCAGCTTGTGAGGAGAAAAGGGTGAAGCATCTAAGCACAAAGGGCCATTCAGGGCTGCTCAAAGTAGTGATCAAAGCCTGGAATTAGAGTTAGCCACCAGTGCTAGTCCAACCTCGGCACGTTGGGGAAAAGCTCAGCAGCCTGCAGGGGACCTTCCAGCGCCAACCCCTCGTGTTGAGGGAAAAACACCACAGCATTTACACCAAACAGCTTCAAACATAAATCACTGCCTCTCCACTGGGGTCCACTGAGTAGACCCCCCCCTCCCCACTAGGGCACCAAGTGGTGCTTCTCTGCTTAAAAAAAAAAAAAAAAAAAAAGCTCACAGTAACACCCTAAAAACTCCTCTAATACCATCTACACATAAACCGCTGCAGGCCAACAACGGCAGTTTAACTGGCAGTTTGCTTCATACCGTGGAGAACTTTAACCCAGTTAAAGGGGAACAAAGCAGAAGTCGAGTCTGGAGACCACGTTGCCCTCAAGTAACACAGCAGAAAGACCATCTTCTAGAATCTACCTTGACATCAGTGGTTGATGAGATGCAGGCAACGGTTTGGGTCATAAGCAGATGGAGGGTGACGCACGTTCGCCGCCGAAGGAAGGGAATTAAACTTTATATCTGCCTGTGGAATGTGCTTATCCTCAGTGGTGGTGATGGTGGTGGTAGGGGGGGGGGGCAAACGGTTAATCCCCTTTCAGGGCGTCGAACACTTCAACAACTCTTTGCGAATCACTCGGAATTAATAGGCTTTTAAGTAGCTGACAATACTGGTACATTTGTCCCCAAATAACAGTCAAATGTCTCAAAGAGCAGCCTGGTGTTTGGACAGGTGTTGGAGCACAAGAGTCAACAGATGGTTTGAAGTTTCACACGGTTCTCAGAATTGAATCCGCCGTTTCGACGCAGTCGAACAGAGAACCACAGCCGTCGACGTCGGAACGTTGATCATTGAGGACTTTTTCACGAGGCAGATTTTACAGCTTTCAAAACTGGGAAAAGAGCGAAGGGTAAATTGTAGGGGAAATGATGGGTCGGACCCCACGTTCACGTGATACTGGGTGGTAAATTTAACGTTCAGGTGTTTTTGGACGGTGCCGTGGAGTAATCCGGGGTGAGATGTCACTGACAACACAGTAAAACAGGGTAAACAGCCAGACAAACTCACAGCTGGGAAATAAGTTTTAATTCTCAGGTTCCTGACTGAGAGAAACTAATGTGGTGTAAAAAAGGACATTGATGTGATAAAGAGTTTAACAAACTGTTAAAACACACACACACACACACACAGGGAATTATGGGAAACCCATCTTCAGCTTTTTTTCCTATTCCGCTAAACTGACTTTAATTGTCTATTATTCCTCTAACTTTGCATCATTTTACACCACTGACGCACGATAAGCCACAGAGTCGAATAAAACCGCCTTTAAACCGCGCAAAGCCGCAAAAGTGTGTGAATATGGTGTAAAAGTTGGATTTTCCGCGAACTTTACCTCAACTTTACCTCAACTTCCCTGCAGGTGACCGCGCGCGCGCGCCACTTACTTGTACGGTTCAGCTCCTCTGTCTTCAGCTCCTCTTCCTCTTCCTCCTCTTCTTCTTCTTCTTCTTCTTCTTTTTATATTATATTATATTATATTATATTATATTATGGTCGGTTATTGTTTATTGCCGCCAGCGACGACCTCCGCGCAGCTCTTCGCTCAACTACTTCGATCCGGTCAAAAATTGGCCACTTTTAAATGAACCTGCGCGTGGCGTCACCCCCCCCCCCCCCCCNCGACCTCCGCGCGGCTCTTCGCTCAACTACTTCGATCCGGTCAAAAATTGGCCACTTTTAAATGAACCTGCGCGTGGCGTCCCCCCCCCCCCCCCCCGCAGCCCCGTCCCGCACGTCACCAGCACTAACCAACTAACTCAAACTTACACCATCTTAACTTATTCCCGCGGCTTTTCGCTGTCTGCACAACCTCCCCCTCAAAAGTCACTTTTGCGTTAAACAGCAGATTCACTTGTTTTGTTTTCTCTTTTACTTTTTTTACGCAGCTTCCCTTAAAACAGCAAAACGTTGTTTCCTCTACTTGTGAAAACTTATTACGGTAAAAAAAAACCACATCGGTTTCACCGAATAGAAACATATTACAAGTTGAGATAACTAACAATTTCTTTAGTTCCCGAAGACGTTTATCTCGGGAATTTTATTAAACGTGAAGAAGTACAGAAGAACAGTAAATTTCTCCCACGTGCTAAGATTTTTGCACCTTGGATTTTTATTAAAACAAAGGAGGGAAAAAAAAAACCTCAGGAACATATTTCTGTCTGATGCCTGTGGTGACAAACATCTCACACATCATGTTTTCCCACCACAGCAGAAGCTCACAGAAATGATCAGAAAGCCTCTGCTGACTCTTCATGGTGGACCTTCAACCAGCTGAGCGGATTCGTCTTCACATCCCTCCACTTTTTTTTGTAAGTTTCACACGTTTCAGAGAGAAGGAGACCAGCAAAGGAGACCAGAAGTTTATAGGCTCTTCTAGACCCTTTAAGAGTTTGGCGAAGACTCCGGAACCATCTTGTTCACAAGTAAATGGAGAAAATATTGTGCTTGGTTTTGTTGCGCCGGGAACCGACTGCATTCGCACAGAATTACGTGAGACGGCGAGAGCAGAGTGATGTTTTACTGGAAACTGTGTTTTCCTCCACTTCACAGATCCCCTGCAGCCCAACTGTGGACCCAGGACCTCCTGCAGCTGCACTTCATAAAGTCAACTATTTACTTAAAGACTCGATTAACTGCCGGCGTTGTCAGTAAATGAAGGAAAAGTGAGAACAATCAGAAGGGATCAAATGAACTTATTCCTGTAATTCAGCCAAAAACGACATTTTGTTTTGGGTTCTGGATGTTCAGGACGTTCAGGATGTTCTGGGCCTCTTTAATCGGTGCTCGGGTGCGATAAGGAGCCGCAGGGTTTGGATATCTGCTCACTCTCTGTACCACGAGCCGCAGATTATTTACAAATCGTGCCAAACCTCACAAGGACAGCGGTAGAACCGCCTTCTGCACCTCCTTACCTGGAGCAGATCACACAACATTCAGCCGCTCACCAGAGCTCCGTGCCAACGTGCATGTTCAAGCTAAAAAAAAAATCACACACAGCTCCATCGCACAGCGACACCGAAGCTTCTCCCACGGTGAGTTGCCAGTTTATTAGGAACACCCGTCCAGCAGCGCATCGCGCCTCCTTCAGTCTTTGGGATGTTCAGATGTTCTTCAGCAGATATCAGAGGTCCTAATATGAGCCAGGAAAACATCCCACCTACCATCACACCGCCACCACCAACCTGTACTCTTCACACCACACAGGACAGCTCCGTGGACTTCTCGTCCTTCCATCATCACGATGCAGAAAGAACCTGGATTCATCTCAACTTTTTTGCACTCCTCCTCAGTCCAGAATTGTTGCTCCCGTGTCCACAGGAGGTGCACTTTCCTGTTCTTCACTGACAACATCCTCACCTGACAAGATCTTCTGCTGTTGTAGCTCATAAGAGACAAAGTTGGATAAATGGTGTGTTATGAGATGATGTTCTGCTCCCCGCTGTTGAATCAGGAAGCGATTTGCCTGGTTGTGGGACTTCTGCCTGCTGCACGATTCTTGCCGTCCTCCTGTGACCCCTCTGACCCACAATCTGTTTTTCCTCCACAGGATCGCAGATCACCTTTTACTCCTCACACCATTCAGGGGTAAACCTTTAAAATGGATGTGTGTAGGTGGGGGGGTGTACCTAATAAACTGGCAACTCAGTGTATAAGCTGTCCCAACAGTAGAATCTTTCCTTGATGGAACCTCCGATCATCCGTCTCTCTCTCTCTCCAGGATGCTAATAACAGCTCAGAGGAGGGAAAATGAGCACCTCACCTCCACGCTGCCATCTGCTCCTGGTGGTCCAGGCTGCTCAGCTGGGCTTCCCAGGACTTCTGCAAAACAGCTCACACTTCTGAGGCAGCGTGGTAACGTCTGCATGTGTACATAACTGCACACCATATAATCCCCCGGGGGGCTTTTTACTGGGTTCTTCCCACAGAACACGATAATGAGAAGCTATGTGAGATGTGGTGGTGGAAGAGCTCCATCGTGAGACGGCGTCAACGTTCGCTGATGCAGGACGGGGGGCCTGTCGTCACCCGCGTCCCAAAACGCTACTCGTTCTTTCATCGTCTCTTACGGGACTTGACTGACAGGTGTTTAAACTCCCACTTAGTTCTAACTGCAGCTGCCAGTGCCTCTCAGTGGGTGTTTATCGGGTGAATATTAATAATTACCCAGGACCAGCACTTCAAGTGGCAGAAGCAACACTCCTACCTGTTGCTCTTTGGAGAGCTGCCACTTTTCCTTGTGTGCTGAACCTTCCCATGATCCCCTGGTGCTCTTTTTTACCTATCTATCTATCTATCTATCTATCTATCTATCTATCTATCTATCTATCCATCCATCAATCCATCGATTTGTCACTTATTTATTTGTTCATCTATCCCAGAATGCATATCTCTGCCTCATTCTCCTCACTTGTTCCCCCTCTTCTGAGGATCTTCATCTCCTGCTCCCTTGCAAACCTGCTATATAAGGACACTTGACAATAAACTGTTTTTGATTCTTGACTTGACTCCTGCTTCTTGACTCTCGACTCTTGGTTCCTCGCTCCTGACTCTTGACTCTTTTCTGCCCCTTGTTGACCAGATTACCCCAGTAAAACACTGTAACTGCAGCACATGGACAGTCTTGAGCCTCACAGCCACATCATTACCCAGAATGCACCGTTACCCTGCAGGCCGCCTCACGCTGCTTCTCCTGCCATTTGACATCGGTGTCCCTTTTTTAAAGAGATACATTCTGACAACATCAGCAGCATCTTCTCTTCCCTCAGCGAATAAATTGACAATTTAATACTTACCGCCCCCCCCCCCCGGGCTGCTGCTTTCCACCGTTCGTCTGTTGCCCACAGAGACGGAAAACACACACTGGCTCCTGCATGAACATCTCACCATCTTCTCAATGTTCATTAAATGGATTTCGCACAAGGAAGTGAGTCAGCCTTGCTAACAGAACCAGGCCAGACGATAAACAGCCGTTTACAGGGGGATCGTCCTCCTCGTCTCGGAGGTGCTGCCGGGGGTCCTGGGACAGATGTGTTTTGACAGACGGCGGATCGGCGCTTCTCACCTAACCCGTCCTTTCCAACGTTTCGTTTCCTCTCGGGGTTCATCCCTGCCGTGACGGAAATTAGTCGTCTTTTTTTTGTATCAAAAATTTATTTGCAAACATTCATTCGCTGCATGAATGATGAGATGCAAATTACAGCCATGAAAAGCTTTATAAATATTTTAATAACAACTAATGGTGCTGCATCGAGGCCCCGGAATGAAATCCCGTAAAATCTTACATGTTTACAGTCCAAGCAGTTAAATTTATGCTGCATTATTTTTTTAACAATTTTTTCATGGCTCTGGCGATGCTTTTATCCAAAGTGAATTGATTTTTCAAAATAACTTTTACAAGCTGAACATTTTTAATAGAGCGAATCGGGGCCACCGTGTGGCTCGAGGGCCCTGCAGGAGAGGGTCCTAAACCGACAACCTACAGGTTGTGATATGTCGGCCTTCTTACACCCCCTGCTGTTGCCGCCAGTACTTCCCGGCTTGTTTGCACACGATGAAGGGAATTTTATGAACACGAACTGTCGGAGTCGGAGGAGGAAGGGAGCTGCAGGGGGAACGTGGGACTTGGGGTCTTCTCTAAGCCCGTGAGATACTGTGAGGTGTTTCTCGCCGAGCTTCTCTTCGTGTGGGAGACGCATGAACGGCACATGAGAAAGTACTTCAAACAGGGTGAGGACCCCCCCCCCCCCCCCCCCCCCCCCCCCCCCCCCCCCCCCCCCCCCCCCCCCCCCCCCCCCCCCCCCCCCCCCCCNGGGGGGGGCCCCCCCCCCCCCCCGGCCGCCTTGACCTTTCATTCTGAGGTGTCCCCCAACCAAACAATCGACTGAAAGGCCAGCGGGGGCCGTTATTTGTTCTCGGGGTGAATAGAAGGGCAGGGATTTGGCAAAGTCGTCCCACGAGAATTCGGCAGACCGCTGTGTAGCAGGGTAAAGTGCGTTGAAGGAGCAGAGGGGAGGAGAAAGAGATAACAGAGGTGGACGGAGGCCCAGAGGTGGGGTTTATATGTGATATGTGTGCCCCCCCTACCTTGCCTAACTCCTCCTTCCGACACAACGGGTCAGTCACGCGTGAAGGTTTTGTGTGGCTGGAGCCACGAACCACCACAGCCTGAAAACGCTGCATTAAGGCCAAGCCGTGCGAGGAAGTGCCCCCCCCCGTGCGCCAGCTGCCTGGCCCCCCCGAGCGAAACCCGAGGGAATCGGCCAGTTCGCCTCCTCAACAGGGACGAGACTCTGCGTGAGACCCGAACTCACATGGTTCTGGTGACCTCAGAGCGCCTCTTCACCCGTCAGAATTGCTTCACCAGCACTTTGCTGTAGTCAAACTCATTCTGAGCCCCTCAGCTGTTTTTTCTCCCCAGATCTCCGGGTGGGGTCACTTCCGAAGCCCTCCGACCCGGAGGAGCCCGAAGCTGCCGGAGTGACGCCGACAGGAGCCGAACGCAGCGCCGTCTGCAGAACCCAGCTGCTAAAATGACCGGTTACGTTCCCTGGAGTAAAGACTGTCAAACAGCACGTCTCCAGACGCGGCTGTTAAAACCGTTAAATAAACCGACTTTTATCCACTCAGTAAACGCTTTAGGTTCGAGTTTACAGACTTGGTACTGTTGCAGAGTGGGCAACGAGGGCTGCAGGGAATGTGGCCGACGTTGAAGAAGAGGCCTTGTGGGTGGTTTTGTTGTGCAGAAGTTGAGTTCAGCCAGCAGATACAGCACGTGGGGCGACAGGGAGGTTCGTTTCCCTGCTCACGTTCACCATGTTCAAAGTCGACCTTTCAGCTCGGGGGGAAACGCAGGCGAGTAAAACCGACCCCTTCGAAAACGCAGTCCGGTTTTTAAAGCCGCTAAAAAGCAGTAACGTTAAATAAAGTCAATAAATGAAAAAAATGTAACGGGTAAAGTAACGTCTGAATCAGCGATAATTTACACGTCTCAGTCTGAAGCCTCATTTTTTTTTTTTAAGGCCGGTTTGAAATAATCGCCCCCCTCAAAGCGCTGTCCCTAGGTGTCTATTGGCCAGCCCCCCTCCCACCTCGCAGCCACCTGGCTGTCTCTGTGAGAAATGAGGGGCAGCAAAGCCCAGCTATCTCACCTACGCAGGGGACACGGGTTCATTCATCTTCCCCCGAACCCCGGACTGCAGCCGGAGACGCATCCAGGCGTGTCGGTTTTCATGCTCTTTCTGCGCGTTGCGTTCGCCGGGGGGGGGGGGGGGGGGNTATCATTCCGGTAGATTTCTGACGGCTGTCATGTCGACACGGAGGAAAGCGAGAGAAGGAAGAATGGGGGGGGGGGGGGGGGGGGCAGTTCAGCGTTCAGCTGTTTTCCACACGACGGACCGCTGGCTGCTGAGGCCAGAGGGGATCAAGCCTGCCACGTGAAGGCAGGTTGGGACCTGGGGCGGGGGGAGGGACTTGCAGGGTCAGAGGTCACCGCCTGTCAGCACATCCACCTGTGAAAGGTGAACTTTAGAGTTTCGGTGCCTAAAAACGACGCGTCGCTGCCTGAGCGCAGAAACGAACATTTTAAATGTTCGAAACGCCCAGCTGTGGCCCTCAAGCAAACGTACGTTATGAAAAAATATTTCTGTGTGTCTTTTTCCACATTTGCCTTTCGTGCACTGAGTGATGAAAAGGGTTTTCACAGCTTCTGACGCCTGAGGAACAGTCACTGCTGTACTGTGTTTGCACACATAAATGTAAAAAAGAAAAAAAAAAAACTACAATTTTATTTTACATCTTACTTCAGTTGTACATGGCAGGCTGTTTTGGGCAGGGCTGGAAAACAGTGGAAAGACGACCAGAAAACAACCGGGCGCCGATTTTCCAGTGGCTCCAGGTGGCGTCTCCTGGCGGCAAATAAACAATACAGGTCCGTCGCAAAATAGTTCTGCGTGAATGTCTGTGTATAAAGGATTTTACTTTAAATAATGCAAAACGGTCATTTTAAGCAGCTGCAGCACAAAAAAAAGAAAATCAGTAAAAATGTAGAATTTTAAAAAATATTTATTTTTTTTTCCAAGCAAACAACCCACACAACAGATTCACAACTGTTTATAGTTTACATTTCACACTTGCTAGTTCATTCTGCTGGTCACAATTACGTAAAAAAAATTATTATGTAATTATCAAGGCTTTTAAAATGCTTTTTAGGTACATATATGCAATTTATTGGTAACCTTGAATTGCGTGGCAGTAAATTGGTGACAGAAGAAAAAAGTGGCATTAAATGTCCGCTCGTGTTCTGCTAATGGATCGCGGTCAAACCCGAAACAAAGATTAACGCCACCAAATAAACATTTTAAACTGAGTTTTTTTAAAGATTAAAAAAAGGAACCTTTCCACAAGCTAGCAGCGAACGTGAAATGTGAGCCCATCCGACTATTTCGCTCTCGTAACAAGTAGCCCCCATTAAACGGTAATAAACTGAGTCTTCACTGAAATTATGTGAAGATCACAGCGAAATTCACCTGGATTTTACTTTAGCGGCGGGCGTCAAATTGTCCGTTTCATAATGTTTTTCCAGTGTTTGACCTGTGTAGCAGCGCACGCGATCGTTCTCTTCTCACGCGACAGCGGACGTCTGTGCATCTCACACGCGTGTAACAAATCACTCCGTCACGTCGAGACCTCCGACAAACTGCCCGCTTGTAGCAAGACGCTCATCTCAGATTCACAACTTGTTTTTCAGGTTAAAATTGGAACCACACGCAACAAACATCATCTGCACATAATATTGCACTGGGAAGAGTAGAGGAATCGGGTTCGTGAATAATACGGTATTAAAGCTGTGAACGTCACAAATTCAGGTTTGCAGTTATGATGGTCAGGGGTCTCACTTTTACTTCAAATATACTGTATTACAGCAGTCGAGTTAAAGGTTAGCAAGTCTCCCTGCATCTGCCGAAATCTTAAAACAGTTCTGGAGACTAAACTCTCAGGAAGTAGGTTGACGTTCTGCCTTTGGTCGCGTCTGTCGGGGGGGATGTGACAATTATGGGACCGGAAGTAATTAAATTGGGAAAAAGGCGTAAAAAAAAAAAAAAATTGTCTGAGCAGTTTGGGGTCTCAGTTGCAGAAACATTTTTTAAACAGAGAACTGTACCGTTTTCGCTCGGCCGTCCAGCACGTTTTGCCGCAGCGGCCCAGGGTGCGAGAGAAGGTCCCGTTTCTGTGTTTCCGAGGCACCCGAATGCAGCGCAACCGGCTGGAGTCCCGTGGCGGCGGCTTAAAGCCGTCACAGGTGACCCAACAGCGGTGGCCCACGAGGGTCTGCACAGGGTGAAAATGTTCGCCCCACGTCGAGAGCTAGGGAGTTTCCTCACGTTTCAGCCCAAGGTGAGCAGAACAGAAACACCTGCACTGGCGCTTTAGACAAGTTCTGGAGAAGAATGAAGAAACGCAACAAGACGTCGTTCCTATGGCCTGTGGCATAAAAGTTAAAAACTGGGCAAGACAAAATAAAACAGATTAGTTACACCTATAAAATAGTCTATAAAATTCCAAAAAAAGCTGAAATACTTTTGGGGAAAAAAGGTAAATTATTGGGGTAAAACACAGAAAGGGCTAAAATAAAAGCGGCTTGGCAGGAGTCACCAAGTCAAACATGTGCACAGATTGTGGATTTTTGCTAATGTGCTGCGCCGACGGGTCATTATAAACACGTCAAAACCTGACAGGTGAAACAGAAACTCTTATAACGAAAACGAGGGCAATGGAGAGCGACTTCCCAACACCGACACGCGTGAAAATTAAATTTCACAGCTGACTGTTAAGCCAAATGTTCTGACGTATTGTAACTGACTGACTTGTGTAACCAACGTACTGGTGAAGTTTTCAGATCAGTTCAACTGAAGAGATGAAGTTCCTTTGGGGGGGGTCCACCTCAGTGTTGAGGAAAGAGGTTGAACGTCCGCCCTGGACCTACAGTGATTTCTCCTCCTCCTCCTCCTCCTCCTCCTCCCCAAACCGCTCCGTGTTCTGACACTGAAGTCCTTAAAGGGATTCCGATGGATCGATCAAGTTCAAAGTTCAAATCCAGCGCTGTTCACGTCTGTCACCATCGAGTTGTGCGGCCGCAGCAAAGGGAGAGCCCAGCGGGGGGTCGCATTTCTCCACCGGCGGCCAAGTTAGGACTTTGCTTGTGGTTGAGACCTTTTGCACGGGTGCGCTTTGTCACTTTTCGTTCATCTGAGGATCTCCATTGCCTTCCTTGTCCAGCTACGATACGCGAACATTAAGGAACTGAGGTGCCTGAACTTTGGGAGAAAAAACACGGTTTATAATACTGTAATATATTGGGTTTTACACACTTTCAGCCACATCTGTCTCACTTTGCTGCCCGGCCTGTGTGGTGCGAAGGAACCTCTAAACATCACAGCGCGGTAAGCAGCCGTCGCACAAAAACAACCAGTACTGACTTGAATCGTCTATTCACTCCTTCAGCTGCCTTGCAAACTAGCTACAGGTGGTCAAGGGTAGCAGTGTAAAACAAGGTAAGGTGCGGCACGCCAGCCAGGGGGCCGCGGCGATAAGGTTTCTCATGGTGGCCTCATACAAATACGCACATCATATATACAGAAAGACACCAGAACCACACATTTCAGCACATCTCGTCTACTCAGGCCAACTGTGTCACATTCAGNAGCCAGGGGGCCGCGGCGATAAGGTTTCTCATGGTGGCCTCATACAAATACGCACATCATATATACAGAAAGACACCAGAACCACACATTTCAGCACATCTCGTCTACTCAGGCCAACTGTGTCACATTCAGAAGCCGTTTACATGCCTTTATTTTAAAAAAAAAAAAAAACTAAGTTACGGATCATGGAGTCGCTGCCTTTCCAGCCACTGTGGGAAGATATAGAAGCAACTCAAGTCCTGCGCGAAAAAGAGCCACATCTCCACCCGACTTCCAACAAAAAGGACCAATATATTTGTTACACACTTATGCTCTGTCAGTACACTTAAAATACACACATTTTAGTTAAAAGTATTAGAAAAAAATTAAACTGCTACCGTTTAAAATATTAGAAAACATACAGTAGATGTAGAGCACTGCAGTCAGGCAGCGTAATAACAGGGGGAACTTCTGCATGCAAAACGCCCCTTTCTACTCTGACATAAAGAATGATACTAAGATCACTTGAACAGCCTCAAACACCCCCTGAAATAAACACTTCATATTTTAATCGCAGATCAATTCTACACGCAAACAAAAAGTGCCTCGGAAATAAATAGCGTCCATAAAATTATTTGTAAGACATAAAACAAATAAGGAAACTACAGTCTTTTGAATTCACAACTGCAGGCCTGAAATTCATTCATTTTCAAGAAGAGAAAAGTTTTGATTTTTTTTTTTTTACACTCTTACAGTTTTAAAAGTGTTGAAACAAACATCTTTTGCAAAAAAAAAAAAAAAAAGAACAGACACAGCTATCAACTTGAAAAAAATATATATAATTTACATGTTTATATTACAAACATGGCAAAACGCAAGAGTATTTTTTTTTACATCTATGCCTTATATAAGTATCTATTTCCTTCAAATGGTAATAAGAAGTATGACATTAATCAGCACAAAAGGGAAATTCAAGCAACAGTTGAACATGGAACATAAAAAAGGAAGAACAGCCATAAGCACAGCTCTACAGGAGCTTCTGAATTACAGTACCGAGCTTCTTCATCTAAACCTGAACGTCCCCCGAAACACTTCTTTAGCCGCCAGATTGCGGTTTGAGTAAAACAACAAGTCAACGAATCACAAAAAAAATGACAGCAATCAAAGAAAAACAATCATTCAAAAATGTCCCACTATTTTCGGTCAAAAGCCAAAACCCCCTAACACCAGCACTGTGTTTGGTCACACTGAGGACAACGACCTTCATCCCTTGGAGTAAAACAACCTTTTTAAACACACACACACACACACACACACACACACACACACACAGACACACACACACACACACACACACTTGTTTTGGCAGTGCAATGAATTATAAGGAACAGAACCACTGGTGGGCTTGAAGACAAGAACCTTCCTGCCTCCGAGAGCTGCCTGCCGGCAGGGCGCCCACAGCGGGACCCTCCGCAGGAAACCAGAGGTTGTTCTCTGCGTTTTCTACTTCTGTTTCGTTCGCAAGAACCGAAGATGGTTTTGGCACAAAGAGGCGAACAGAGGCTGGTTACACCGCAGTCTCCTGGTCCTCCCGTTGGATCATCTGGTAGTGCTGCCGGTTCTCCAGGTAGGCCGCCAGGTCAGGGTCCTTGGCTTTCTCTGCCCTGTGCTTCGGAGTGTCGCCCTGGAGAGAGAGCAGAGTGAGACGCAACTCCCACCCGGGTAGCGGCTCATTGTGAACTCTGAAGGATTTGGGTTTACATCCCGGGAAAAAGCTTTGTGGCTGATGAATAACAAACAGGGTGGCAAATAGGACTGAGCTGCTGCTTTGGCCTCAAAAGTTGCAGGTTCATATCCTACTTTCTGCCATAGTGCTCTTGAACGTGGTACTTACCCTTAGAATACTCTAGTAAGAATTACCCAGCTGTATAATACAGCAAGTACTTTAAGGCAGCTTAACACTGAAAAGCGAAATGAAAATGACCAGACAAATTGCTTTAACTATCAAACACACACACCCCTCCATTTACGCCATTTTTAATACGCAGCTTTTTGTACCATTACTCCATCTGGGCAGCGATCTGCAATGCGATCAAGCAAAACATACATACATACATAAATTAAATAAAAAAAGAAAACACAATTCTAACAGGACTGTTTCATCCAAGCATATAAAACTGGGGGAAAAAGAGTGAGTGAGTGTGTGTGTGTGTGTGTGTGTGTGTGTCTAAGGGCACGTGTCTGGCTGTGTGTTATATAATGGCCATTCTGTGTTAAGTATGAGGAGTGCTGGATCCGGGGAAAGGTGGATGTGAAGTTCACGTAGGTGTGGCTGGCGCTGTTGTGTCTGTAAGAACAGATGTACGTGTAAATATCTTGGCCACGATCGGTCAGTGGATGATATCATGAACCTGCTAAAGTTGGCTTTGTTACAAACATGAGCAGACGTTTCATTCACGTCGGACCCCCTCATTACACTGACCGACAGGGTGTGTGTGTGTGTGTGTGTGTGTGTGTGTGTGTGAGAGAGAGACAATCCCCTGTGCACTACAAGGTGTTTTAGTGGTATTTGCGGAAGTTGCTTGGCGGTTTTTTGGATGGACTGGGAACCGTTATCATTTTTTAAATAAGAAAACGCGAATAGCTGTCTTGATTTACGTGTTTTCAGTTTGCGCATCTAACTGGTTTCTTAAAAGGCTGCTGAGCTTCGCTGCACCGGTCCAAAGGGGCGAGATGGGACCGAAACGCAAAGGGAGTTTTGCACAATAGGGATGACTGTAGTTGTAATTTATGTCACATATTTACTACATAATTTATTATCGCACACATACATAACTTTTATGTGCTGTCCGCTGCGAAGTAATCTTAACAACGATTAACATTTCTCAATTCAACTTTTACGTCCTCCCACCCAAATGCTGCTGAACAGACAGCACTGAGTGAAAGAACACCGTCACGGTGCAGAAACCATCAGCTGTTTTCTCACAGCTCAAAAAAAAGAAAGAGCCCCCATAGGCACCCACACTCTCACCACACGACTTCTTTTCTGTTCCCACACATCAAAACAGAGGAGAAGGGACAGATATCTGATGACGTTCTAAGCATCCGTAACAATGCGAGGACTGAACGTCCAGCGTTGCTCACGTGTCGTCTGGGGGACGTTATTCTGAAGGCCGCAGACCATAACGTGAACGGTATCCCCCGAGACAAATGATACGGCTTAGAACTGTTTACTGCAAGTTGTCCGTAAAGCAAACATCTTGTTCAACTTGGAGTAACATCTACTGGACACCATTACATTCCGGCACCTTCTTTGTTCTGCAACAATCGCAGAGGTGATCTTGCGAAATCCTGGCTTCCGTAAGACGCCGGATTACGCAGTCAGAGCCTCTGGATTTGCCTTGTTTGAACGCAGCCTAAATAACTAACATGACATCTCTTTCCAAGCTGAAATAACGGAATGACCCTTTTCCCAGCTTCGCCGCTTTCCTGTAGACGCACCGGAGGTTCTGGAAGGAAGGAGGCCGCCCACCGAGAGGTGCGGCGGCGCAAGTGTCGCTATGACAGCTCTTTGTCTTCGCGTCCTTGGCTGACGGCTCCCGGGAATCGCAGACGAGGCGTCGGGACGGAGCGACGGCAGAAGCACTCGTCAAACAACAAAAGCGAGGACTCGCCCGCCTCTGTGGTTCCGCGCGGCCTGCAGGAGGCCGGGCCGCGTCGCTCGGCGGGACGTCGCCGTCTGTTAACTGGAAGAGCTGTTACTGCCACATGACACATTTATCAAGCAGCTGCCTTCGCGTTCCTGCGCTGGTGATTTACGACTGTTTATCGAGAGGAGCCGACTCGCCGTTACTCAGGGAATTTTGAGCGTCTTTTCCGTTAGCTCGCCGTGTATAAGCCGGAAGATAACGCTCGCTGTGCCAAGCGCGGCGGACTCTGCCAAAACACCCTTATTAAAATCCCAAATCGTTGGATGAGATGTCGGTTTTTATGCTTTATCTTCGAAGGCCACAAAGACTTTTGACTCGTTTGGATGTCCGTCTCCAGTCGTCTGCATCTTTACGGCTCCGATTTCTCGGGTTATAATTGGTTGTCTCTGCCAGCTGGATGCTGCCAAGCAATGAGCTCCATCACGTCACCAACAACCCAAACCTGTCCGGCTGAATGAATTCCCTCCCACTGCCTGTCCCTCCAACTCTGGTGAGTTTATCTACAGATGCTTACAGAGGTCATACGTCTACTATTCCGCTTCACGTGGATCCGTCTACAAAAACGTTATTCACACTTAAATGCAGAAAAGCGTGCAGAAGGGGCGTACGTGGATTTTTCACAGCTTCTTACATTTCCCACAGCTGCAGGGTTTCTGCCCAAAAGTTCTGCCTTTGACTGACTTTGCTTTCAGCTTCAGGGAACACGCAGGAGTTCATTTGGATTCAAATGAATAAAATATCACCAAAAAACAACGGGACTGTGAATTCTGGATTGTTAGTAGCGCCGGGCCCTCGCAGCTACCGGGCGGTGGGTTCGGGCATTTCTCAGGTGTGCACCCCCTGTTCACGTGGGTTTCCTCCCACAGTCCACAGGTGTGCATTTCAGGTGTGCCGGACAAGTGGTTACCGATATTGAATGAATAAACGGATGGATGGATGGATGGATGAACGGATGAGGGTTAATAATGGAAGGCGACAGGCAGCGCAGCAGTCAGAGCTGCTGCCTTCAAGTTAGACCTATGTTTAAATCCCTGCTGCTACAGCAGGGGAGCTGAACTGTTACTGTAAAAATTCATCAGCTATACAAACAGGTAAATAACCAAGTGGATTAGAGTATAAACCTCATACTGTAAGTTACCACAGAGAAACGCAACAACTATTCAACGTCAGTGAAAAAGCCAAAGCCAACCATCATCAACCGACTAAGTCAGAAAACCACCGTAAGCGAACAAACCCGCCGCTTCTGTGCTGCTTCGGGTGGAACGCTACATGAAATAAAACAACATGCACTGATTTGAGAGTATTGTTGACTTAGAATAAAAATGTTCAGACATAAACACTAAACAGGGACATTGAAGGTGTGCTGTTCAGTGTTTCGAGCTATGAGAATTAAACTTGTCCCACATTCCACAGCTTGGAGCTGCTGAGGCTCGAGAGCCGGTGCCGGGGAGAGAGGAAGAGATAACCATGGGAGGGAAGATAGCTGAGGAATTAAAAATAAAAACAAGGCCCGCTTACGCAAACAAAGCGGAATGACAACAACGTGTGGTGCCTTCGGCTTTACTGCTTCTACATGTTATCTTGCCGGTCGACCAGCTCGCAGGACCAGTCCCGTTTGTTTCACGTTAAGGGTTTGAGGTGAGAAAGGGCAAGTAGCTCGGTTCCTGGTTGAACTTTCACCACAGCACTGCCCCAGACACTGGAGGGCAGTGGCGAATACTTCAGTTGTATGGTGGCAGCGGCCAAGTTAGGATACATTCCCTTCCCTCTCCAGCCCAGCGTCAGCCCGCTACGTCAGACGACGTCGCGGCGGTGGGATTCGGTCCCTGAGATTGTGTGATGATGTCAACACCGATTGGTAAGAAACACAAAGCCTTCTGGTCTGTACACATCGTGCACGATTTCCCCGATTCTCGGCCCCGTGTTCAAAACACTTTGGACGTGCAATCTTCCAAAGCGCAGAAAGGCCCTAACCGAGGACTGGTTCGGAGGACTAACGTCAGGCTGTCAGATTGTTTTGCGGCCGATTCTAATCTCACTAAGGGCAGTTCCTGCAAAATCTCTTGCATAGTTATGCATCTGCGTGTCTTATCCACCATTATTTAGAAGCCACTTCCAATGTTGGCTTTGTACACTAAGCTACTTACAACGATGTACCTACTTGTGCTGTTAAGAGCCGTCGAGTCCCTGCCGACCGCTGCCGTCTCTCTGGCCCTGAATGCGTTTGGTCATCAGCCAGAACCTATTTATACAGCTGAGTAATTTTCACTGTTCCGACTAACAGTAAGTACTTTGATCAAGGGTACGACAGCAGCAAGTATTCAACTCCAGGTCTGCGGATTGCTGTGCTGCCTGCTGTCTTCAGAATGTTGGGTTCTTAACTGCCAATCTAAAAAGCAACGCAGACGTTTGTGTGTAACTGCATTCCCTTGCTTGTCGTAGCTGTTGGAGAAATGACAGCGTGTCCCCCACCTGCAGGTCGGTCTTCATGAGGGACGCTCCGGCCTCCACCAGGTAATGGCAGATGGTCCTCTGGCACAGTGAAGCTGCTTTGTGAAGAACCGTCTCTCCGCTGCAACCCACAAAAAGCACGTTATTACCCCCGTCGTCTTCCTCGGCCCACCGTCACCGGATCAAACCAACTGTCGGGCCAGGTGAGATCGTACGTCTCTGCAACCGTGGGCCCTGGCTGCTCCTTCTGGGGAACGGTTTCTCAGCACTGACTAAAGAATCGCAGTTTGCATGACTTCTACAAGGCAATTTGATTCACCCAGCAGCCACACGGGCAAAACTAAAACCAGGTAAAAACTACTGGATTTGGAAAACTGCGTACCTCTCTTTATCGGTTACATCCAAGATGTCAGTGGACGCTGTTTATGAAAACAGAAAAAAAGGAAAATTAAGAATGTCGTCACAAAAGTCAAAGAATGGGTGCACAATAAGTGAATGGGCCACAGTTTTACTTTCCAGACCTTTCTGTTGCCCTGTAAACAAAAATACGGCAAAAAATCGGTATAAAAAGACTTAATCTGATGAAATATACAGCGAACCACTTTTAACCCTAAAGGTACAAGACAGCGATGTGCATTACGTACAGCACTGCTAACATCTTGTCCTGTATATTAATGACTGTCTCTTGTTTACTAAGGGGTTATCGAGGTTCATTAGGTAGGCTCCTAATGGAAAAACCACGTTTTTTGGGTAAAACAGAACAAGGTGGGACGTGAAGACGGTTCTTCACTGGTCGCCACGGCTGACGTTCGGACGTTCGCAGCGAGGTGGTTGGCCTACTGTTGTCAATGATGTACTTGACGATCTCCTTGCTGCCGGCGGCCACAGCGTGATGGAGCAACGTGCAGCCGGAGGCATCCCGCACTGCCAGGTCCGCGCCCAGTTTGTGGAGGTCCTTCAGCTGCGGGGAGACATGGAAGCTCAGATAAACACTGGCGGCACAACTACTTCCAGCCAAAACACCCCCCCAGGCACCAGCCAAAGTCTGTCCACAAGAACCCAAAACAAACCCTCCACTTAAGAGGCATGTGATATGGAGTAGATTCTCATCTTTCTTTATGGGGATTTCACTTGTCCCCAAGTTCCAGTGACATCGAGATGCATGGCAGGATGGCGGCCATCCTGGTTAGAGCTCAGACACCGACAGTCCTCAGTAAGAAAATCCACTTTGCTGTCAGTTTCAGCCTCTTACTTCCTTTTACATCTTTAATGTTCTAATCTAACACTTTAGTGGGGAGATACTGGAGAGGCTGCGAACTGAGAATTAACACTGAACAGTTAACTAGAGGCGGATTATGCAAGTTGAATATATTAATTGTACAATAAGCCTGTTTTAAATAATACACCGGATAACAAGTGATCACATTCCAAATTGATAAAGTTACATTGTCTTGCTATTGTTTTCTGTCACTGTTCTTCTGTAAACTACACGGCCCAGTCGTGTTGTACGTAAATTGTTTAGGCTTTGTTTCACTGAAAGGCAACATCTTCTACGTAAAGCACATGGATCGCATGTTCAGGCCTCCAAACGGGTCTTATTCCTTGACGTAAAAGGAACCGTGATAAACTGAAATGGAAATTGGTAATTTTAGGAAAAAAAACAAAACCTGAATGTCCAGTTACACATTCTATCATCTATTACAGGTTTTACTTATATGGAACAAAAAAGAAAACAGATAAAAAACTTGATTAATCAGCAGTTAAGTTTCTTTTACATCTGTCACCTCAAAAATTAAACAAGAACCGGTTACTGTCTAGTTCACAGTGAGTGTTGTGATAATGTGATTTTTACAATTTACACATAACTGACTACATTTCAGAACGTCTCTGGACCACTATTACAAGTTAAGTAAACCTTTATGTTTTGTTTAGGAAATAAAGCCCTGTGGCATTTTGCATGAATTAAAACAGATGTTCAGCTTGCAGTTAAAAAATGCAGGGATTTGCTCTTTTGTGTTGGACTCTAAATGTTATCAGGCATTTTGTTCTGCTGAACAGCACATCCGGATACGGTTTCACAGCTGAGAAGACGTCAGATTTAAACATTCAAGTTATTAAATCCCCCTTTTTAATTAAACTCACTGTTAGCACAAATTTTTAATTACTGGGTTCTGGGTCAGATTCGACTAAGATGCTTCTTCGTTGGTTCAGTGAACAGGTTTTAAACCAATTAAAAGCAAAATGCTCGCTTTTCCATTAAAGTTATACGCGCAGCTCCTGGCGGGTGAGAAAGCCGCGGACAGGAGATTCCGGGGACCTCGGTGTCAGATACCCCCAAAGCGACGTGATCCCGACGGACGCCTGTTTGTGATCCCGATTTTGCGCCGGCAAACGATCACGTTCATCACATTATCACGGTCCTGATCTCAGGTCGCACCCGTGTGGGTGATTTATTACCGTCTCCACACTTCTGTTTGCAGGGGACTCAGGAATTCTTTCTGCAGGGACTTGCCACTCATACAGATGCTGCATTTCAGTTTCCAGATTTATTCTGCTGTTGGTATTTTTGGTATTTTCATTTAAATGTAGCATTTTTTTTCCTGCACCCACATTATTTTATTTATAGTGTGTAAAAGCTACTGCCATTTATGGCGATACAAAAAACATTTCTACATGCTGCATATCGCGGACCTATTTTAAACCCCTTCCCTTCATCGCTGTACTTACCCTCTGATGGTCTTTGCTTTTCACACATTCAAACAGCGCTTCTGCTGACACTGAAAACACAAATGAAAGACAGGTTTGGTCCGATTCAAATTTATATCCGCGTTATTCTATTGATAAATCTGCCATTTCGTCATCCTTGAGTTGTACCCTGAAATAATGCTGTGGTGAAAAAGTTAAAAACAGTGCTTATTTTCGGGCAGTTTGACTTCCTTCCGCACTAGAATATTGAACTAGCGACACACACACATATATTAGTTCCATAATTATTTTTTTTCAAGTGGCATTTCGGAAACATTTCTGTTGATATCTACTTCTGAGACTGCTGTCTGCGGTGTCAAAATCAGAAAAAGCACCGCTGAGACGTCGAGGGACTCCAGGAAGCGGATTGTGCAGAAGCAAAGCAAATTTCAGCAGCACATTCTTTCTTTCTTCTGCCAGGCAAATGTTGGCCCAGTCCTGGTCCAGAATATTAATGTTGTGGTGAATAAGAAACAGCTTAATGAGTATCTCAAATTGCAGAAAAGAAATAAGAAAAAGAAAACCTTTTTTGGGGGGGCGGCCATAAGTACCAGGAGGCTCAGCAGGCCACGAGAGAAAGGATAAGCAGCTCACGTCACCTTTGTGATTTTTACTTACAAACTCAAACTCAGACCGTTAAAGACCTCCTTCGGACAATACTCTCGTTCGTGAACTCGTTCGTTTGAAGTAATTCACATTTTTGGTATCTGTAACAATGCATAAGAGATTAAAAGCAGTGACACTGTTACCTCTATCTGTGTTGCTTGCAGCGGGTCTCTCATACCTGAGAAGGAGAAAATAAAAACATTACTCCGCAAATTCATTAATCAGATTCATTAGTCAAGAGTTCATATTTAACAATGATCAGGTTATGTTTGAATTACATGTTTGTGGTGGGACTGTCACACCTCTTCTGATGTTCTACTGAGTACACTTAAGTGGAGTCACTAGAAATATAGATGTCTCCTGGTTTTGATCTTAGTTAATGAGCCCCAGTGTCATTTCATTCACACACCCTCCCTTTACCATGGCTTAAAAAAGGTAAATAAACTGGAGAAGCAGATGGGAGGGATTCGAGTTATTTCTTTGTGTTCAGTGTTTGTAAAAGCATCAGCTCAGCTTTTCAGGTGGTCCCTGAAGGAAAAGCCTGCAGTTGCAATGCTTTTTCCAGGTGCACCTCGTTCACCTCCTGGCCCAAGATAAGACAAGTCTGGCAGGATGGTGTGCAGTCAGTCAGCCACACGATTCTTCCCCCAACCCCCCTCCGCTTCTCGCTCACACACACACACACACACACACACACACACACACACACACTTTCCTGTTAAGCTGCAGGAGGCCTCCCAGGACAGACAGAGAGGCCGAGCTTGGAGCTGCCTTGCTGTCACTGCCGGTTAGGCCAAACTATCAGCCAGCCTGGAGCGACACCCCACCGCTAATCCTCTGTGAACAGACAGTGGATCAGCACAGGGACAATGTGCCAGGGGTTCGAACCGGTGGTGAAAGCCTGGCCTAAAGACGGCGCAGAGAACTGTGCCTGAATAGCCCTTCAGACAACACACTAGTTCAACTTCATTTCCATTGTCTCGTTGGTTTGCTCAAAGGCCTTGCTCTTCTTCTTTTACACACTGTGAGCATCTTGTTCCTCATAAGCAACTGGCTAACTTTACAGAAAAAAAGGGGAAAAAAAAATCACACTCACGCAACGTGTGTGTTTTTCACGAAACACTTTAAAATATATTCCTGTAAATTTACAGGCTATATAGCAAAGATACACATCAAACATCCAGCAAGTAGTTTTTTTTCCTCCATTGTTTTATAACCTCCTCTAAATATTTACATTTTCTAGGGCAAAAAAAAAGAAAAAAAAGAAAAAAATGAACTGCAGAAAGCCGACGTGATAATTGCCCCTCCGCTCTTACATCCCCCTTCTCTCAGTCCCCTGCTTTGCCATTATCGGCCAGGATTGAGGCCCGAAAGAGATTTAGCTGTGACCTGCCATTAAACGGATTTCCAGGCGGCATTTTGACTTACTTCCAACTTGATTAAATGTAATTGCTTTAATGAACACAATCTGCAAACTCCAGCTTTAATCCTCAGTCTGGCACTGGTGCCTTAAAATGAATGATAAAACAATGCTGTGCATTCCATAACCTAACAGTGCTTCACTAGAAAAATTCAGCATTAAGACGTCTTGAAAAACTCGTGTACTAAATACAATGTTTATTATTATTACTATTATTATTATTATTATTACTACTACTACTTCTACTACTTCTGCTAATAATAATAATAATAATAATAATAATAATAATAATAATAATAATGGCTACTTGGCGATGGACTGGCACCCCGCACCCCTTGCCTGGCAGATCCATCACCCAGACCAAGACAAGCGGTTAATGATGGACAGGAAGGATAGGAAAGGACTTCATTGGGGTAATTTGGGGGAATTTAGTGCACAGCAGCTCAGCACACAGGACACACAACACAAAATAGACAACTGAAGCAAAAGATGGAATGAATGCATAAAGCAAAAACAAAAACGAGAAGCAGAAGACAACCAGATAAGAATGAATAATTGATCATAATAATTGCAGGACTGCAAGAACTGCTGAGATGGTCGCAAAAGATGCTCAGTGTAGACACAAAGGCCAGGCATCTGGGAAAATGCGATTCATTTGAAAGTGTCTGGAATTGATCTGTAACCTGACACCGGTGTGGATCCACGTGCAAGTGGTTCTAACCGAAAAACAAGCCTTCGATCGCCAGTTTCCCGTGAGCAGAGCTGCGGTAGCGACAAGAAAAGAATAAATAAGAATAATGGTTTCGTTTGCAGCAAAGCAACGCCAAGAGCGTGTTCCGACGCGGGGAAAAATGCATTAAGGATTCCCTTTCCGTCCGTGATTCCGACTCCGAGTCCCCGGTGAGACAGCTTTATCCTGTTAGCGTAATTAAAGGGCGGTTTGGCAGGCTCAGGCCCCAGCGCCTCTCATCCACCACATATCCTGTTTCAGAGACTTTTTTGGTTAAATTAATTCCCACATAAATATTTGATGAAAGCTAAAACTAACTTGTCTCTTTCTTTTAGTAACCCTTGACAAAAGTGCCATTTATTCCCTGTAATCGTCTCTCTGATTTTAACGTAATAAATCGTGACAGAGCTTTAGAGCACAGAAAAAAAGCTTTTTCACAGCTGTTGGCTGGGGGGGGAATAAAAGCATTAAAACTGATCACTTCGGGGCAGCGGCTGATGCAGCAGTTAAAACTCATACGGCTGCTAGTTCAATCCCCAGGAAGGAGTGTTGCTGTTGTACCCTTGAGAAACAGAACTAACTCAAACTGCTTCAGCAATAATATCTTTAAGTTTATTTAAGATTTTATACTGACACAGTATCTTTGCCCACCTCCCTTGGTGAGGTAGCAGCTGCCAACAGGAAAGCTACTGACATGGGTTAGCATAAAAGCAGCTATTAGGCACCTAGAAATACATTAAAATTTAACACGACCGGGGAGGGGGGGGGGGGGCAATACGCAAAACAATGTATAAATAAGCAAAAGAAGGAAGTAATTTCAATAAATAAACTTAATGCACCCAAACTGAATAACCCGATGTCTAAAAGACCTCATGACAATCACTTCATTTAGGGGATGTGAGCCAGTGACCATGATGGACTGCAGCTTCCTCTTCCACCAAATTGGTGAGAACGGCTACTGTACAATACCCAGCCTTACAAATGGGCCAAAGGAGCTGGGTTCAAATCCCACCGCTGCTATAGTTGTTCTGGGCAAAGTATTTCACCTATATTGATACTGCAAACAGCCCTGTCAGGGACAAAGGAAATATTACTAAGATGTGTTTATGTCCACAGGACATGCAGTCTGGCTTGTCAGAGGACAGGCTGTGGTGAGTGGCACCAGGTTGGAACATGTAAAATTGGGCTGGGACCTGGGCACATTCCATCACATCTCAGGCGGACAGCACCTGACGCTAACAGTCATCGGGATCCATGATGGATACGTCTGATGGCCCCAGAGCACACAGAACTCCAGACACACTCATTACCTGCGTGACCCCAGGCTAAATAACGTTGTGCTTTGCAACCACAGGACTGTCAGTCAAACAATGGCCAGGATTCTAGCGCTTCAGACACACTGACAATCCACACCCACGTATGCCAGAGGGAAGAAGAAAACTGTTAATAGCCAAGAAGTGATACACCAAAGAGCAATAAGTGCATGTCTAAAAACGGACCAAAAGGAGGAAAAAACTGAAACTTTTTAAATTAGTTTTTCCCCCCTTTTGTCCCGTTTCATTTGTAAACTACGGCAACCATGAAAGCATTTTGTAGCACTTAACCTTTGGGTTGTGTTTGACGCTGTTCCATTTTCAGAGTTCCTGTCACGGCAACTGATGTTATAGTTGTTTATACCGCAATTATAAATCATAAATTATCACGTAATGTTTGTTACACCTTTTAACTAACTTTATCTCTCATTACAAATTACAGTTTTTTTGGAATGTATGGCTTGTACCATCTCATTTAAGTGTAATGATACTATGAGAGAGAGAGAGACACACACACACACACACACACACACACACACACAACCATTTGATATGATTGTTTGCTCCTTATTATAGTCTCAACCATTTCCTACAGATCTGACTCGACACAACATGAATAAAATGTGAACAAAACATGCATTTCATTAATTTCACATGTTCACAATCCAATTGTGGAGGAAGTTGTGAAGCCTTTTAGCAGTCAGAGGTAATGAAAATCAATTTTTATGACAGATAAAAGTTGTAAACGGGACATGTTTGATTGGAACAAAACCTGAGATTTAAAGAGCATTTCAGGTGGTGGGGGAGCCACACGACAAAAGAGATACTTTAAACATACAGATCCTCATCAACTACATCTGATTCTGAACCAGACAACCACCACATGGCCACCAGGCTGCTGTCCAACGCTTCAGACGGCATGAGCAGAAACAGGCCTCCGATTTCGGAGCCTCCTTCCCTCTTGAAATTCAGCTTCTTTGGAATCTCAGCCAATAACCAACTGAGGAGTCCATGGAGTCAGAGTGATGGTCTCATGTTGGATGGAACCAAACAGCTGAACATGTTTAAGCCAACAAACTGCTTTCAACATATCTGAACTGTGACCAAACATTACAGAAAACAGGGCACTTTTTACTGTCAACTGGAGGGCACCTAACAGGCATCCACTCTCAACATTTATCACAGCATTTTGTAAAATTATGGGCATTTTGAGCACAGTAAAACTGCTGTCTCGTCCAATTTACCACACTGCCTTACAAGCTGCCAAGCAGTAATTCCCAGCACATAATTCTGCATAAAAATTTACCACATTTCCAAAATTTGCACATATTTGACAGAAGGAGTGACTGTGATCGCCGATAACTGAACAAACGAAGTGAGTCGTTTGGGTTGGAGCCGAGTGCGTTTTTGTGCCGACTTCCAACCCCACTTGGAGAAAGTGAAGTACAAACAAGAGATGTGTGGTAAGAAGGAGCTGAAGAAAAAAAACACAATAATTTAGTTCCTGTTGCACCTCCAAGGAAAAATATTAAAGTACATCTTTGTTTTTGGGGAAAAAAACCCATCTCAATTGGCAGTTCTGGGAACCAGAGCTCCTCAGGATAACCTGGTACATGGCAGAAGTAATCCAGTAAAATTAGACCGCCTGGACCGCTGGTTCAGCCGAGGAAAGGAGCCGCTTGCAGACGGCTGCACTTCAAGGCACCTCCGCTTCCCTTTTTTCCGAATCGTTTCAGTAATCTTAATTTCTCCAAAAAAGAATAAAGAAAAACAAAGTGGGCTCTGTCACCTCACTGGCACCGCATTTCCTATTAAAGTGCCTGTCGCTGTGACAAAAGGCGATTATGAGGAAGTCGTCCCCTTAAAGACAAAGATGCGGCGCTCACTATCACACCAAACCTTTATCTGAGGGAAAAGTTTAAATTCTAAATTAATTACATCGTATAATGGGCTGTCAGGGAAGAATAGCCCCTCTAAACCAGCAGTGGGAAATAAAGAAACTGAAGAGTAATTGGTTTAGAGTACGGCCCTGAACTGAACATTCGCTTACCGAACATCAGCTGTTCAGCACCAACACCAGGCCATTTACTACGGGAGAACCGAATGCTTACGGCAACTGTCAGGATTTAGTTTGCAGACTGAATCTGGCTCCTGCTGTAGGAGCTGGGATAAAGGTACTTACACTGAACTGCTTCTATAAACACCACCCAGCCTGTATAAATGAGCAAATAATTATAAGGGGTTTAGTTTGTAATCCTAACATTGTAAGTTTGGGGAAACTCGTGAGATAAATGAATAAGCAACAGTTATATATCTGTAATAACAAGGAATTTATAATAATAAACTTCCAATCTAGAAAATACTTCCACGCAGCACAACAATTTTCCAAAAATGCCTAAATGACATGTTGCTAAGTTTAGTCGGTGAAGACAGAACTTGCGAAGCTGAATGCTGCTGGTTCTGCTTTTTATGGCATCCCATCCCAGAGCTGTTTTATAACCTAGTGTTCACTAATTCCATGGTAGGCTTTGGATGGTAATAACTGGATGGATGGTTCAATGTAATAATAATAATAATAATAATAATGCCGTAGTTTAGACTGTGATCTAACCACACAGTATATCTGACATTCATTGCCACCGGTAGCCTTCAAACTGTCATATTCAATCATGAGACTCCCCCAGATTCTCCTTTGTTCTGGTTTGAATGTCTGTAACCATGTGAGTGAAGAAATTCAAGGTGATGCAAAGTAGTAGCCAGCTCTGGAGAAACAAGAATGATGAATAAAACAAAATGGCGCACACACAAACACACACACCTCAATTTTTCTTTTGAAGGAGAAAAGGAAGGTTTTTTTGCCCAAAAAATTTGCTTATTATGGGCTTGTTGTGTATGTGTGTGTGGGGGGGGGGATTTGCACAAGTCCAAATTATCTCTGACATTCCTTTGTCATTTCAGCACCCCCTTTTTTAGTTTCCAAGGACTTTTTTTCAACGCTGCAGCAGAAACTCGAAGATCTGAAAATAAGTCTGTGTACTTAATCTCCTTCCCAAACACACACACACACACACACACACACACACACACACACGCGCACGCACGCACGCACAGAGGAGAGAGACAGTGGCAGAAATGTTCAATTGATGATGACCAAGAAAGTCATAAGATCATATTATAACTGGGGTAGATTATTATATTAACCATGTTTAAACTCTGTCAGGGTAGGACACACCCCCTACTGCATCTGGGGGAGGAGTCATCACGAGAACCAGGTGCAGCTATAAACCTAAGATATGAAATCTCTTGGAATTTCTTGGAAATTGAAAGAACCTTTTTAAATTTTAATTTCTTGAATTGTTAATTTTGCTTCTTTTGAAGTTTGTTCTCAGCTTTAACTTTTCATCACCAAATAGAGATTTTCAAAAAATATTTTTAACCATTTTCATCTAACATCCCTTTTCCTTATTGTTTCATCTGGTGTGGCTAATTCGGGCGACGTGTATACTTAGAAAAGAAATAATTCATTGCACTAGTGAGTCCATTTCCATCTTATGCCTGATCACATCGAGAGCCAGACACACCCCAGTGTCACAGGAACTTTGTTCATCTGCATCTACAGCTTTGCCAAGGAACAAGAAACAAGCAAGGAATCAAGCTAGCAAAACATACATGCATGTCATGAAGGAACTTCAAATGAAGTCCAAGTACAGAGGTTGTGAGCCATCTTAGCAGAGAAATGTGGATATTTTAGTGAACTTCACTCAAAGGTCAGAGAACAATGTGATTCACATAATTGAATCCTTGTGTAACCAAACAGAAACAGTATATTTCATGTATAGCAAGTACAGGCAAGCATAAAACAGGTAAGAAATCTTCAAAGTGAGCTGGAGTTTCTCTCACAGGTTCACCTCTGACTGGTCAGAACTACGTGCTCCATGGAGAACAACATTATATTAATAGATACACTAAAACATGATACCTGGGCTGCCTTTTTACACACTGCATTTGACTATAAGCAGAGCTCAGTGTGGCAATTTGAAATACTCTTTATGTGCTGGTAAGAACAAACAAGACGGAATAAGTGCTTTTATACAAGAATCATTTGCTTTCCAAACATCTGTCAAACAGCATCCCGTCAGTTACATCCAAGAACAGGAACATGGGGTGAGAAGCATCAAGCCACATCTCTTATTTCAGACTTCAAAAACAGAGGACAAAGTTGTCATTGTAAAGGGACTGAAGGAGAACATGTTAAAATCTCCGTTTCTGTTGTAGCAGCTTGGGGTGAGCTTCTGAAGCCTGAATTGCTTCAGAAAAAATAATCTCGCTGCACAAACGGTTAAATAATAAGTAGCTGGATATACAAACCTACGTCACCTTGGAGAGGAGCGCCCACGGAATTAATAAATAATAATTAATGGCAATAGTCGGACTAGTTCATGATCAGGAATGAAGGAAGGGGGATTTACCAGTGTCAGAGTAGGGATAAAAAAAAGGGCTGGATCTGGAGATGTTTGAAGACAGTGGTGACAGAGGAAAGTGCTGGTCTCTCACCTGACAGCCAGACTGATCGGCAGTTGGCAGTATAGACGGCAGTATAGGCGGCAGTTGTGTTAGACCACTGAACATTTTTAACCCCTGTCCTTTAACACGACCTCAAAAACGCAAACAAAAGTGACAGTGCATTAATAGGTAGAACAACAAAAAATCTCTACTTCAGGTATGAATTCGACAGAAAGTGGGACTCGCAACAGCGCAGCTTTCCCCTGACACCTGTAAACTCCACTTATCGAAACCAGACATGGGGTAACCAGTGACCGTCACTGACTGCGGAGAAGAGTGTGGATGTAGCCCCTTTGAGACAGGAATCTTGGCCCTTTCTTCAGCTATGATTTATGAGGAGATACAAATGCTGACAGGCAGGCAGGGACATACATCATGTCTGTTCTGCTGTAAATGGCAAAAAGCAAGATGAAGAAAACGAGAAAAGTGCAGCATTATTCCACAGCTGAGCTGTTTTCGGTTTGAGGCTGTTCTCGGTACACCTGTACTGTGCCCTCAGCTAAATTCGAGTCATTCATTTTGTTCCTCGGCATCACATTTATGAATTTGGGACTGTAATGGCTGTGAGGAACCGCTGCACATGGTGTCAGTGCTGACGATTCCATATCAAAGGACAACCGGATGAGTTAATATTTCACAGCAGGTTCAATTCCGAGGGGCAATTCTATGGCAGGAACAATAATTACACAGAGAATCGTGCGATTTCACCATCCATCTTTCGTATGGGAGGGGGGAAAAAAATCCAGAACTGCTCTCACCCATTAGCAAATGAGAAAAGATATGGTGAACGCTGGTGCCTGGGGGAGTCAGCGGTTCTTCTGCTTGGCCAGGACTGTTAGTTTTTGTGGTTGAATCACTTTGTGAAATAATGCGTCTGGGAGACCGAGTTTCCGATCAAAAGAGCGGTGATAGACTCACACATGGCTAACTATGAATAAGAGATGACGTTACTGCCCTTCACGCTACACAGACTGTAAATTTAACAACTTAGTAAATAACAGATCTGTAAATACTGCACGTCTATAATTAAGAACCATTCGCTTTATAAGTGCGTGAAAAAAAGAGCAACTACATTTAGAACTTCACATATCACACTTATGTTTGCAGAGAATGCTAAAAATGTCCTTCATATAATTGTGTTTACATTTGTGTGTGGCTATTTAGCATTATAGTTATCGAAAATGCAAATTAAAGCTTCCACAGACCAACAGCGTTTCAAGTATGATGTTTGGAGGCTGAGTCCACACTCAGCGTCTCAGTGATTTGGCAGCTGGTTTCGCCTTTGCAAGTTCATGCAACGCAGCTGGACGGTTTCCACACTGGACTCATGCAGCTGAGAGCACGCAGCTGCTGGGTTTAACCCCTCAGACAACAGGAGTGTTGAGCATCTGCAAGCTGCATCGCTTTTCACTGAGCACAAGTACAGTAACGTACCCCTAGCCTGTAACTCGTAGCTCTTATCCGGGACCATAACCAATAACCATCTACCAGCACCAGCTTTGAGGTTCTCAGCCACTGGGTTGTTTGCTCTACAGGGCACAAGGAGGCCAGAGGTCTACTTGCCCGAGGTGGTTAGTCGTGCAGAGTTCCTTGTCCTCAAGCCCAAACCTGAAATCCTCAACCAAAGCTGGTTCATCTCACCTGCTGAGAGATGACTTGGTTGATCTCAGGGAGTCACTATGGGCCAGAGCCTCGGCAACTGAGCTGTCGCTGGAGATGCGCTTCCTCTGAGTGGCCTGCTGGAGCTCCAGGATCCTGAGGGGCAAACAAGCTGTGGTAAGAAATGCCAGGACTGGCAGCCAATAAGGGCCAGAGATGGAAGTGGCAATGAGGCAGGGAGAAGCCACACTTTCGTCCCATCCTTCAATGGCACCTAATGTGGACTGAGTGATAAAAATGGGAAAATGTTCAACAAAAGTATACATTTAATACTATAAGGAGAATCCTCACGCTAGTGTTAGACATAGAGAAACAAGATGTGGTAAAACTGGCCAGCAAGTAGTATGGTGGTTGTGTCTGGAGGGCTTCTGGTTCAAACCTCACCATCTGCTACTGCTGTAGTACCTTTGGTAAACATGTGAACTAATCCCAGTATAACTGAGGAAGACATTATAAGCGGCTTTGGAAAAAAAGACTGTCAGCTAAGTGACAAATTATTAATAATAATAGCAAAATCTGTGGATTCTCAAGGAAAAAAAGAAAAAAAGAGAGGAAACAGGAAGCTTTTATGGATGTGAAAAATGAACCTGACACTGCAACACCCACCACCTAAACCCTTCTGCTCAGCCCCGTTTTCAGGGATATTACAGCCCAGACCACCTAAAGCAATCAACTCAGCAAGATTTACCGATATTGCAACCATAACCGTGAAAAGCAATATGTTCTAAAGTTTATTCATCTACATGGCAGCATGACCCACCTAAACAACGTGCTATGCTGTTTTTCCTGAGATTGCAACACTAACCACGTAAAAATTATATGGCCCGTTATTGTAGCATCTGCCTATTTTCCTGAAATCACAAACACTGGCCAACAACGAGTTCAGATACTTTCTGCAGATATCAGAGCAGAAAAAAAGACAACACAGGCACCAGCAAAGGATAAACAGACTAAAAAGCCAGACAAGAGGAAGAGTGAAAGTGGTGGAAAAACTGGTCAATTCCCACTTCAGACATTCTACAGTGATGATGCTGCAGCAGGACAGCTGGAGGATCGGAACTCATTCCGATAAATTCCCGCAACCAGTTAATCACCCTGTTTTTCCAGAACGGGCAGTTCATTCCACTGTTGTGCCAGCGGAGCACGTGCAGCTTTTTAACACTAACTGATGGCTTTTTACCAGGGTAAATACAAGGTGGTGAAGAACCTCGATAAATACTTTCTCCCTGAAATCTCGAACATGTCACCATACGTTAGATTCTCCGAATGGGAGCGGCAGCTCCGATGCCCCCATCTCCTCTTCCCTGCTCATCGGCACCCTCTACTGTCTGCCTCCGTTTCTAGGCCTTCAGCCCTCATCTGCTCATCATGGCGTCTCCTTCCTCCATCCAGCCGGCTTTGCAGCATAAACCACAGTAATCCATCATGGCGACTGAGGGTTGTAACCACTCGCTTTGGCTGCAGGGTCTGAAACCGTTTAAATGGAAATACTGCTATCTGCCCCTAGCATTCAACCTCCACTTTTTCAGGCTCCACCAGATTGTCCATATGGGCAAAATTTTTTAAGCAAAAGCTTCCCAACAACTAATGACCTGTCAGTAGATGAAATGAAACTGAGGTTGATACATTTCACTCTGGTAAATAGCAGCATTAAGAAACATATTCAATTTTGTCTGAGAACTTCGAGTAAATTCTCATTTCTGCAATTACCCATGAGTCTTTTTCCAAAACGGAACATATGTACATCATCACAGCAACACTTGAAGTGGAAAAAACCTGGTTCTCCCCTTAAGACGAGTGTCCCCTTCAATGTGAGCATTTCTTTAATAAAGAGGACACGCGTTTTTAACAGTAGGAAAGCAGAGTGAGAAACTTGCGGAGTAACTAGTGCATTCTGGGTAATGAAATGCAGCTATGTCCATGTACTACAGTCACCATGTTTTGCTGGGAGAGCAGCTCGTACAAAGAATCGGGTCAATAGGGGGCATAAAAGAGTGCCGGGGGATTCTGGGAAATGTCAGTACACCAGAAAAAGTCCTGGTTCTCCAAATGGCAAAACACAACAGTGGTGGTACTAAAGGGGCACCGGTCCACAAACACCCCACAACACCAAATACTGCCCCAATAATAACTAATAAACCACCACTGAATAAACAGAAACAGTCCATTTTTCAAACGCGTGCAGAGTGACAAGGGATTCGTGGGAATAAAATGAATTTGGATGGATTTGGATACGTGGAAATTCATTCTATGCAGAAGACACCACAGAGGACTTTATCTGTGCTGTAGGCAAGGTTTTTATTGCTCGGTGTCTCGGCTCAAGCAATTTTAATTAGATCATATTGCCCGCTGGGTTAGTTTTTAGACAAAAATAATAAAAATATAATAGATTGCAAATTGTTTACCTAAGGAAATAGAACCTACCTACCCGCCATGCAATCTAAACGCTAATACAAACTGAATTTGCAGTGTGCAGTAAGAGGAACCCCATCTATACAATTACCAAAATTGCTTTGCACAGCAGCGTGACTTTACAAAACCAGTTTGGTTGTTATAAATTGTACAAGCTCTTCTTTCCTCGGTGAAGCATCCTTAAAGCAGGCAGATCATCTCCTGAACTGAATAGTTTACCCCAACGACCACGGCCAAGTGTCCCATCTGGACTGTGTGTCCAGCGTGTGGGTCGCAGGGGGAGAAAAATGCAGATGTGTGTGAGGTGAGAGTGAGGAGATATGACATGGGGGAAGCGTCCGCACGGGTGTATGTGAGCGGGAAAGTGAGAGAGCGGGAGTTGAGGAATGGGCGAGCAAGTAAAGGCCAATACCTCTTCTTGACAGGAAAGGGGAAGCCGGAGTGAGAGGAGAAGAGGGGCTTCTTCTGACGCTGAGTGAAAGCCTCGCTGTCTGAGTGTGGACTGGTCGGGCTTGGAGGCAAGCGTGGCAAGAGGAAGGTGCGAGGCAGGCGGGTGAGGGAAAAGAGAACAGGAACAGAGAGAGATGTTAAACTGAAGGCAAGCGATAGACAGGGGGAGATGGGGACCTCTGGAAGGTGGCCTGGGGGTTCTCTCAGACATTATTTTCACACAAACCATTTTGCTCATAGTTCTCTGCACTGTAGCCCTCCCATCGCGAAGATAGGTGGCACCAGCTGTTTGAAAGGGGCTGAAATTTGAGGACACTCTGCCTGGGGGAGTCAGGTCCCTTCCAACCCACCGAAGCCATGCGATCCCATCAATCCATCAGGGAGGAGGACAGGTCCAGACCCTCCCTGTGTGTTTGGGATGGACTCACTTAGCACTGGCCTCCCTGCTGCATCCCAGGCGGCACTTCAAAAGCCTGGAAAGGTTAGGCATGGGGCAAGAGCTAAACAAAAACACACAAATACCTTAAATCGATCAATAATTTCGACCCAGTGCACATTCGTGTAGGTCTGCCTGGTCAGGTCAGCAGAATTTGAGTTGTGCTGCAGTCCTGTTCAGGGTTGTGATGCACGGCATCGGATGGATGGTAACAGCGGGACCTGAAAGACCTTGGGGGGTGGAGGGATGCCTCCTCCTGCCGCCCCCCATCTGTCTAGAATGCAGGGGATCCAAAAGGGCCTTTATTAGGAATTCCATTTCAAGCCTGGGCAGGCCGCAGCGTGAGGGACCATGTCGGCCCCCGCAATAATGTGGCCGTCTCCTTTGAAAGCATCAAAAGGCATATTTTTGCGGCTGCGTGAGGAGGCCAGCGGAGAGAACGGCGAGATATTGACGCTCGCAGCCAGAAAAGCTGCAGGGGCGGGGGGCTGAGGACACCCCCTGTCCACACTGCCCGTAGCTGGGCTCGCTCACCTCGCTTGTACTTATCTGCACCATCTACACTTCAGTCCCAGATTTAACAGGAAAGTGCTTCTGAAAGAAGAACACCCCTGGCTGGTGATCTGAATTTCAGATCCCGGTACATTGCAGTTAACCACGAGCGACATCTTTTTGCAGCAATAAAGCAAACAGTGACCTAGCTTCTCTGTCGAACTGCAACCGCCGGCGCTGCTCTAACCGGGCAAATAAAAAGGAGCGTCCTTATCTTTTTACACAAACGGCAGCTGAACTGTGGCCCCAACAAAGCTACCTGCAGCAGTTCACACTTTTTTACACACCTATAAAGAAAAACAGCTGAATGCTGGCAATTTTAAGTTCTTTTTATCTCTTATGTCATTCGTCTGAGAATTTTCCAATATGCCGACTTACTTTAATAAAGTCAAAAGTGGTTTACCATTATAGAGGGTTTTCTTAGGTCTCAATGGGTCTGCTGTCAAACTCAGGACTGAGTAGAAGAAAATTGCTCAGACGCATTAAAATGGATTAAAACCTTAATTACAGATTAAAATTACATAATTAAGCTTAAAATGTAATACCAATGAACAATGCTAATGAGGAATAATTTGAAGTCAACATGTTTCCATGTCTTCCATTTAACTTCTACAATAACTACATTTTACATTCACATTCATTCATTCAGCAGATGCTTTTCTGTAAAAGTGACGTACCACAGCAAAAGAAAAACTGCATCTTTAGCACACGAGTGTGCAGAGTCAGATTTCACCGCAGGTTTTGCACACCTCAGTGTGTGGAGTAGAACAGTATCTAAATACTACAAGCAAAAGCAGAAAATCAAACCGTGTTTGCGTTCGCTTCATTAAAGATATTTGCAAATTCATTTAAAAGGGATTAAGCGTTTGCTGCAGGAAGGTCAGGATTTGTTTAATGCCACTTACCTGGGGACGGGGGAGGCCGGCGGAGAGGAGGATGATGGGAAGGCGAACTGGCGCGCTCCAGCAGAGAACTCTGCTGAGGTATCGACAAGGTCAGGCATTCCCGGCGATGTGCCCACCGTCTCGGTGATGACCAGCTCCGGGTCTAGGATGAAGAGTTCGTCCTGCGAGATCTCCGTCACGTAGTTCAAGTGCTCCTGAGACGAACAGACACACAGAAGTCACAAACCAAGGCCCGAACACCGAAAAGGGGCTGATAGTAAACAGTTTTTGTTGCAGAAGCTATCACAATGTAAACTCCTAAAAAAAATCAGAATGTGAGGACAAATATAAAACGTGTTGATAATGAACGAAAAAATTAACCATGCTTACCTGAGCACGGTCTATTCTGTAAAACCGATCTGCGGTTGTGGCTGCAATAAAGAAGGCAAAAGTTTTACTTATTTAAAAAATAGCTAAAAAAACCTTACATCATATTAATAAGCAACAATCAGACCATATAGTTCATCATTTTTAGGATAACAGTTTTTAGTAAAATGTCTACACTCTAACTATATACACCAACTGGTCACTTTATTAGGTACAAACAGCCTGGGGTTTTTATACACACAGCTCATCCTGCACAGTCGAGCTGCATATGGTTGTGACTTTGTATACAAACACAGACCAGGTCTGGAGGTCCAGTCACTGTTTGAATGGCCATTAGAGTGGACAAGACGTAGGGTCCAAGTGACTTTGAACACTGCTTGATCGTTGGCGCTGGTTGCACTGGTTCCTGCATTTCAGTCAAGCCCAACTTTGTGAGATTTTTACCCACTACAGTCCCACAAATGTGACAGTACTTTACTACGGTAGCCTGTCGTCCCACTTCGTACTCCAATAGAGCATCTTTGAGACGAACTGCAATGTGACATTCACAGAAGAAATGTACCATCAAAATTGTGCAGAAACAACAAAGCTGGCAAACCATCATGGACAAAGAACCCCGTGGAAACAAGTCCGGCACCTTGTTGCTGGATCCTGGCTACTGCGGGTTCTACTAAATATGTACACCTAATAAAGTGGCCAGCAAGTGTAATATGCCTAATACTATCTAGGAGAAAAGCACCTTTCAAAACAAAAACCCCAACACAATACATTTTACACCCGAGTTGAGTTCATTTCCTCCACTCCGAATCGACTGAACTACCTGCTAGCCCCACCTCACCCCCCACCTCACCCCCATTGCCCTCCAAGAAAACTGAGTCTCCACTCCCTTCATGCTCTCCCCTGCTATGCACATCACTCGTCTTACAACCTGGAGGGCATGCTAGCGCTGACTGAAGGAGCCTCTCATCTTTCGTCACCTACTAACCGGCTGCCCACGTGAGCCAAACAGGAGGCGCTTCAAGCAACCAAAGCCAAACTCCAAGTTCTGCCTCCGTCGCAGGACAACGCCAATTACATCCCACTGCAGCAGAACTGCCGAGACACCGGGGGATCCTGGCAGAACCCACATACCAACAAGCTCCCCAGCAGCAGGACCCAGCAAACCTGACACTGGACCACCTTCATACACAAATGTAACTCACAAGGGTAAAAGTGAGGTAAACAAGCTGCAACAGAAAGTACAAGAAAGGACATTAAAATAGGCTGTGACTGGTTAACTTGCCTTGGGTGCAGGACAAGGTTTGGCTGTATAACTGGATTACAGCCATAGATTCAGAGATAAATGGATTAAATTAAAATTAAATCTTTAAGCCCTGGAGGTATGCTTATTACTTTGCTGCTTCTATTTTTTCCCCAAACTTTTCCATGTAACTGCACACCACTGCAGCACATTTTTCCCAAGAATTACCACCGCACGGGACTGTAGACATATATAAAAGCCAATTACAACTTGACAGTTTGTTTTATCCTATAATAGTAGCTGAGTCAGCACATTTGATGGGTCTCCACTTTTTCACCATTACAAGGGGAATTTTTTAAAGGTTTGTGAAAAAGCTGCCGCACAACTTCTGATCTGATTTCTTTCTTCCAAAGTTTGTCAATGCACTGCTTTAGTACATGACCTTAGCTTGGAGCCATCTGTCCATCTGGGGGAATAAAGTCATTCTTTATTCTTATCTGATCCTTGTGCCATGTGAGCTGCAGTGATGCACTGATGGTCCGTCTTGCGGCTGTGCTGGATCATATCAAACTGGGCTCTGCTCTGCTGACACGCACCGCACTTCAGCAATAAAGCTGGAACGAGACCTGGCCTTTCTCACGCTGTAGTCAGATGCATCATCCCCTCCCCCACTGTACAGGAATTTCATTTTTTACACACTTCTTAACTGATATATGATATCAGATCCCCCCCCCCCTCCTGGTCATCTCCGATTTCAAGGAACCATCCGAAGATTTGGCGGAAGAAGGCGCTTTTCATTTTAACCCTGTTAAAGTTCTGTGGTGTCCGTCATCCTGTTATCCCCAGGCAGCCCAGTATGGGGTTCAATTAGGACGCTAATCACGTTACGCAGAGAAGCTGGAAAGCAGATCTGTGGGTCTCAGACAAAGAGCGATATTTTGGACGCGTGCGAGCCCTGAGATACAGTGAGATGGAGAGGATTAAATTTAACAGTGCCAACATTTTTCTTTGGCAAGTGAAGCACTTGGGTGCCATATAACATGTGTAACCCTGCAAATCGTTTGGCTTTGATTTAAATACACTTGAAGGAGTCCATATAGTTCTGAAGGGAGGCTTCTGTTGTGAGTTAACCTTTATTCTTGAGAATTACTCCTGCTGCGATGTCGATTTACGGGCCAGCAGTTGTCGAGCGGAGTGTGTAAGCGGTGGACGGCAAAGCTAACAATCAATCAAGCTAATGGGGAACGAGGGGGCCGTCGAGAGCAATACTTACAGTCCAGAAAACACCACTTCGGTGAGAGCTTCTGTGAGGAGAGCGTCTTCAGTTTTGCACCATCTCCTTCCTGAGGCCAAAAGAAAATCAGTTTCTTCAGTTTTTTTTACATCCTATTCAGTCACTAAACTCAATGCAAACCCTTGCTGAGCGAGGGCACCCGTGAAATCGTCCTTAATTTGTTGGGTATAAATTTGAAGAAATCGTTGTGGTCTCGACTTCTACACTGTGACGCAGTTGTTTTGTCTGCGTCAACAGATGCAGCCCCTTGATGTGAACTTCCCATTAAAGTAATGCAACATATTTATGTTAATATAACTGCGCTTGAATCCCACTCATTTTTAATGGTGAGTGTTAAGTGCAAGTTGAGGTTCACTTGTATTGATATGGGTCAGAATTATTCTGCTCTCTGCTCGGCTTCCTTTCTGGTTCTTTGATGGGACACCGATGCACCGCACAGCCTCCACAGTCACACATGCGTTTTACCGCTACGACAGACAGTCATGCACAACACAACACTGCCCTGGAGCACAGAGACATGCGCCATGCTGAAGTACACTAAACAACAAGCAGAAACAATACGAAAGACGATTTTGAGTTCTTATATATACATCAAGGCCAGAACACTGTAGAAGAATTCAGAAACTGAACTTTCTGAGTTTTGGGAGATTTATTTGAGTCAACAAAGGACTGAAATTTCTAAGGATTCCAGAGGTGAATTTATGGCCTCAGGGAAACCTGAGCGAAGGTAGTTAAGGAACACATGGTGATGGAACTGAAATCCATCTCCCAACTTATACAACTTGCTGCATAAGCACAAGTAGCTGTTGCAAAGCTTTATTTTAATGCGTCTGATGAAAGGAAGACGAGGGATGGAAATTAAAGCCATGTACTATACATGTGTTAAGTATATGCTGACTGCACAGTATATCGCCTCAGATGAAGAATACAGTTCCATCATCAGCTCATCCTCTTCATTAGGGGTTATGGTGAATTACTGCCTATTGCTTACTTTCAAATATAATAGGTTGCAAAGTGTTGCTTGTAACTGTTTCATGTTCTTATGCTTTTGAATCCCTCTGTTTGGGGCTCTGTAAAAATGCACCGCGTAAATAAAAAAGTGTGAATTTAATTTGATTTACAGACTTGTTCCACACAATGACACAAGTCACACCGCTAGCACACACCGTTACGAACCTGCAGCACCAGTCGTTGGAAGGATGGGTGAACAGATATGAAGTCCTGCAGAGAGTGACACCAAGACTGTGAGTCCAGATCGGCATGACTCTCACACAGCCATCTGCACACGGCTGCCAGTAGCAATGGCTGGTTCCCATTAACTCTGTTCACAGTTACCGGAAATCGTACAATGTGACTCACGGAGCGGATTGCTGGGTAGGGTTGGTCAGAAACCCATTGTGTGGTTTTAATTTTATTGTCGTGCAAAAATTTAAGGATGAATAAACAACGGAGAGGGGGGCCCTCAAAAACAATTTGGAAATAAAATAAATTTTTTCAGTTATTAATGAGGAGGGACAGAGGGGATTTTCTTTTGAAATAAACATGAATAAAAAAAAATCAGCTGGCTGTACAGCTGCATGAGAAACTGAGCCCTCAAATCACATACAAATTTCATGCACTATTTAATGCATTTTTTATCCTGTTAAAAACTCCAAGGGACACAAAGCAAGAGCGCTTTGTATCCAGCTCCCAGCTCCAATCACATTTGAAGACGAGATATTTTCTTCGCCTCATATTTTTCATTTGGAAACAAACAACAGAATGACAACGTGTCAGGCAGCTGACAGTGTGTCTTAAGTGGTCTTGCGTGTCTCCTCTTTCCATTTGGTCTGTGTGTTTTGTTTTTGTGATGTTGCCCGGGGGAATCTCACCTCCTGCAGCCTCTCGATGTGGGTGCGACAGGTCTCCAGGTCGCTGTCTCCCGGGATAACAATGAGGCCCAGCGGGATTGCTGTCAGAAACACACACACACATACACACACACACTACAGAATTCCACCTGGGTTCTACATCAGCACGTTACACAGAGACAAAGGCCATGTTGATAAGCTATTTCCAAAAAAAGCAGCTGCTAATATCGTAACAGTCTACGACATCCTGAGCTTGAGCGTGACCTACAACCTGTGCCAGCCTGTGTAATGTTAGTAGCTAAAAATGTGGTTAAAAAAAAACATCTAAGATACACATGCTGACAGAGTTAAGCTCTCAGAAAGCTTTTTGAAACCAATAAAAACATCGTCCCTGAGACAGCAGATAAGTGCATCACGGTCAAATACTCCGAAGGATAACATTTGCTCGCTGAAAGCGTAACTTCTGACCCCGTAACCCAAACATAGGGGCATTTGTCAGAACAAAACTCACGGCTGGCTGTAAAACACACAGGGTCCTACTTCATCTGAAGTGACTAAAAATTCAGACTTTGGATTCTGAAACTCGACGCAACAGCCTGCTTTGTTCACCGGAAAAGCTGAAAATTACCTGGCTGAACTGTAATGTTATGTTGGAAGAAGGGTAAAGGCAAATTTTTGAAAAGCCAATTTAAAAAACCCGTCCAAAGGAAGGGGTCTAAGTTGCCTCGGCAGAGAGACAGCACACTTCATAGAGGAAAGCGCTGTTGCCAAGCAATGCTGGAAACAGGCGCTACCCAATTTAATTCTGTTTTCCCTCCCATTTCTTCTCTAACTGTTCATGCTCCACAATGGCACCCAATATCTGCAGTGAACATGAATCCCAACCATCTGAGAACTGAAGAACAGGTAATGAACAACAGCCTGCTGCAACTTCCTGTTTCTCAAAAGCGGGAGCTAAAAAATTACCCCCGTTGGACTTGGTTATGCCACCGCAAAGCCATGCACACCTGTGTTTGCTCATGCTGACCCCTAGTGCTTTGATTCGTAAGTACAACTCAGCAAATGAAAGCAAGTTTGGGATCTGTGTTCCGCATACATGGTTATACAACAGCAATGGGGGCAGGGGGGATAATTCCCACATCTGTAATCTGTTCATCTTTTGGATCTTGTCCAGCTGAAAGTTCAAATGAGACTTTCATGAAAGCACTACCCACAAACCAAAACATCCGTTGTCATTACTGTGATTATATGGTGATTAGAGCCTTAAAACTGCTGACACCACAATTCAGTACTTGAAAGGTTTCAGAGACCGACGGTCAAAAAAAGTGAGTTAAAACACAGACGAAATGTGACTGACCATACAGCATTGCCCACAGTGGCAATAATGGGGTCTGTCAGATGAGTCTTATTCCTTATGACTGCATACTAAAGGCACCAAACTTCAAAGCCCAGACACAAAATCCACAGAAAAAGCAATTCTCAGGAGGAATAGTAAGCAAAGGGTAAAGTTATGCAAACACATCTTCTGGGTAGAAAAACAAAGTGGAGATTTCAGCAAAAGTTTGGCTGCGTGTTGCCATAATTCACAATCAAAACTTGTTCGATCTAGAATAAAAGAGGAGGTCATTCCAATCTGCAAAAGCAGCTGGTTCCTACTTGAGAGAGACATACAGTTTAAGATGTTTCAGCTGCTGATTTGGACCACTGGGATCTAGGACATGAATTATATACCCGTGTTGCTAACCTCTCATTATAGCCCTTTTGACCTCCCAGCTGACACGTCGCAGGTAATCTCAGCACACAGAGGAAGAGTGTGTGTGTGTGTGTGTGTGTGTGTGTGTGTGTGTGTGTGTGTGTGCGCGCACGCGCACGTTTGTGTGTCGTGGAGGTGTGTGATACAGGAACGCGAAGACTCACAGGCCTCCTTCAGCTTCTCCTTGTCGTAATGCAGAGCCTCGTAGTCGTGCATGCTGATCCTGCTGACTCGGATCCGGAGCCTCTCAGGAATGGGCTGCTGGCTGAAGGAGAAGGGAGAGTCGTCACCCTGCAGTCTACGGGGCTGCATTCAAATCCCTTCTCCTGCTGTAGGACCCGTGACTACAGTAATTACACTGATCTAATACAGCAAAAATTACCACGCTGTACGAATGGGTAATCCATCATAATTAGTTTTAGTGTACAAATCTAACGTTGTACCTGCTTGCGAAAAAACTTGGCTCAACAACAACAGTTATTATTATTATTATTATTATATTAATAAAAGTATTAACCATGCTACAGTGAAAGACAAATATAGTAATTTCCTGGTTTACATCCTCTAAGCAGAACAGGAAAATTCTGCTTAAGTTCTGAGTTCTCCATATAATGTTTTTAGCCTAACAATGTACAAAAAATACCCATTTGAGTTTGACACCACATTTCCCAGCTGGGAAACCTCCCCATCTACATTCTGCACATCAGCCGTAGCATCCAAACAAAGAAAGTTTGAAAGTTAAAACAGACTTCAAACAATTATTTAAAAAATAAAATTCCTTCCACGTTCTACAATTATAATATCGCCCTTCACTCTTTTCCTTTGGTCGTGAAAGATGGAATCCGTCATACACGATGCACCGTAAAAACGACACCGTCACAGTTATTTGTGTTGTATTTGGGGCGACATTACAGCCCCTCTCCCCGCTCATTAATATCCTGTAATTTTCAGCACATGACTTGCGTTCTGATAACCGTATCATTATTCCAGCAAGTCTAACAAGTGTAGCTTTTAAAGAAATGACAAGCTGGATGATTTCGGCTATCTCCACTTTTCATGTATTCCTGTCCCATGTGGAAGTGCTGTCCAGGCTGATAACATGGCGCGCTTCTGGAAGGTCTGCATAATTTTCTGGTATTATGATGATAAAATTACGACATAATAATTACTGTGCTTATCACACACATTTTGACACAAGAATTTAGGTTATTAATTAAAGGAGCACCAAAGAGAAGTCCTATGGACAGCAGGAGAAGTAAAGCTGAACTACAGGTTGTGGGTTCAAGCGTCAGGCAGGTCTCTACTCTTCTAACCTTCTAACCTTGAGCAGGTTAGTTAAGCTGTATGGTTTATGAATTTACAAAAGGTCAATCCTCCCACAGACTATTAATAACTGCTTGCTCAGTGCAAGGTCTGTCCGAGATGCCCAGGATGTGAGGCAGTTGCCCTGGATGGGATGGTGGTCCATCACCAGGGAGTCACACACACATTCAGCCTCACACACTACGGCTAATTCAATGTCACCAATTGACTTGAAATGCAGATCTTTGGACTGTGAGTTTCCTCACAGTCCAAAGATCCCTAACCTACTTGTTATGCCAGCATGGTGCCCTAAAATATTCATAATATATGCTTAAAATGTTGCCGCTTCATGGTACATTGGTATATAAATTGGTGAATCTGCAAGATATAATAGTTGCTTTGAGTTAAAAACCAGATAAGCAGCTGAATATTTAACCCAACAGACCACACCAGCTAGCACATGCCACATAGATCCACAGATGAACCATCAGGATGCTCTGGAGGGCGCTCTTACTCATTGAGCAATGGGATGGAAGTCCTCCTCTTGGTCTTCTGCACCATGTTGGCCTGGTTCCTCAGCGAGATGCGAATTATGGAGGGGGCCAGTCGACAGGGTTCCCCATCCACCTGCATGGGGATTGACTTGTACGTGGTGAGTGTCACCTCCCGGCACTGGTTCAGCCGCTCGCCATGACCTCCGACCTGAAGCGTCGCCTGCAGCAAAATGAGAGAAACAGCTAAAGGAAATCCAAGGAGCCACCATACAGACCACTGCACACTAACAACAGCTCAGTTCTTTACACTGCAACATATCTGTCAAAATTACAACCATAAGAGAAACATATCCGGTTTAATGTCCTCCTGATAGATCACCGTTTGTTTTTATAACAAAAATTCAGTTGTTTTATGTCAAAATGATTTGTGTTGCATTTTCCAGCTGAACTGTGTATAAAAACTCCCCATCTGTAAAGTGTCATTTTGAAACACATTATGTGTTTTGATTGTATTGTCCCTACTAGGGTCCTGTAGCATCTGTTCTGCAGTAAAGTCTAACTGGGCCTGTATTCATACCTCACCATATTTTACACCCTCTACACTCTGAAACGTGTTAAGTCCAAACTGCAAATGGAGAAAGGTTGAACACCCCACCGACTCCAAGTGAGGGGGATCTGCTGCACCTTTGTTTCCAAATGTCATTGCTAAATATCTTTTACTGTAGGAGAGGAGAGAGTGATGATGGGTTGTTAGCTATATAGGCATTTTACAGTATCTGAATGATATTTTGTGTAAACTGGTCAGGTTTTTTGCAGGGTGAGGTTTGATATGGATCATAATTTTTTCCATTTTCTCAGTTTATGTCCAGTTAAGTCTGGATCATCATCATCATCATCATCTATTAATCAGACTTCTAGTGGGAGAACAAAAGCAAAAAAGCCACCTACACAGCACTATAATTTGCAAAAAGGCCACAGCACTTACCAGAGAGGTCATGGTGAAGCCGATAACTTCAATGCAGCCGTCGTCATGCCTCTGCGGCTCAAAATCGTGATGTTCGCTGGGGTTTCCCCAGGGCATTGTGCCCGCGCAGTATCTGCAGGATAGAAAAGGCATGGGTGTTTGCTGTCAACACAGGACCTACCCACCGAGGCTGCTGTCATCCCAGTTTGGCAAAGTCACGACACAAAGGGACCTGCTTATCCTCATGGGCTGCTGGCACTTCGTTCGGACATGGCCAGATTCAATCAGGCATAAATCAAGTTACATATAATGACAGGAAACCAAATTATCTGAACATAAATTATACAAGTAACAATGTTGATTTAGAGGGCCAAGCCACTTTTCTTAAGCTGAACAAAAGACAGGGTAACTCAGTAAGGGTAGAGATGAAGCTGAAACAAAAATTGTATGAAGTTATTCACTTTTCCTAATGGAGTATCAGTATCATCGGAGTATTTGCCATTTTATTAGTTTCATATGAATTCATTCAGATTCATAGGATCCGTCTTTTGACTTTCCTGCTGAGCGGCTATTGCGCAAATATCCATGTTCAGGGTGTAAAATGGCATTCAATGCCCAGTATCCTGTTTAAAACCCCAAATAGCTCCCATCTTGGCAACAAGGCAGTGGACCTACCTAGGAATGTTGAGAAACACAAGGCACTGTAGCTTGAGGTCCTGTACCTTGGACGTCAGATCTGTGCCATCGCACTAGTGAGCACATAACACAAAGTCAGACTAAGCTTTACCAAAAAAGGGTTTTTTTAATCATAAACATTTAGGAGTACAACTGTTGAAGCTGTTCTGCATGGGAGGTTCAGTAAATTCACGGTTCCACACAAGTACAGTGCAGTACCATTTAAAAGAATGAGCACGCTTGCTGGAAAGCTAACTCCAACAACCCCCCCTCAAAGCTTTTTGATCAGGAAGTGAGGCACCAGATCTTCTGCAGCAGTTCCCAGACATGCTGCGCACCCGTGGGCTGCTTTGCTTCCCCTCTTCTGTCCAGTTCACCCCAAACAGGCGTTGCCCTGGTGTACTCAAACTTTTGACTTTTACTGTACACTTGGGTGTCAACATGGACTTGTTTTTTGATGAATCTGACTTTGAGACGAGAGGTTCTTTAAACACCTGAACAGTGTTTGTTGGTGGTATAGCACGTAAGTGAAACAGGAGGAGCTCTATTACTCAAAACACTTATTTACTCACCACAACTTTAATGTGTTTGGCCAGGTCTTTAGAGTTGCCCGTTAGGAAGTCTGAGAAGGCTGTCTGGAGATAACAAAACAGTGCAGGAAATGTCACGTTTATGGCATCTTTATCAGTTACTGTGCATCTGATCCTTCTTCCAGCCCGTATATCCACTTCTGTCAAAGCTCAGGTGAGGTGAGGGTGGCACAGAGCTGCTCATCACTGATGTCAACACTCACCCCAGCGTAAAACATCTTGTTCCTGAAGCGGCTGTTGAACTTCTCAGGGTTGGCCTCTGAAGATCAGGAGAAATGAGACACCCTGTGAGTGAAGCTCCTGCCTTTGACTCTTATATTCCTACATCAATACTGCTGTCGTAAGGCAGGCAGGTCTAGGAAATGGTCCAGTCAAAAATAATTTAAGGATATTGAACGGAAGTCATTTAAATCAAGGTGGAAGTTGTAACAAACTACTAAATATTACTTACCAGAAAAATGCATGAGCAAAACAATGGGGAAAAGAACATTTTATGGTATAAAAGGACTGATATAATAATAAACATGAACATGAATAATTGTGTGTTATAGAGGAAAGTTTTCTGTACCTCTAGATTCATGGAACTCCAGTGTTACATGTGCATCAAAACCAAGGCTGAAGTAGTTGTTGAAGACATCAAGGGGAAGCTGCAAGCCAGAGACACCAGGAGGTCAGAGAGAAGGAATTCAGCTCCCTTTTTGTCAGATTGCATCAAAAATTCATCATCATTAGACAACATGCCCACACATACACACACGCATGCACACTTTCCCTTGAAGCTAAACCATCAAGAGAGGGGCAAATTAAATTGATCTGAACTAAACATTTAATCTGTAATGCAAGGTCATTTTATTAAGAATTACTTTAATTTTGCAAATCAGTGCTGGTTTTTGGGAGGTCGTGGCTTCAGCTGGATGTTATATCAACTGTAACTAAATTTCCCCGTAAAATTTCCCATTTTTAAGTAATGAACCAGCTTTCCTTTACATACACAAAGCCTGTGTGAGCCACTCCAGACTGCGGAATAGTTATTTGTGTGCTCTATCATGGTCACCCATCATCAACCACCGTGCCTCCCCTCCACTTTTGCACGCAGGGAGGTGTGGGGTGAGAAAGGTGGGTGGGCTGTCAGCGCCTGGGGCCTGCATCATGGTGGAGGGATCGCTGTCACCCATGGCGATATCCCCTGGCCACCACATCTCCATCAGCCCCTCATTTCTTTTGCCGACCACTGATAAGGCTTATCACCACACGCAGATATTGAGCCCTTTTCCTCACAGTCATCGGCCGGTTATTAAGTTCCTCTTCCTAAACTCTGAGTCAAAGCAGTCTACCAGGCAGTTTGTTGGCGCATTGCCTTCTGCTCTCCTCTCACTGTGGTTAGAAAGCAGCCTGCAGAATTTCTCTTCAATTTAATACTGACTTTTTATCTGTGCGTCTTTAAATACCAATGGATAGGTAATGAGGTAGACATCTGAAAGTTCCGGCTAACACTGCTCTAGGCTGGCTGGCTGGCTCACCTTGTCTGCCTGCTGCTCATCCTTCTCCTCCTGGCTCGCTTCGGGGTTGGGCTCCACAATGAGGTTCCAGCGGTCCAGCTGGACAATGTTGCCATCCTCCACATGAGACAGGATCTTAGACACGGGCTCATCTGTGTACCCCTGAGACAAGAACCAACTCACTCAATAAAACTCAGCTTAATCAGCTCAGTGGCACACAGACAAGATCTGGAGGTCCAGTTTCTATTTGAATGGCCATTAGAGTGGACAAGGCGTTGGGTCTAAGTGACTTTTGACACGGCTTGATTATTGGTGCCAGTTGCACTGGTTCCTGCATTTCAGAAACAGCCAATCTCGTAAGATTTTTACACACTACAGTTCCACAATCATGATAGTACTTTACCTTACTTTACTACAATAGTCTGTATTGTCCCACCTCATATGCCAATAGAGCATCTTTGGGAAGAGCTGCAATGTGATGTTCACAGAATAAATGTACTGTCAAAAATGTGCAGAAACAGCAAAGCTGGCAAACCGTCATGGACAAAAAAAACCACGTGGAAACAAATCCAGCACCTTGTAGATGAATCCCTGCTACTCTGGAGTCAAAAGTCGATTTTGCTGAACATGTGTACCTAATAAAGTGGTCAGCGAGAGTATATTCTGTGCATAAAGACTGAGAAATAAAATACATTGTTTTATGGACCGTGGGTGGGCGATGTACATTCTTCACCAGCTGAACTACTCACCCCGCCCCAGTTGAGGGTCCTTGCCAGATCATTGCCGGTCCCCAGGGGCAGGACGGCAACAGCTGGTTGGGGGTTCAACTGAAGTTGATCCAGTGTTGATAGGATCCATCCCACCTGCGTGGAGAGAGATTAGGGTTCAGTTATTCATCATCATCATCATTATTTTTATTATTAGTATTATTATTCTTATTAGAGATGGACCAATCCAGAGAGTACTGTAGTTCCAGTGATTCTGAGCAGGATGAAGGGGTTAAACTTAATGTATAGATTATTGTTGTTATTATTATTGTTATTATTACGACAAATTTAAACTTACATTATCATGTCTGTACACTAATCACTTACAATGATTTACCCGTTGTGTGTATTTACTGTATTGGTTGAGGGTAAGTTAAGGGTACTGGGTAAAAGGAAGAAGAAAATATAAAAACAAGATAATAAACTTATTATTCTCTATTTTAGTCTCCTCAGGGGTAACTGTTCCTGTGCGTAGCTGGCATCATCAGTTTGACCCCCACAACATAAGAACAAGCTAAGAAATTACCCTAAAAGTTCTACGCGAAACATACTTAACACAGACTTACCTTGTTGGAATAAATCAGTATAAGCAGCTTAGTGTACAAACCAAATGAGACAAATCAATAAATGTATATGGAAGGTTTTACTTTGCTCGAGGGGGAAACCAGTGAAAAATTAAGACAAAACAGAACAAATCTGGTCCACCTTGACCACAATAATCCTGTATCGCTTACCGTCCCATCCCCTCCGCAGGCCAGGATCCGCAAGTTATGCACCCTGCGATACATTTCCAACCTAGGGAAGAAACAAGAATGATGCCGCGGTAATAGGCTGTTACTGAGTGCTCCTTGTCAGAGTCAATACAGCACATCCTCAATAACTCACTGTAATATCCGCATCGTGAGCCCATTTAAAGCACTTGTGTCAGGAAAAATCATTTCGCAGAGGATATCCCTCCTAAATGACTTAACACAGATCTAATATAATACAAGGGCCGAGTTGGCCGTACGTCTTGCTCTCTTTGTGTCATTCTCCTGGGTTTCCACAACTGTGATTTAATGAAAGTCAGAATCTAATTACACAAAGACACACCTGAAAAAAACAGACTTGTTATTGCTTGTTGAATTGAATTTGATGTCAGTCGGCACAGGAGGGAATACTTGGGATCGATACGGCAAAGACTACGTTGCAACTCCCCCGTTCCGGCAAACTAAACAGCATCCGGCGTTTATACTGTCCTGTGTGTTCAAATAAACTCTCCTGAGAGTTAAGTTAACACTCAGGGGGTTAATATCCTCAAAACCACCTCCTACATATTTGTGCCGTCGAAATGTATAACTGCAACATAATTTTGACATTTCCTTACATTTTAGCCAAAATAACTTATTGTTTGTCCTTGAATTTGACCTTTAGTGTGCGTTTCATATAACTATGCTATGTAGACATGATGATCCTCAAAACAGAACCGAAAAACGGGAATCAAAATTTACCCTTCTTTGGGTCCACCCTGACTCAGGTCGAAGACTTGTCGGGGGTTGAGGTACCACATGAAGGACTGGATTATCTTTGCTCCCTGCAATGACAGAACAGATTAAAACTCACTACCAGGAGCAGGGGAGTCTGGGGCCTGTGGGAGGCAACCTGCTTAACATGCACTTTTACCAGATTTTCTGAAATATTTAAATTTGGCACATGGGAACACTTGTTATATCTGAGCTGTGGAACTTTTCCGTTATTATTTTTCCTGCAGTATTCCCATTATGGCCTAAAATATGGACTGGGGATCAGCATCATGTTACCTACAAGAGCTGATTGTTCCCTACACCCCAGAAACAGCGATGAGCTCCTCCACATCTGGCTGCTTGGGAGATCCACTCAGAAGATGATACAAACATGAACGTCTGTCGGATCTCAGTTTTGACTAAGAGGTGGTGGAATGAGTATCCTCTGTTCCTCAGAGCAGCTGAATCCTCACTTCAATATTCAACAAGGCTCTCAAAACATATCTTTCGCACCCATTTATCTCTCAGTCAAGACAAACTTACCTCACACCATATGAAATGACCTTCTCCTCACTTCCTATTACTCATCCCTATAAGCAGCTACTTCAGCCAAGAGTAGCAGTAAGATGGTGGTGTCAAACAAGATGTGCTTTCATGTCTGTATCTAAATCTCTTCATCTATTGCAACGTGCAACTTTTGTTAACCCCAAACTGTGTGTTGCTTAAGAACGCTCATAAAGAAAATTACGACTCCTGTCCTTGAATGATATATTGCTGACTTCACCTGCTCTCCTTTTTCTCCAAATTTACCAACCAAAGGCTTCTTTTTTGATGTTTTTGGTCTATGAACTAGAACCTCAAATCAGCAGTAAATCTTCAGTGAGCATCTAAAGCCTTTCATACATCTGTATCAGCATTACAAGGCTTTGCATGGTCTACAGTGTGTTGGCTGTGCCACCTACATTTACCATCAACATATATCTCACTCAAATGTGATAGAGCAGGAAAAACAAAGATCTCATTTTTGTCCCCTTTACTGCTCTACATATGAGCTCTGTTAACATCAAAATGAGATTTAGGGCATTTCCTTGAAATTCTGCTCCTAAAAAGAAGCCTCTTGTAACCTAATTTATTTTTATGACAATGTGGTGGTCTTAAATCAAGTTAATTTGTAAGATAATGGTCAACAAACCTTTCATCTCATTTATTTATTTTAATTGCCTCTGAAGGGCCTAAAGGAGACATAACTCAGACATGAGAGGGCACTTTGCATCTCAGAATCAGGATGGGAAAAGCCCCGCAGGAGCAGCAAGGTCTTCGTCTGGAACATTCCAGAGTCGCAGAAAAAGGGGGCCCGGGGTGTTTGCTTTTCAGGGCACTCACTTGGTTTCCTCCGCTTTTGGGGTTGACAAATACCAGGAGCGGTTTCATGAGCTGGGAAGGAATGGGCCTCACAATGAATGGCTTCCACTTTGCCTCCTGCAAGAGGGAACAGCAAAATATTGAGGAATTAATAAGAGACAGCCTGTGATTTCAACTGTGTTCAAATATGTTCAATCTTTTAATTATTTTGGCAGAACCAGTACAATGGCACATGACATCTGCTGTTCATCTGAAACCTTTACTTTCTATATTTTCTTTAAAGGAAGCAAATGATTTGTTGTGAGGATTTATTTGAAAAAAAAAACGCGTAACAGGGAAAACAGGAAGTGCAGGAAGTCCGTTTGTAATTCTTGATATCTGTAACTACACGTTAAAGGCAGGTTTATCAATGATTCACACCAAATAAAAGCTTAACACGAAAATACCTTTATTTATTCTAATATTTATTAAAGTTGACAATAATATTCATCATCTCTTTACTGATCACCGACACTCAGGAAGGCCAGACGTGAGATTTAAACACTGTGGAGGTCTCACGCCACCATTGCTTCGGTGCTCTTTACTGCCATCTATAGCCTTGCTAGGGTGGCGAACACAGTGTCCTGTACGTCTACAATGAAGAATAATGTCACGGGCTGTACCTCTGCTCCCTTCTTGCTAGACTTGCGCTTGAATGAGGTCCGTTTCTTCTTTTTACTTGACTTGAGTGAGGTCTGAGAAACAGTAACGAAGTTGTGCTGTCAACACATGAATCAATTATGACATCACATAGGTCACAGTTCATGGTACTTTTCCCCTGAGAGAAAAATGGAAAAAGAATGAAAATGTCACTGTCTCAAATGTTTTATAAAACAAATTTGACTGTGGATTTGTATGTGAAGTCACAGTGCCTCTATCAGAGATTCAAAAAATATGTTTCTACAGCCCTCTGCTGGCAAGCCAGGCAAACTTTAACTATACAATCTGCTGTTAACAGGGTAACCAAAATAACTTCTACATGTTGACAGGGCATTCTGGGATGTATACGTTTACCTGAGATCAGCTATCATGTCAGGTTAATGATCACAAGTTAATTCTGGGATCCAATCTTGTTAGCAAAGGCCAGAGGGTCGTATGAGGTCAGGGTTATTTATGGGACAAGATATGTTACTTTAGGTCAGAGGGTCATGTGGAATCAGGTTAATTCTGGGACACACAGGGGGTCAGAGGTTAATTCTGGGACTCTGTTTTGTTACCTGAGACCAGGGGGTCATCTAGGATAAAGATTTAACAGTTGGACATAGGATTTTCATGGGACACGGCATGCTACTTTATGCTTATAGTGTCATGTGGAATCTGAGAGTAACTGTGGGGCACAGTATGTTGTCTGAGGTCAAGAGGTCAAGTGGGGAGTCAGAGGTTAATTCTGTGACATGGTGTCTTACCTGAGGTCATGAGGGGTCTGCACTTAATTTCAGATGTGGGATGTTACTTGAGGTCAGGAGGTCATGTAGGGGAGGGGGGTCGAGGTTAACTGGAATGTGGTACATTACCTGAGGTCGGCGGACACGGATGATCCAGGTTGGGGGCACGATGACGGCAGCATGCGCTCCCAGCGAACAGGCCTCCTCGATTTGCTGGAGCATGAAGCACGTCACCTTGTTGTGATACTGGGTGGAGAGAGAGGATACCTGTCACAAAGGTGGAGCCCCCTCCTCAGCCCAGCCTCCAGAAACACCCCCATGCGGGACTTACTGCCTGTTTGCACCATGAGCAGCTGATGGCCACTATCTCTTTACTGTGAAAAGCAAATTTCTGCTGAAAGCCCTAAAAAAAAAAAAAAGCCAGATGTCCAGTCAGCATTTCCAAAAGATAAAGAAAAAAATGCCCCATCTTCTGTCCAGCTGACAATTACGGGTCAGTATAAGGCATCTCACCTTGCCGCACTGCTTGCACTTGCCTTCCTGCCTCCTTCGGTGGACCCAGTGATGCCGAACGATGGTAGGCTGAAGGTTACACATCATCCTCACATTAGTTCACTCCATTTTCTTACAAAAACCTGATTATCCTTCAACTTATTCCCAACCTGCTTATTATTTCAGCTTTCCTCTTTGGCATGCAAAGATCTACAGCTGCTTTAGAGGTCTTAGGAGACAGACGGTGGGGGGGGCTCTTGCAAGATGACTGGATAGTGTGAAATGAGAAGTAAAAGGTGACAGATGAATGAAAGGGATTCTGTTATAAGGTGAGAAGCGAAGATGAACATGTCAGCGAGGTGTCTGTGCAGCAGGATAGTGTTGCTAAGGGAGGGAGGTGGTACCTTGCTCTGAGCCATGCAGGCGGTTGCCATGCGGGTAGCCATCACTATGAGGCTCCGCAGGGGCGAGGGCTTTTTTAGAGCTCTTCGGCCGAAGATCGGCTACGGGGGAATGTGGCATGATGGGAGAACAGGGGGATGAAACAGAAGTTGGAAAAGAAAAGGGATGAAACACACTTGGCAAAAAAATAAGGAGACGGAAGAAAGAGTGCAGAACAGAGTAAAAAACATGCAGCATAAGCTGGGGGGGACAAGATGGGAGAGTATGACTGGAAACTGAACTCAGATGTAAATGTCCGTTGAAAGAAGACACACTGGAATTCACAATGTGACTTGTGCTCAACTCACAAGGCCCTTCATGTCGGCCTCTGGCTACAAGTGCACAGAATTTAGTCCCCCATAAAATATTCACATCAAAACATCCAAATAGCTACAGTTTTAAATGTTAGAAAAAGATGTTTACCTCCCGTATATTTCTTGATCCTGATTCCCTAAAAGTCGGTTTACACCGGAAATTTATCTGCAGAGGAGAAAAAAAAACACACACACACACACACACACACACACACACACACAAAGCCACGGGGGTTTTCACTTAAAATTTTATTTCTCAATTTTATACCATATTCTAAATATGAATTATATTTTCACACATTAAATAGAAATTATTATATCTAATATTAAACTGCAAATGTAACTGGGAGGCACTTGAGTTTATGTCAGTGTTGGGTTTTATAGCACAGCTGTAAGAGAGAAGCTTTCAGCACTTTTCTGAGCCGATTCCCACTATGACACTCACTTTTTCCAGCTGCTCGATGCAGATCGTGTGGACCACTATCTTGCAGGCAGCGCACTTCTTCCGAGCAACCGATTTTTGCTGTGATGTCGTGTGAAGGGGAGAGGAGCAGTCAGTAAGCAGAAACGTTTTCTACGCAAACACAATTTTGCACACCGCTGGTGGTATAAAAATAAAACGACAAACGTGTCTCAAAGTAGTAAATCTCAGCAAGTTATTTCATTTCTTTTGCTTTACTGTTCTGTGACTGTGATCCAGAATTTACATAAATATACAAACAGCTTTTTCCACACGTGAAAAGTGTTTTGAGAGACACTGAAAGAAAAAACAGCTGATGTTAATTTTACCCAGCATGCACCCTGCATTTACAAACATGGGCCACCAGGGGAGGCTTTAACACAAAGAGTGCCATCTGTTCACTTTTAGTAATTTTTTTCCAAACATTTCTAGTCTTTGAGTGTGTCCATATAAAGAAGAATGGATACCCCCCCCACTTCTCCTGCATGATGTTTAAAACAGTGCTTAAAATTAGTTTTTACTCAATATTCACTGGCAATCCCTGATAAAGGAAGGCAGAGGCCTCACAGGGGGTCTCATACAGGCCTCTTTCCTCTCTGTTTCATTAGGACTGAAGCTCACCAGTGTCTTGGCGATACAGTGTTGCTCCCCAACATAGCAGAAGTCACCGGAGACATTGGTCTCGAACCAGATGTGATCCCCATAAAGGGCGTTCTCCTGCAGACAAGGAGAAGAGGACGCAGGACGTCATCACAGAAAGGTGGGAATAAATGGCCCCCCCACCCCCTTTTGCAGATTAACACACATCAACACCTGAGATGAAACCTGAAATAAATGTGAAATGGTGCTCTTTCCTGCTGCCCTGCACCTCAGGACAGGTGCTTTACTGGAGGTGATGACAGTCACCACTCATTTCTGCCCATAACCCCCCGCTGTGGAGCATCTCTCACTCTGGACTGAAGCGTGTGATGAGATTCTGCTTATGTTGTGCTCCTGGTGGAGGAGAACAGCCCCGGTGAGGCACCGAAAATTTGAAGAGAACTCACTGCAACACGAGTTACTAGGAGAAATCCATTAATAAATAAATGCATCTACAGTCTTGCCTCAATTTTCCCAGAATCCAGTTTTACAGATTTTAGATTTTACGGCCCGTCGCAAAAAATATTCCAGAAAAAAAATTAAATCATAGATAAAAAAACTAAAAAAAAACTATTTTTAAGCATAGAGGAAAGTGTAAGTATTTAACAATTGCTTAGTTTTGTTGGAGACATGGTGGACTTCATTAATGCATAAAAAAATGTTTTAAAAATATTGATACTGTGTCCCAAGAATCATCCAACCACATTATCCATGTGACGAAGGCGGCGCGGCACCCCCTAGTCCCCTGTACTATGTTCACGCATATTATATTAGGGTATAAAAGTGGTACTGTAGTATATACTGCAGAATTATACACTGTTGTGGCCTCTCCCTGTATCCAGACACCTCCACCCCGCTTACAGTCTGGAAAATTGACGATGGGCTGTATATAACCATTCGGTTTTGGAAAAAAAAATCATTATGTATAAACAATTTTCATCCTGCACTCTTTCATGAAAACGTTTTTGACTAAAACTAAATTGTCCCCATTTAAGCCATCCTTTAATTGGCCGATTGGCTTCCATCACCAGGAGAGTTTTCTGAAAGCTTTAGCAGGGCTACAAGACAGACAATCAGTCAAAAAGAAGGTCCTTAAATAAAATACTCAGTTACAGCATCAAAAGATAAACGCGGTAAGAAGTAATCATCATTCATCCGGCATCATGACCAATATTTATACATGTATAAAACATCCTGTTCACCCAACAGCACAGCCAGGCCGCAGACTCACGCTCCAGTCCACAGTGCTGCGGAACTCCCGGTCTTGGTCGCTCCTCACCACGGCCGACGTGCACGGCTGGCTACCCAGGTGCTGGAGACCTGCCTTCGCGATGGCTTTCCTGCAATGACACCAAGGCGACACCCTTTCAAACCGCTCCCTTTGCTCAGACATCCCACTACTTTTCCATCTCAGTTCTACGAGATGCTTCAGCTGGCATACAGGAGTGTGCAGATTCAGTGTGATGGTGTGACATTGAATCTGACTCCTGACATGGAGCAGCAAACCATAAATATCACTGGCAAGTAACAAGAACTTTTTAATGTAAAGGAAATGGAAAGTTAAAATATTTATTTTATATAAAGTACCACTGCATACCTTCATTTGCCCATTAGACACCTGACACAGTTCTTATTTCTGTTCTAAAGATCTTTGTTCACAAACATGTCCCCAAGTGTTTAAAAAAATGCCTTTTTTCCTCATAACAATTGACAGAAAAATCATAACCACTAAGTGATGAGCAGATTTTTTTTCCACACCAGCCAAGGATGCGCTAAGAAAGTAGCGTAAAGTTAAACTGCTTTAGCTGAGGAATCACGCTTGCCCTGGCTGAATGGAAAGGAGGCCCATGGCACATACCAACAAAATCCTATGTGAGTGACACCATTGACATTCTCTTTGCAGACAACGGACCAGCTCGGCAGCCTGCGACTCGGCAGCAGTGCATTTAGCGCCCGGAGCAGATCCTTTGTTCAGCAGCGTGCAACAAAATTATTTACAATAACCATACAAACCACCTAATCTAATAAATGTTAATAAGGGGAAAAAATGAAATGCAGTCAGTGAGGAAATTAGGTTAGATTTTCATTTACTGCATTTCTTATATTGTAGTGTAGCGGCAGGGGTAGCTGTGGCTCTCCCATAATGCAGTGCTGCTACATATGTGTACTAATTGTTGTATGGACTTATAGGGGGAATATGGACCCCTTGTATGTTTGACCAGTTCTGTCTTTTGAGTCCTCCATTTGAAAAACTAAACTATTATAATTTATTTTAAAAAAGAAAAAAAATACAGGGAAAGAAAAACAGTTGCTGTAGGAGCTATAATAAATCTTGGCTCACAAACAGCCCTCTGAGTAATTATTTTGTTTTCACCTGTTTTAATCACCCAAGGAGTCCTCTTGTAGACGTTTCTTTTCCCCACACAATCACTTCTTTTCACCCCTTTTCACCTTGTTTCTGTCTCCTTTCTTCTACAGTACCAACCACATGCACCCCTTTCTGCCTGGCACTGGGGACGAACACCCCCCATGCCCCCCCCACAACTCAGTCAACTCAGCAGTAGTTAAACAATTTATCTTCTAAAACGTTCATCTTCTTAGTGGCTGCAAACTACTGGATAAAAAGCAAAGTGTATGATAAAAACTTTGTGGTTTGTTGGAGTTTACAACAAAATCTGTGATGTACTGTGGACTATTAAATGGTACAAAAGGAATGATTTTGCCTTGTCAAAGTTTGCCAAAATACACAGTTCATGTGAAACAGTAGAGTAGCGGACCCTTATGGAAGTAATGGTCTACATACGAGAGAAACCCACTCCATGTTTCCAGCTGGGGGTCATAGTAGGTGCCCTGTAGCCGGCTGAGAGAGTCCTTTTGGCCCGGGGACCTCCAGCAGGAAGAACAATTCCGATACAACGAGCTCCTCCGACTGGATGGGGGCCAGGCGCCAAACACCCCAGATGTAGCAGAGCTGCGCCGCTGGCTGGTGCGCCAGTAGCGCCCATACAGGCCGTTGTTGCTTCCCCCGCAATAGACTGAGTCTGCCGGCAGCAGGTGGGAAGAGTTACGGCGCAGGCAGCGAGGGGCGCGGAGCAAGGACCGTGAATGGAGGCTCTCCACAGCCACGCATTGCGAGACCTCCTGATCCCACCACATGGTGACATCCTCAAGTTCCCCTCCGGAGGCTGGCAGCTCAGGGGGTTCGCTGCCACTGTGCGAGGACAGGTTCCCGGAACATTCGCTCTCGTCGTCCTCTTCGTCCGAGTCGGTGCCGGTGAGGTTGCTCCCCTGGGCTTTGGCCTGCCGTTCCGCATTCTTCTCCTCCTCCGCCATCTGGATGAGGCTGGCCAGCAGCATGGACGGGCCCAAGAGGTGCGTGTCGATGGTGCGCAACCTGCTGCCCTGTCGGCGCCGTACAGCAAAGCGAGGGTTCAGGTTTGGGGTGGTGGTGCTCGATCGACGCCGGCTATAGCAACCCCTGGACAGCCGACCACCAGGGCCCAGACCTTCAGCTGCAAGGAGGGGCCCCGGGATCTGCACACTAGAACGGCGCCGCTGGGTGAGCACGGCAGAAGGGAGGCCCACACTGGAGCGCCGCCGCGCCTTGCCGGTTGGCACTGCAACGCTGGGCCGTCGGTGGCAGCCATACTCCACCCCACCGGGCTCCTTCTTCTTAAAGTGCCGCCGGAAGAAGGTGTCCATGTTGACCACGGAATGCTGGTCAAGGGGTGGCCTTTGCTATGTAATCTGTGGAAACTGTTGGCGTGAAAACCATGATGTCAGCAGCAAGTACGTTGGATCTCTACCTGAGGGAATGCAGCACTCGTCGCTCAAAGTCAGGAGGAGGGCCAGGATGCGGCACTATTGCTGTGGCCTCCTAAATAAAGTCAAAGCTAGTTTTTGATGCAAATCTAATATTTTCGCTTAACACAAACTTACGGCAAACACAACTTTTCAATTAACGTGCAAAAAAGAGCAACACTTCAAGCTTATTCATATTAACCACTTTCCTCCGATGCGTCTTCACAGGAGAGACATTTTAGTTGTGTTTTAAATGTGACGCCGTGCTGAGAACTTGGATACGTTTGTTCTGGAAAAGCTCACTGGAATGGGATTCACTCACCCATTTAAAAAGAATTTTGGTTTGTCCCCCTCCATTTTCTTGATACATCACAATTATAATCATTATTCTTCTCGTTTTTGATGAAATTATGGACTGTAGACATTAAACCAAATATAGTATTTTGGTATGATCAGAACAAAGTATTTTATTTTCTAAAGTTTAAGAAAATTAAAATTTTAACTACAGTTTAAAAGAATTCTGATATATCTAGATACCCTTATGGAACTTTTTATAACTTTTTATATTTACCTTTTTTTCACACTTTATTGTAAACTTTTTGCTGTCTGCCCTTATTTTAGGTATATGGATGTATTTACATTTTCTCTGTGCTGTTTCCTTTCTATACTGCAAAAAGTAATAAAAAAGTGAACAGGCACCAAATTATGTCTGAAAAGGAACTGCAAAAAAAAAAAAACCCTCAAAGTAGACTGAACCTTCCAGTGGTGAACTGAGCGTGAGGCTCTACAGCTGCATCCTGGTTTATTTTGGGTTCTTGCCACTAAGCCAATAAGATGCAGTACTGTCAGAATTCAGGGGATATTTCCAGTAAAGCCGGCAAAGGCTTTTTAATCAACTAATCGGATAATCCCTCTTTGCAAACCATGCCCTGCACTTCCTTCATTCACACTGTAGCAGCAATATGAAAATTTCCCAAAGTCTGGAGAAAAGCAAGTGTTGCATCATAATATCAAATCAACACGAATCAAGAGCCTCTTTATCCAAAACCAAACAAGAAAATTAGGTTTTGATTTCTTTATTTCAAGACCAGACTTCTCCAGAAGTCAGCCCTTTAGCTAACCACATTGGCTAAAGCTACACTGTGAATAGATGCAGCATAACAAGGAAACCAATGACCACTAACTTCTGAGCTATGCATTTCAGCCCCAGTTCTCTCTCCTGACCAGAAGCAGTTCATCACGCACTATACAGCTGTACTTCTCCTTTTGGGGCTGCATGTAGAAGACACGGACGAAATGGTAGCAGTCAAAAGTTTGAGAACAAGGCAATGCAAACTGTGCAGAACAGTGGAAGCAAAGCATTGCAGGACATGCAGGTGTCCTACATCTCTGAACTTCTGCAGAAGAGCTAGGAAGATGTGGCACATCATTTCCTCATTAAACCTGGTCACCAAAAAACATCCAGCAAGTGTATTCACATTTTTGACTGAAAACTGTATATGACATGTTGAAATAGTTGATAAGTAAAAAACTAAAATGTTTGTCCAAAACATTTTCTGGTTGCTGAAGGTACTCATTTCTCATTTTTACCTTAAGTTAGCTACCAAATAAAGCAGAAAAGAACAGAAACAAGTCAGTCCTCATATCTGGAAGGGAAACTGGGGCAACAGGTGGTATAGTGCTTACAGCCACCACCTTTGGTTTTGAAGAACAAGGTTGAAATCCTCCTTCCTGCAGCAGTAAACCTGAGCAAGGTTCTCAGTCTAAACTGTTCTAGTTAAAATTAAACAGTTGCAACGAACCAGAAAAATGTTAATAAGAAGCCTATTTTCCATTATTTCAAACAGGAAAAATTATAACCCATTTCAATCCCACCCCAGATAAAACAACAAATTCCCACAAAAAATCACCGAAACACTCCAAAACACCTAAATAATGAACAAACCATCATCACTTTCTCTCAGATTTAGGCACAAAGCTGCAGAAGATGCCCCTCACACACGCCAGGTGGGTTATCCGAAATTTCTTCGCTTTGGACGTTATGTTGTACATTGTGTGATATGACCACAGACACAGTTAGACTTTATTACAGACAAGATACTACAGATCTCGAGCAGGGACAAATACAAGCAAAACAAATAATGAGTTTCCACATAACAACACATTACAGATGAGGAGTTTTTATACCCAGTTCATCTGAAAAACACTGTAACAACGTTTTCCCCTAAAAAAACTACAGCTAGTTTTTTTTATGCAAATATATTCAATGTCAAGGTGAGCCTGGTACATGGTTAGGTTAAAAAAAAGTTATAGCAAACTTTGAGTAACGGCAAACTTAAACCAAAATTTTTGGTGGAAAAAAACAAGACTTTCTAGCACGAGGATGTAAATAGGAAGGTAGGAGGTAAACTGGGGATGCGAGTGTAACTGTAAACGGTTTAAAACTGCACATCACTTTAGAAAAGCCTTGTTATCAGAACTGCACCGCTATGGCACAAGGTTCAGCGATGGCAGTGCTCTAGGCCGTGTGAGATACAGCAGGTCACCTTCTCGCTCCCGGCCCAAACTCCACTGAGACATTACTATTCTGTCCCCACAGTCCCCTGGTGTCTCTCCCACTCAGGAAAAGGTCGGTTATGTAAAGCTGAATCAAGGACAAGACACACCGACCTTTTAAGGACTGCTCTCTCTAGCTTTCCCAGCCGAGGCATGGCCTCCTTGCAACCCTGCCAGAACGCCTCGAAAGGGTCGTGACAAAGCTCAGCGGATCCAGCTCTCCTCTCCACTTGTGGCAGAGCTCAGCTTGCGTGTGTTCAGGAGAAGGAGCACAACGTAAATAACTTTCAGAAGGATGGGTTGTCCCATAACAGAATATAGCAGTTTACACCACTCTGCATACCAAACTGATAAAGTAAAACCAACACACTGCAACAATAACTGGAACTATTGTTCAAAAATGTAAACTGGTGGTGATTTTGAAATCTAAATTTGTATATTTTACATTAAAGGAGTACAGAGTAGAGATTCAGAGTGAATACTGTGTCGTATTTAGCCGACATCTTTTTACCCCAGTTCAAGAGAGACTACAGTCACTGAATACCACAGCAAGCACATTCTCACATACTAAGGGCAATTCAGAGTCACCAAACCACCTGAAGCATATTTCTTTGGACTGGACACAAGCACGACGTGGCACCCTGAACATGGAGAACATGCCAGCTCCACAGAGACTGAACGTTGACAAAACCCATATTCACCAGTCGCTGTGCCACCATGTTGCCCAATGAATGCATTACAACATACAGTAACACAAAGCCATGTTAAACACCAACTAAACACTAAAAACAAAAACAAAAAAAATCAGCACACGTATCTGCTGAAAGCAGCAGTCAAAAGCAGCAGCCCTTTAAAATGTGGTTGCTATCATGATTTGACATCATGTATGTTTCAGTAAGCATGGATGCCAAGAAAAACTGCTTCTGACAGAATGGTAGAATTCCTGGACCTGCAGCTCCCCTCCTCCCAACTCTTGAGTCTGCAGTTTAAAAGCTGTTAAAAACATTTAAAATGGGTATTTTCAGAATCCATTTAGAATCAGGGAATTATTAACTCAACACAACCCTTTCTTAAACAGACCATTTTACGCTTAAAGTTAGTCGGATGCTTCTCAGAGTCAGTTTTGTTTCTCCAGTCCTGGAGCTCCTGACTGACTATGATGGCGATACAGCACAACGATCTAAGCTGTGGAGAAACACAACTGTGCTCCTCAGGTTGACCTGCAGCTACTAGTCAACAACAAGGGGCAGCTCTAATCCACAGGATTAGTTTCTTCTCAGTTTACTGATGCACTTAAATCTGCTTTGGGCGTCGGTCAAACATCTCGACCTGACGTCTGCATGACTGGTACAGGTGACCTCACAAGGTGTGGAGACTGGGCAGAAAGCAAGAAGATATCACCTTCCACAGTAAATGGGGCAGATGGATGAAGAGCCAGAAGGTGATCGATGGCGCCCACGCTCCTCTTCATTTCAATCTAAAACAAACACCAGGTCCCCCTGGAGCTCTTTGATGTCACCTACCATCTATTAAGAAAACTGGAGGGGGGGAGGAAGGTGGAAAAATCAGCAAATGAAACAGGCAGTTCAGGGTGAGGGGTGGAGGGGGGGGGTTAATATAAATACTAAGATAAAGCAGAGAGGAGACCGTTTCTGCTGCTCACAGAGAATTAATAGACTAGCACCAGGGTTCATGGGAGTGGGAGGGGGACCAGGTCAGAAGACGACACATGAAAGTAATACATGAAGCTGAAAACTAAGACGAGATAAACACACTGTTTACATGCGAAAAGGCCGCATGCTGCTGCTGTAGGTCTGACCAATGAGCCCAAATGAAGACTTATTCAGTTCAGGCTACTGAATGGCATGAGGTCCTATGTTATGATCTCATTAACCCTTATTCATATTTAGCAGATACAGTTTTCAAAGCAGCTGCTCAAAATTGCATTCAACAGCAGGAGAAGGGCTGTCGCAATTGCCAGCTGACCAATGCACAGCTTGTTTGGTGCCACCATTTTGTTGGTACACATTAGAGTAAATATTCGAGTTAACAGATCTGGATCTTACAGATTTCACATGACAAATTCTATTCATACTTTGGCATTTCCCCCATCCAGTTGATATGTCTGCCCAATCACACTTCCTCATGGTAATCTGTTCAAAATATGCTTTGGAACATATCATTTTATTTATGGACTTTCGATTTCACGGACGCTATTTTACTAACATATTTGGCGGTATCAGATGCCCTCAGTCTGTTAAAAGTGAGGATATACTTCACTGCAGTTATCCAGAGAAATGAGATTTAAATTGAAACTACACAGCAGCAGATATACAGAAGGGTGTCTATAAAATTTTTGAGGTCCTAAATGCTAGGAGGGATCGGGCACCACTGAGGGAGAGAGGGAGTCCTCCACAACAACTGAAAAGTGACAGGTTTTCGATTTTTTGAGCGGAAGTGTTGTTTTTAACAGCATGTGAAGTTCAGAGCAGATTAAACAAACCATGCATTGCGGTTCCCTCCAACCCGTAGGAGGAGATGGTAAGAAAAGGAGCCTTATCTGTCAACAATCATTCACCAAATGCCACACTCCCATTATAGCAATTTCAGTTTATGTCAACATTGACCTTAAATCAAGACACGTCATACAAAAAATAAATCACATTTTGGCAGCACGTTCCCACTTGTTGAAACAAACATTTCTGTCCCCACTATATTTCTCATCAGCAACATGCAAAATTCGCATTCAGGCCNCAAGACACGTCATACAAAAAATAAATCACATTTTGGCAGCACGTTCCCACTTGTTGAAACAAACATTTCTGTCCCCACTATATTTCTCATCAGCAACATGCAAAATTCGCATTCATGTCTTTAAACAAAAAATTGTGAGAGCAACCAAATAAATAACTTCTCAAATGGGACTCACTCAGAAAACAGGTGTAAATCACCTAAAAGATAATGTGGATGTATATAAATTCCAACACGAACAAACAAATCGGGAAACCCCAGAATCCTCTGCACAGAAGCCACAATAAAACAGTGCAACTGTGACTCTGGTCTAAGGGGTATGGGGGGATTCAGAGGAGCTCCCAGCGTTGCCATTTAGGAGGCCAGGAAGCTCTAGCCACAACCCCTGGGCCCCCTCGCTACCATCCTCAATTATTTACACGCACACGTCAGCCCCCACGGGTTCCCCTCTCAGGGAATCCTGTGGTTTTTCTGTACAGCGCTGGCCTGGTTGGGGGTGTGGGAGTGTACAGCAAACAGTCTCCCAAGACTGAAATTTCCTCACAGCACTGCCTTCCAAGACAGCTGAAAATACCAAACCAGCTCTAAAGGAAACCCATCGCAGGGCTGTGTTTTGCCCGGTCAATTATTAAGGCGTCTCAACTGGAGCAAATGTATGTTATAACCAATTAAAAACTATTTTCGAACCTCATATCACAGTGTCTCATTTATTCGGCGGGTACACTTTTCCACAGTTACAAAAAGTCCAACATAGGATAAACATCTGCAGTGGTGTGATGCTTCAGCACTATGGGAGGCACCAGTTGTTTAATCTGCTTAATACCCTCGTTCCAGTGTTTCTGTATAACTACAGTAGCACTACTGTAAATATTTTTTTGGTTCCCCAACACCTAACAATAACAGTGATAAATCGATGATGGCTCTAGACGTGTTCATGAGAAATTAATGAATCAGATCTCATTAATACAGAACATTGCATAAATGGACCCTGGAAACAGCACATGTGCAATGTACTACAAAGTAGATTATTTTATTACTAAAAGTATAACTAAACGCAGAAAAACATATCTATTTTATGGAAAACAAATATAAAATTCCATAAAATAAAAGTGCTACAGGAGGTAGCATTAATCGAGGTAGTACTGTAGTTTCCTCCACCAAGCCCAGCGGTGGGATTTCATTAAGTCTCAGTAAAATATTTACTTTAAACCGTATGAAGATGACCCTTTGAGAATTATATTACAACAAGCAACATATGAACAGACAGGAGGTTAAATTCTGGCATGAGAGAATTTGGAAAGTGCTGTTCAACCCCCAGGCAAGGACTGCAAAAGATATGAAAGCTTTTCATTCTCCATAATCAGGCAGAGCAATAAATAAAAATATAAATTCGGGGGGGGTCGAAGCAGGCTGTTGTTCTCAGAAGACCCCTGACTCCCATGATGATTATTCTGAGGTCTGCGCCGGAGTCACTGATGACAGCCGCCTGGTGACTGTAAGCTCTGAAATCTTTTCAGTTGAAACCACACAAGGACAGCAGCGAGTGAATCAACTTTACACAAACAAGACAGTCAAGCAAGACGCCATTAACTGTGTTAGTTATCGACAGATCCGATATAACAACATAGTGGTGCTTCAGGACATGTTGAATGGGCAGAAAAGCACCATGGGATCCAACTTAAATTAGGAAACAAAAAAAAGAGAAAACCACGTAACCCTCCATTTTAATAATCAGGTAAATACCGTAGTGTTGCTGTTCCTTCTGAAACGTTCAACAAGAAATCAAACATTAACCCAACACGTGTATTGGTTGATGTTGAGACACAAAGTCAAACAGAGCCACAGGAAGACAACATGCTGTGAGGAGTACGTAGCCATCAGGCCCAGTCTCTGACAAGTGTGAAGCCTGCTGCTATAGTGAGAGGAGCAGGTTTCAACATAAGCATCTTGGTCACCTTGGAGACCAGCTGTTTCATAACCAGTTCCCCTGCTTTTATTATAGTTTCTAAATCAGGCATACAGCACACTGTGGGTATATTTGCAGCAACTAACAGAGTGCAGCTGACCATTTTTGCTCTCTGATTTAAAGCACGCCACAGGTTAAAATGCAACACGCTGGAAAGTTCTTCTGGAGATTAAGTCACAGCACACAAAGAAAGAAACACAACATCGCTGTGCTGATTTTCCTGTTCAAACACTTCCACAGTGTTATACTGTTTAGTGCTTATGTGCAGACCGGTGCAAAATGCAAAGTACGAGAGCGTCATTTCCATAATGTCGAGAAGCTTGATGAAGAACAACACAGCTTGTGTTGATGGGTTTTTACTTTTTGGTTAATTTCCTGCACGTTTACAGGCATGTATCTGGAGTTATGGGGGAAAAAAATGCATCTGAAGACACTGGTGTGAAAATGAGTCATGTTAAAGCAAGTCACTGCTACCAAAAAACTCCAGAAAATCTGGTTGTACCATGGTAGAGTACCTCGCTTGTGAGCACAACACCAGAGCCTGGTTTGGCAACTCGAGCTGGCAGCCTTCTGGTTACCAACCTGCACTACCATTGTTGCCAAAGCTCGTCTTCCGCTTACGTTTAACTGCTCCTTTCTCTGTTTAAAAAGGGCTCAACGCTTTCCAGCCATTCTATCTGTGGAGTCACTGGGCCGAAGGAAGAGCCCATGTTACCATAGTGACAGCTAGCTGACAGCACGGCGCTTAAAATGAGTGGCGCTATATATGCTAATGAGGTCTAGTCATTTTGATGTCGGCAACAGCGGGTCCCACGCCACCTATGGTACCTGGGGTAATGAACAGGCTTGATCAAAAGCAGGACGAGAGGCTCCGCAGCAGAATAAGGCTCCAGCAAACAAAGGATCGTCAAATATGATCAGAAACGCTGCCTTCCGAGAACTGCTCGGCGGGAATGATTTAATGGCTGAGCAACACTTGAAAGCCTGTCCCCCACCCCTCCTCAGTTTGGGCCAATAAGATTCAACACAGGAATACTTCAGCAACGTCTCTTAGGCCACATCTGATGAATTGCAAATTTCCATTCAGCCAACGTGGGCTGCGCTATGGCAGCTGCCAATGATTGCTTGCCGCTCAAAGGCCTTTAGCCAGGATTCTGCTCAATTCAGACCATCAAAGCTTCACCTGGCTGGATTTTCTGTTCAACTCAGAGCCCCAATGCAACTCCACGGCACGGGAAAGTCAGTCCCGGAGTTGGACGTTAACATTACTGTGAGCGATCGCTTTAGAAACAAGCATGCTGTCTACATTAAGGTGAAACGTTGGGCCGGGACATCTGTGTTAAACGTGCACGGCGGATATTCATTTTTGTCTTTGTCTTTATTATTAATATTATACTTTTGGAGGATGAGGAGTGCCATGTAAGAAACGAATGAGCAATCAATTGTTCAATTAAAAAATAAGAAAAATAAAAACTAAATTGGAAAAACATCAAATAATAGAGTAAATGGACAAACGATAATACAGAGTAATCGGTATCAATAAATTAAATATAAATGGACGTAAAAATAGATAAATTCATGCACAATTTAAAACCTGCTTTATTCCTAATAACCTCCTTTTTCTTTTACTACCCCCGACATACAAGTGCAATGTGTTCCTGGAGTTGCCTTTTAGGGCAGTATCTCGTAAATTAGACACGACATTAGTATTACGGCCCGATCGGCTTGCTGTGCGAAAAGTCAGCCTCATATATGGTTGTAAAACTATATCAAACAATTTCACTCACACACACAAACACTGCAAAATCCAACAGTCGCATGTACAACAATACCTGTACTTTGTTTTTTAGCTTCAACACTTTTCCACCAGGCTCAGGAACAGCTTCATACCCCCAGCTGTTAGGCTGCTGAACTCCATCATCTCAGGCCCTGTCACCCCCACCGCCACTGACCATAACTACTGATGTCCACTGTGTGTCTGTTTTGTTTATGTTTTCATAATTGCGTGTGTGTGTGTGTGTGTGTGTGTGTGTGTGTGTGTGTATACACTTGTATACATCTTTTTGTATTTATTTATCCATTACATCCTGTAATCGCATTCTCCATTATTACTCTAATTTTTCTAGCCTCCACCCATTATGGCCACCATGGACCCGAGGATCTTCATTCTGTACTCCCTTGCATCTCTGCTGTATAAGAGTGTTGGGAAAAAATGATTCTTAATTCTTCTCTTATTACTCCTATTAATAGTTAATAAATTACTCATTTCCTTTTAAGCGCCAACCCTCATCCTCCATATAAAATGGCGTCTGTCAAAAAAGTAATCAAAAACTCAAAATGGTAATTATGCAACGACAAAAAAAATCTAAATATATGTTTCAGGGAGGTACCAGTGAACATGAGATTTGTTAATGTGACAACCACAGCAATTGCAAAACATTGGCACATGTAGAGATGATGGTTTTAGATGAGCTGTTAATAAATCAGTTAAAAACTGATGTAACAAAAAAATCAGTTTAAAACTGACAAATGACTGGCAGCTACTTTAACACACCTGTCCCTGCATAGTCCACCACCTTCCTCAGAAAGGAAACAACACAAAAACAACACCAGTGTCTTTTTTCCACATATTCATATGCAGCCACCTTGCACCACAAGGAATGACTTAATTTGGTCAAGTTTAATGTGGAAAACCTGCAAAAACAGGCAGAACTGTGAGGGGGGTGACTACTTTCCACTGCACTGCATGAGTTCCTCACATAAGGAAATTCTGACACTTTTTGAAAAAATACACAAAATTAGAAAACCACACGTTTGCGTGTTTATAATTAATCATGAATCTGCGGTGCACAATTTGAGAGGGAACTGAGCAGCCAGCTCCTGAGGGAGATGTTGGCACTGATACACTACAATCATTCAGAAGCATCTCATTCACTCCGTCTCTCAGCACCATCTTCTACACAAAGGTGTTCAAACATCTCTCCATAAAGACCAGATTTCCTCCTCAGTCCCTCCACCTCATCTCCACTCGCTTCTCTGGAGAACCACCTAATGTGGAAATGCAGCAAGTTATGGAGAGTTTTTTTTTTTAATTCCTCCCAGACCTCTTTGCACAGAAGACCACCAGTCAGGCCATTTCACATCATAGTCAACAACAGGTTCGCGTCCCTCTATGCCGTCCCCCATCACAGCTCCATTCAGACCACAGCTGCAGCCCAGGCTGTCTGTCTGAGACGCCCACGGGGGTTTCGCTTGCGAACGTGGGGGCTGCTGCCAGGAACAACCCCCACACCCCAGTGCTCGGGCAGAACGCACTTTGCTTCCCAGCACATGAAGCTGTCAGTTGTAAAAAACTTGACATGAGTAACACTTTCTCCTTCTTAATTGTTAACATTTGCTCACAACGGGGAAAAAGGTGAGTGTGCACGCATGCACACACACACACACACACACACACACACACACACACACACAGAAATGGCTCATTTTTCCATGCTATTTTCTAATAAACAACATGACTCATTATTAGCATGACTCAGAAATTATTTAGATTATTTTTAGACACTGTATATAAAAGCAGATAAAATATTCTGATAAAACCTGGCAATATTATACGCCGCACAATGTTTAAACTGTGCATTTTGTTCACACTCCCCGCACGTCTTATGAATAATTACGAAAAATAGCCACAATCAAAGAACCGACAGATTCCATCTGTTCACTTGTCCGTTGAAATATGGAAAATTGAAAACCATTCAGTACATTTGAATTTGGAATCTGTTAAGAATTTGTATTTAAGAAGGAGTGAGATTTTGGAAATTATTACATAAAAGTAAGAAAACACCATGCACTATGGTATGCGATGCGGTGCATCGGAACCTACTGTTATGAATTTTTGTTCAAACTGAGCAATTTTCACATGCTGCCCGCATCTGCGAGGACCTGTGTCTCACAGCAAAGAGCCGAAGGAGGATCTCAACCCGCTCCGGTCCTCTGGACGTGCTGCAGCTTGAGCCAAACATCCTCAGAGCCTCCATCTCTCCAACACACTCCAGTGTAAACAGAGAGAAACAAACATTCCCTGCAGATGATGATGTGCAAGAGCGGCCCCCTCCGCCCCGCAGAACCCCCCCCGAATCAAATTCAGGCAAGTTTTGGATAAAACGGGGGCAACTTCACTGTTTCCTGCTTTGAACTAACAGGTGACTAAACGTGAAGGAAAGGCCTCCGTCCTCGATAACTAAACGGAGCGCTGCTTTGAGCATCGCCGATAAAGTCGCTGCTGGTTTCGCTCATCGTCGTACGGCGTCGGTCAAAAGCTTGAGCACACCTGGCCAACACCTGTATGGGAAGACCTGGACAGAAGAGTAGAAGCAAAGCAAGATGCAGGTGTCCTACATCATAGGGAACTGCTGCAGAAGAGCTCTGAAGACATGGTGGCTCATTTCCTCATCAAAAATACACATTTCAAACGAGTGGATCGCAGCTGTTTTAACTTCTGTACAGGTGCCGCCACTCAGGATTTCTGAGCATCACCACCACAGCGCCAGAAAACGCCACTTGTCCCGCTGCTGCGGTAATATATAGGATTGTAATAATATTATGGTGAAGAAAAGTCATGTAGACGGTACCTGTTGCTCACCCGGGACCTGTCACCACCCGGGGCGGGCACCACAGTCGCGCGTCAAAGATTAAGCCATTAGAGGTAAATTATTTTCGGGCGAAAGTCCCAAAGGTTCATTTGGTGGCCGAGTTCCCGGTGCCGCTCGGCTCCTTGCCCTCTGTCCCGCAGAGTAAACACGGCAGACAAGGACACCGAGGGACGGGGAGAAAAAGTGCGTTCAAGGTCCTCGGAGGAGCGGGAACGACGAAACGGGCCGAAGTGGCACTTTGTTGTTCTCGCGGTGGCGCTGCTACGTGGACAAACCGGAGCTGAAACGCGGGATACGGTCTCGCGCCGTCAGGTTGTGACACCGCGCGCCCCCCTTCCCTCCCCTCCCCTCCCCTCCCTCTGCGGCCCGAGCGACTCGTACTGCATTCCGCTACGCGACAGTGACAGCAGAGACACACGGCGAACGAAACCCCTCGTATACAACCTGAGACGCGCTGCCGCCTTCGCATCCAGCCGCTCGCCTTCCAGTCTCTTTGCCCCCAGCCGGGCTGCAACCTGAGGCGAGGGGCGCAGAAAGAGGCGGTCCGGGGGTGAGAGCGAGCGACACGTAAGGGGGTCCGGTGTGAAGTAACTGTCGAGCTGGTAGCCGAGCGCACTTCCTCTGTGCGCGAGAGAGCGAGCGAGGGAGCGCACGTGCACAAGCGGACGCGGGCGGGCGGGCGCGCGCGCACCACAAGAAAAAGGCAAAGTTTTAATAAAGGTTAAGATGTAAAATTTCTGCTTAAGGAACGAAAGAAGAACCACCAGTTACAGACGTGAAGTTTAGCTACTGGTCAGAAGAGAAACAGTTAACACTGTTCTCCAGGTGACGCCCCCCGCTGTCAGACACCATAAATAATTATTATCTCTGCCCTCTGGATACCATCTCTCTCTCTCTCACACACACACACACACACACACACACACACAAGCCCCCATACAAGTGTTTATGTCCACCTAGAGAGACTGACCACTTTTTTGAAGAGTAACATCTGAAAAACAAATAATATTTTTTTCCAGAATAACAGCAACCTGTAGTCTGTTTGCAGAGCAGCACTTTAATACGATTCCATCTATTAGCTCTGTTTCCACTTTTCTGTTGGCGTGGAAAGAAAAACTACACGACATGTTATGTGTTTGGGGAGCAGAAGCGCTGATTTTCCTGCTGCCGACATGAAGGCTCATATTCAGCAAGAGAGCCGGACCCTCACTGCATCCAGAATACACTCCCGTCCCAGCAGCTGTTCCTCACACCTGTTTGTCACAAATGGTAATAATTTTTTTCTTTATAAAAGTGTTACTTTCAACAGGCCACAGTACATGCTGCTCACAGATCTGCATCTGGATCCCCTCCGCACCCGGGAGCAGTCGTACGTGGCGCAACCCGAACGTATCTGTCATCAAACATCATCTGATACCAGCTTTATGTAAGAGGTGCTGGTTTCATGGTACAGTGTTGGATTTCGTGCAAGTAAAAGTGAAAGAACTGAAACCGTTGGACCAATGAGTCAGCAGGTCATCGGCGTGGGCCCTTCCAGTAACCGGCTCCTCCGCACCTCTGCCTGCCTGTCGCACTTGGGTTCGTGTGGGAAGCCCAGCAAGGCAAGGCAGTCTGCTGGGGGGAGGGGGGGGGGATAGTGATCACAACCGTCATACTGGGTCACAACACACCCCTGCACCCCCACGCTCTCTCTTTCTCTTTTTTCACATTCTGTTCCACAAGACTCATCAGGAAAAGCGGCGCCACATCTGCCCAGCTCCAGGTGTGCAGGACACCTGTTCTGCTCCCACTCTTCTGTTCAGTTTCTCCCACACCGGTGTTTGCCCAGACGGCGCCGGTGTACCCAAACTTTTGACTGCTGCTGGAGACGTGTTTTTTAAAAAAAAAAGTGTCACAATTCAGGTTAAGTGAGCTGCTGTAAAGTTCCACAGCAAGGCCCACAGCAAGATGATGTTTGCTGACAGATATGTTCGGGTTGCGCCACGTACGACTGCTCCCTGGTGCGGAGGGGATCCAGATGCAGCTCTGTGAGCAGCATGTACCGTGGCCTGTTGAAAGTAACATTTTTATAAAGAAAAAAATTATTGTCACCGATTGTGACAAACAAGTGTGAGGAACAGCTGCTGGAGGCCAGGTTAGAAGTCTGCAACCTGAAGTGCTGCGGCGCTGCCTGCCGTCCTGTTTACGTCCCCACCCCCCGCGGGCGTTAAACACAGAAAACGGTTCCTCCGATGCTGCGTTACACGCCACGCGGAGCCCTGGGTCACGTGGCCACGCCGCTCTTGCGATGGGCCTCGGGTGATAACAAACAGCCAGGTCCCTCTGTGTTTCCTCTCGAGAAGCAGTACTAGTAGCATGAAAACATGACACAGTTACACATTAATACAGGGTGACTGAAACAGATTTCACAAATTTTTTTTTGGTAACTAAGCAACATATAAACATGGGGTCTAAAAAAGTTTGTAAAGTAACTCAGTTTTTTCTCACAAAAGCTCTAGATGCAACATGCTCACATGATGCTTAGTTTGTGAGAAATACATTTTTCAAAATAATTCTTTTTTAAACCCCCTCAGTATAACAGACCAAGGTAGTACCTAAAATAGTTTTGTACTGTAGGCCTGACAGCATATTCTTTTTACCACCAGAACTACAGTTAAAATACTCTCAACATCACCAGCTGCTTTTTACAAAGGGGAAAAGTAACAGGTTTAAAATGGTTTTATTAAGGCCAGAAAACATGAATATGGTCCTGTCCTGCTCACAGTCCAAGATCCGGTTTGTTGGCCGGCTGGCGAACTGTAAGACACACACACACACACGGCACGCACGCAGGTTCAGGAGAAACATCAGGTCTAGAGTGTTTTACAGTACTGAGGTGTCGATGTTTGTTTGGTTTCAGCACCCAGGACCAAATGGCGGCTATTTTTAGATGTGTGACTCTTCCTGTCACTGAAATGACAGACCAGTATGTAAGTCAGCGACAGATTTGTCAGATACAGAACTACGGAGGAGTCATTGTCACCTGCAGGTCAGCTGTCATCTGCCCACAAACAGAGGCTCTTTTCAAAACTGGATATACTTACAGAACAAGAACAAACAAAGAAAACATCATCTGCACTTGTATGGCCCCTCATTCGTATTTTGCATTGTGACCCTCAATTAAGACACTTATTTTGATTGCATTTTTAAACTTCAATGCAATTTTATACATTTTATTAATATAAAATTATACGCCATGTTATTGCACCCATTCACCTGTCCGGGTCTGTCATCAATAACCATTTGACCAACAGAGGGGCCCAGCGGTCCAGAGTCCATCCCGGACACAGGGGGAGTGAGCCAGGTGCAGCTTGGATGGGAAACACACAACACGCACGCACACACACCATGGGAAATTTACAGTAATCATTCTCCCGAAACACATGTCTTTGGACTGTGGGGGGGGGGACCAGAGCACCGGGAGGAAACACCCAAACACAACAAGAACGTGGAAACGCCACACAAGCTGGATTTAAACCCATTAACTGAAACAACAGTAAAAATAATAGTAATTACATTATTATTATTATTATTATTATTATTATTATTATGTCCTGTTACTGCTGTATGTCTTCTCTTGTCTGAGTGCCACACAGTTGCCCTTCTTCCCCAGTGGAGAATCAGCCTGAAGACCCCAGTTACCATTTCAAAGTGCTGCATTATGACATGATGTTTATAACTGGAGACCGAAGAAGAAAACTACGAACGTGGTGGGATTCGGCGAGCGCTGCTGTCGCTCCTTCCTCTTCCTTGTCCACCATTCAGCACCTGTCACCATCAGGGCAGATATGAATGTGCATAATAATGTGGACCTCGAGGTACCAGCAGCTCACCCTGCTGCGTCTATGGAGGCGCCTCAGGACCTACAGCCTCTCCCACATGCATGGGAGATAATAATCCCGCTATTTAACTGAAATTATTCCAGGGCTTGAAAGACCAGCGGCCTGCGGTCACCCTGACAGCAATACCTGCAATACCTGCAAAGTGAAATATTTTCGAGGAAATATGATGCACAGTCAGCATCCGTTTTAACCTGCGGTCCAACACCTGAGCGAGCAGACTTGGTGTCCGCGGGGTTTCACACCTCAGATTGCAGGGACATGAACGAGTCCCTCTAAAGGAGCACATCACAGACTAGTAGAGCCACTCTGAAGCTCAAAAAGAAGAATGAAAATAAATAAAATGTTTGCTTTCTGGGCAATGATAGTTATTTAATTCCAAAAGGCAACTTTAACCTCATTTCATCAAACAATATCAAGGTCAGATTGACTAAAACATACGGTACTGTGCAAAAGTCTTAGGCCCCTGTGGGAAAAACACTATAAACCGAGGATGGTTCCAGAAATAATGCAAGGAATACTTGCATTATTTTACATTAATACATTAATACATTAATCAATAAACCTTCTAAAAAGTGCAGTAGACAAAAAAAAACCTCAGTCAGATCAATATTTGGTGGGACCACCCTTTGCCTTTAAAACACCATCAATTCTCTTATGTAAACTTGCATGCAGTTTAAGGTAGAGGTTGGTAGGTTCTTCCAAACATTTGGAGGAACCGGCCACAGTTCTTCTGCAGACTTTGACTGTCTCTGCATGTCCTCCCAGACTGACTTGATCATGTTGAGATCAGGACTCTGTGGGGACCATACGACCTGTTGCAGGATTCCTTCTTTTTGCTCAAGATAGTTGTGTATGACTGAGATTGGGTGTTTGAGGTCATTCTCAGGCTGCAGAATGAATTTGGGACCAAACCTCCCTGATGGTAGATAAGAATCTACCTGTACTTCTCAACACACACTGAAGTTGCCTAAGACTTTTGCACAGTAGTGAAATAAAATAAGCATAATGCCCTCAGGTATGTGACTGCTGGAGCTGCTGTGTCATGTTTGAATAGTCCGAACAGAAATGCCGCCCTTAAATATACAGCAGAATGCAGGTGCTCCTCTATAAAAAAAGCACATTTTCATCTTATTTACATTTCTTATTGCTCTATTCAAATCTACAGTGTATCTGTGGTAAATATGAGGACAAATGCAAAAATAAGGACATTCAAAGAGTGACCTGCACATTTTCCCTCTTTGGTACTTTTCCAGACAGATGACGTCAGTTATGACAGTGATGCTCCAACTGCTCACTCAGGCTGAGTTGTTCCAGTCTCTTCCATATTTAATTGTTTAACAACCTTGATATTCAGAACCTTGCAAACTTGCTTCTGTCCTAGTACCAAAAAAATCTGATGCTCATTTGCGTAGAATATTTATCTTTATGATGTGGAACAACCAGACCGTCTACATAAAGGTGTATTCATCGTAAAATCACAACATTCTCCTGAAGTGCGGTCAACTTAAGTGGCTTCAAAATACAGTTGTGAGTATTTGTGTGCTAAGATGTTTAATGTTTTTTGATATTTGTAACTTGTAGAAATGTATCCACTTTGGTATTAGAACATTTTTTCTGTAGATCAATGTCAAAAAAAGCTCAACTCTGTTAAAAATGGGAAAGTAAAAGGGGGGGATGTGAATATTTCTTTGAGTCATGTAGTTGTAATTATATACATTTCACCACATCTGTGTTGCTTCACTGATCGCTGGGCTGAAGATCAGAGATCATGACCTTTCAAGAGGAGACGGTGACTTTTTGCAAAAAGACACACAGAGATACAGCCAAACACAAAGGAAGCGATGATCAGTGATGAGAGGGAAAGCGAGGAGGCGAAGAGATGTTTCGATGCACGCGGCACACACCCGGTCACAGCCCACACCACACACACACACACACACACACACACACACACACACACACACACACACACCCAGGCCGCTTCACACGCTTGAGTCACAGTTTTCGATATAAAGCAAAACTACTCGAGCTGCACAGCTCCTCTAAAGAAAATATTTAGAACAGCTGAATGAAATGTGGATCCAAGGGCGGACAAACTCTAACCCGCCTGGGGACGGACAAGCGAGCCTCTGCTGCAAACTGTATCTGCGAGGTGCGTTTGCAGGAGTTAAGAAACGTTCTAGCGATTGTGCACCTGCTCTTTCAGAGACGCGAGCCACACGGCCAGGAACCGAAGGGTGTCTCGCTCGTACGTCAGCGGATGGCTGCGAAAGCGGCGGCTAAACCACTCGTTCCCACACACTCTCTTTCAGGTGCGAGAGACGGCTTAGTTAAATGGGGAAACATTATCACTCAAACGGCATGTTTATTGAAACACATTTACAGTGTTATCGTATTACACGGGAGGACGACCGCTGGAATGTAAACCAGCAACCTACTGGTTACAACTGTGTCTGCTGAGCATTCTCTTATAAAGGGGAGTAATACGTGTATAAGTACATTTTTTGAAAATATAAAGTTGGTTAACTGGCGAGTAATAACTTTGTTTATTGACTGTTTTATATGCACCACTTAGTCCAGCGACTGCAGCATCTGCCAAGTAAGCAAAGCACAAATGTCCCTCCAGACCTCGGATTCTTTTACACTTTTCTATTACCCCAAAGTGTATTTTATAAAGTAAATAAATTCCGCATTACAGTGTGTGGATTAAACAGCTTTAGTATTTTAAACAAGGAGGCTCAACGTTTATGTGTAACTCCTGTAAGAAGGTTTTACTCCAGCTAAATGTACAACAGGCTTCTTTTCCTTGGTCTGAAAGGTACTTTTTTTTTAATCATCCCAAGTTTTCATTGTGCTTTTATTTTTATATTGGTCCGTACGGATCATTTTCCATCTCACATCAGACGCGTCGCTGAGCAGATGCCAGCGTTTCTCTGTTTAAAAGCCATGTTTTAAAGTCTGTAGTGACTGAGACATCTACTGGCTGCAACTAGTAACTCCATCTTCCTGAGCTACCCTGCAAACCCCAACGTTCTCGTGTGAGATGATCACCAGAAAAACAAAGCCGGAATGATCTTCAACAGCCAACATTTCTCAGCATTATTAGCGGGTGCCCTTTACTTAGTCTGGTAAAACTATTATCTGTTATAAATATGAATGTAAACGGTCCACGTGGAGTGGCATTACCGGGGTAAAAGTGCTCAAAGTCAGTGTAAATGAGCCCACGGTTTGTGTACTGAGATGGTTTGCTCAGATGTTCCAGTGAGCAGTAAAGAGGGACCTGTAAACTGAGACGACCCCTCTTCCCCAGAATACGGTTCAGTCGCTCGGACCCGACCCCACCGGGCCCAGAAGGGAGCCGCACTTGAGTGCGAACGGCAGAAGCGACATGCAGGCCACCCCCTGGGACCTGTCGCACGATGGGACTAAAAGGCAGGAGAGGCCACAGATGCCAGATTCTTTCTTTTTCTCCTTTTGTTCTGTTGAAAAAGCTGCTCCTGAGCTTCTCATCACTGCATTTTAAATGCCAAACCCTCGGAAAACACGCAGTAGGGCTGTAATATTCTAATAAAAAGACACTTGTGGCCTGCAGAGTTCTGAACAGATTTACCGCGTTTCTAGAAATGCGGTAAATCTGAATCTGACTTGTGATTCTAAACGTACGCAATGGTTGGCGTTAGGAGAGCCGGTTCTAGCGTCTTCCACCAGGTGGTTGTCCTGGGTTTTTCGCGCACAACCGTTCCAAAGGTGTACTGAGAACGGTGTGAAAAACACACAAGCGATTGGCAACCTTCATGAAAAACAGCTTGTGGATCAGAGGGGTCAAGGGAGGTTGGTCCAGCAGACAGATGGGCCACAGCCAGGCAAATCGCATCCAAATTCACCACTGGCGTGCAGAACAGCTTCCCCGACTTTGTCCCAAATCATTTTTATGAAAAACATGACTGTGGATATCATCGAAACCCAGTTTACATTTTATTATTTACTTCTACCCGCAACTTAGTAAGTTGGCCGTGTGTCTGGACATGTGTAGCTGAAGGTGCTTGAGATGTTCCTCCTTTCCAAGCCACAAGATGGCTCCCTGCTTCTATAGAAGACTCTCCCCTGCGATGGCACTGTCCCAAGCGCCCTGCTAGGAACACGATTGACTTCACGTCGGGCACGACATGCCGCCCGGCAGCCCTGGAGGTGCTGAAAGAGCCCAATTAAACGGCATCTCAATGAATTTGCTGACTCGGCGCTGATGACAGCTTTGTCCCATCAAGCAACATTCGGCCAAGTGAAGTGTTTTCCAACAAAGCGGCGGAACCGAAGCGGGTTTCAAACGCCTGAAAGCATCACTCACGACACAAACGTCCATTAAAACGCTAAACCGAAGCACCAGGTGAGACTCTGAGCTGCAGCAGGGGCCTCCTGTGTAGCACAGGGGGTCACAGATGACACCTGCGGTCGTTTCTGGAACTTAAACAAGGTATCAGCCCACTGTGAAAAACACAGGATTTATATTATGATCCTTTACCCTTGAGAGGCAAAAATTAATTTGACATTTTTCATTAAAAATATCAATTCCGTAATGAATTTGGGTTTAGATTATATTTTTTTTACAGCAGTGCAAAGTTAAAGATGTGAAACGACAATATATTAAAAATCTCAGTCCACCACAAACAACAAAAATACTTTCAGCAAAATTATGGAATCCAGATACATTTCTCACAGGTTTAAGTGAAATTCGATTCTCCTATGATGCCTCTTTGAGCAGATGCTGGTCTTTTTCTTCTCGCATCCAAAAAACGTCACTGCGCTGCCTGTAACCCCCCCCCCCCACGGACTCTCTTCACCGCAACAGGACCTTGCTGAATACTTTAAGGAAGTTAAAATAACTTATCATTTAGGGTCCAAGATGATGTCAGCAAACGTTTTGCAAAATCGTCATGGTTGCCATCAGTGCGAGCAAACCCGACTCATCGCAGTAACAGACGACCCTCGTCTGGTTTCGGTCTAAAGTTCTCAGACGGACCCAAAGACACGGGTGACCCTTCCAGAGCCACAATATGCCGGTCGCTTTGTGGCGAAAACCGGCCCTCCAACCGCGTGTACAGAAGACGATGGCGGCACGTGTTTTCACTGGATCTGGATGTAGCCGAGCCGCATACGATGCCCCCGCATGCACCCGCTCGAGCGCTGCTGAGAACCCACACAGCCGCCCGCCCAGGTACGCTTGAGCGATGGGTTTGGTGGGAGGATTACGGGTCAAGATGGGAGCCCACACCGGAGCCCGAGTGGGCGAGAGCTCCCGCGTGGACCGTCCGCACCGCTCAACGGCATCGACCGCAGCATGAAACCGAACTCCCGGCCCACGACAGCCAAACAGCTGCGCTGTACAAGTTGTAGAACTTGGGCTTTGTAAACTCACCCTTCTTTGGTGACTCAAGCCTGGTTACGGCCTACAAAACGCAGAGATATCTACAGGACCAAAGACCCTTCCCCCCAAAAACGGCACGGTGCTCTTTCCCCTGCGCCACCGGCTGGTCTCACTCACAAGGGACCTAAAACCAGAAATCTTTACGCTCTCAGGTTGCCCTCCATCGTGATGGAACGAGCCCCTTCCGCCCCTCAAGGCTGCTGCATTTTAACAACGCAAAACCACAGTTCAATTGTTCTCCTTATTTTTATATTCCCCACTTGAAAACTAGCACAACAGAAGGGTTAGTTATTATTACTATTATTCATTCATTTAGCTGATGCTTTTCTTCAAAGTGACATTCGGTGATTTAGCCACTGACACATCATGGTTATTTTTACTGCAGCTCCTTGCCCGGCTGGGGTGGGGGTGGGGGGGGGGGGCTGGTGGTTATTGGTCCTTTGGAAAGTAGAACGTGATTCAAGACTCTGGTTACGGCTTAGAAAACATTCAAAGGATCAACGGCGTAACCCCTAGAGGACCTTCCACTTCGCCGCCCTGCCTCGCCTCCAGCAGCTGGTCCCACTGGCAGATTCAAATGTCTGCGCTTTCTGGCCTTCGAGAAGCGTCTCAAAACGCCACGTCACCTCGATTCCGCCGAATGAATCCGAGTGAGTGTGAAAAGAAGGGAGCATCGTGTCCGCCGTGCGTGGCAAAGACTCGGCTCGCCAGCCGCTACCCTCAACCCCTCCTGCTGCTCTCCATCTGTGCTCCGGGCGAAAAAAAAGGACCCCGGCGCGTTCATTTCTACCCCCACCCATGGAGGATGTTGCTCCAGATGCCTTACGCCGTCTCCGCACAGCAGCACGCAAGGAGCAGAGTGCCCGGGTCCATCTCCGAGGACAATGGCAGGAAGAGGACACCGGGGGTCTCGCATCAGCAGGGCTGCGTGAACTGTGTACGTGTGTGTTTACAGACCTCAAGGTGTCTCTCAAAGTTCACTGGAAGTTCAACCCCCCCCCCAACCCCGAGACCCCCGGGATGACCTCACACTTCCCCCCTTCAGTGACCTTTGCGTACAACTTGAGCCCTCCTGGCTGTGCAAAGCATTGTACATCATGCCCGGTGCCTGCCGGTTAATACGCCTTGCAGAGGCCTAAAACCCTCATATTGCAAATTAAAATATTATTTATATCCCCTTGCAATTAATTTACCTGCATTAAAATAGGGGAAAAAAACTACTTTGTGAAAACTAAATGCTCTAGATTTACGAATATTTATAAAGCCATTGTGTGTTTTTTTATGGGATCCGACCTGTCAGTTACGGCAGTTACAATTCAGACACAGGAGGTGATGCTGCGGCTCCAGCAAAACATTGAAAAGGGAACTTGTTGGGCAAACAAGCGGTCAGTGAGAGGCCAGTGTAGCTGTTACAACTGCTGCCTGGCGCCTGAAGGATCTAAGTTCAAGTTCCGCCTCCTGCTGTGCCTTGATCGTGGTCCCGGCCTGGAGGTGCTCCGCTCCCCTGTTTGGTGCCCATTACTCACTAGGCCCGGTAGTGCATTCGCTGTTCGGGGGGATCGGGGTCCGGCGAGTGACCTAATTTTCCATTCCACTTAAGGAAGGGGCCGTGAGACGGGTGGGATGTGAGATGCCGGGGGGGGTCGTGAAGCGGGAATCCAAGCAGCTGCGCACACGAGCAGAGCCGGGCATCAGGGTGCTGATCCTACGGTGCTAAATCACAGTCCCGGGAGGCACTTTGCATCCTGTCACCCCCCACACCCCCCCACACACTGTGTGTCCAGCTGTCCCAACCCAGAATGAACTCTTCTTATCAGCTTCTCTTCTTCCTTTTCACAACATTCACCCCCCCCCCAAAGGAAACGGCTCAGTGAAACATCATCTTGCATCTGGACCCTCACAATCCAAGCCATGCCGAGCGACTGGCGTCTTAAAATGTGGACCTGACCCCTGCGCTGCCACCTGCCCCCCCTGAGATGTCAGATTTGATGCTCTTCTTGACAAACAGATATTTAAACGCATTTTCAACCGGCTGTGCGACAGGAGCACGTTTTCAGCTTCTGGGCTGTAAGGAGAGGCTGAACGGAAAGTGTCTACCAGCTGCTGCTCATCACCCAGGTAAACAGTCCTGGCAGGAAAGGGGTAAATGCGTGGTAAATGTAAGGGTGAGCGGCACACGAGCCCACACGTCCGCGTGGCTGCAGACACACGTGCGTCGTCCTCAGAAGCTCCAGCATTGCGGACGCCTGCGGCAGCCATCAGCAGCAGCACCAGGCAGCATCGTTCCGTGGCTTCGAGCAAAAATAGACGGGAGGCTTCTGCTGCGACGTATTGCAGGTTTCACAGCCGCGCTGTTTAAACTGGCAGGTGCTGCCGAAACGCACGGAGGAAATTCGACGCGCCGGGATTCTTCTCCCCAAAAACACGTCCTGCGCCGGCGGCCACTCGCAGTATTAGCACCACAAACAGGCCGATTGTTTTGTCGAGCGGCGGAATTTCTTCTTTGCGCCTGATCTTAGCTCAGGGAGTTTTAGTCTGGCTCACGACTGTGACGCTTTCACACTGTGAGGGGTGCCGTCGCTCCAAACGCAGGCCTTTGGAGTGTGGGAGGAAACCAGAGCGCTCGGACGAAAGCCACGCGCGTCTCGTCGCGTGGCCTGGGTGTATTGGACGTCATCTCGATTCGTGTTTCTTTCATCACGAGGTCGGCCTGCATTTGTATCCGAAGCCAACAAGGACACGGCGCCTGCTGACCTCTGACCTGCTGCTGTTCTTGCCCGACTTTCGCCGCCTGGTCTATTTCCGCTTCATTCCCTGGGGGGGTGGAAGGGTCACCCCATTAGATTATGCCCCCAGGAGCGGGTGCAGATTCATCCAGGGCTTCATGTTCCTCAGAGGCGACCTGGCAAAGCCACCGAGATCAGGCCTGGGGGGGGGGGGGGTCGGTTGGTGCTAAGCTGTCAGACAGAGGGCTGTTTTTAGCAGCCAGGGGTTCCTGGAGAAAAGGAGTAATTGGGGCGAATTTTAATGAGAACGGCATTTGTGAAGGTGTCCCCGGCCCCCCGCTAGGGAGCTGCTCCAGCTGTGATGTCACTCGCGTGAAGAGGAAAGGGAAAATTATCAGCATCGCGATGCAGACACTGGACTGACAGCTGGGGGTCCTTCCTACCACCTCACCCGCCCCCCTAGTGCCGCACAAGGGCTGTGTTTATTCCTGTGACTTACTGGTTCTTTATTTTATTTCCTGGTGTTGTTATTTACTTTTTCTCATGTTCATTTGGGTGTCCTATGTGTTGTGTGTGATCCTTTTAGCTGCAGGGATCAGGGAAGTCATATAGTCGAGGTATAATTTACCGCGGTACGGGGGTGTCGGTTGCAGGTCGCCTGCTGGTTAAAGGCGCCGTGTGGTAAAGGTCATAGCGACGTCGGTTCAGAAACGCTTCCGGAAAATCTCTCCGTCGGACCTGAGAATACAGCGTCGCTCCAACGAAGGGAGAAACTATAAGGCGCTTTTGAGGAAAACGCTGGCAAATCAGCGCCGCTTGTTTTATACCCCGGTGTCCACGGTAACAACAGATAAACAGCCAGCTATTCGGACACTTTCGTTAAAAGCGGCGACGGTTGGTGGCGAAGAAACTGAAACTAGAACTGGAGCTATTGATAGCGTTGAAACTCCGCAACGTTTTGGCTTAAATCGTTCGTCTCTGATGACAGTTTCCTTTTAAGGGAAACGCGAGACGCAGAACATAAAGAGACGGTTATATAAACGAGGAAATTCCGAAAAGATAGAACTGCAAAACCGGGACAAAATAGTCAGTTTATCACATTCATTATCTAACACCATCATTGCATAACATTTATTGCCGTTTATTATTAGGATATAAGACATTCGTTGTGTTTTCCACCACATTTTCCACAAGATCGTAAACAGAAGAAAACAATAAGGACGGAAAATGTCTATAATAAAATGTGCGATTACGGCATGTAAGAACGTAAGAACAGAAGTCGACGACGTCATATATTAAACGGGCCTGTCGGGTCGTGAACTTTATCCGAGGAGAAGAGGCACTCGGCCCACCCGGGACGTCGATCCCGTAACCTTCTGCTGCCAAGCAGACGGCGCAGTCAGGTGGACTGAAAAAGACTTCCCGCTTGTGGGCGGCTGATTCTCGCATCTCAGGCCGTCTTTCTTCCAATAAGCAGGTGGCATCACGGTTACAGAGGTTAATCTGTGGTCTCTGGTTTCAGTTTCGACTGCGAGTTGAAGGGATCCGAAGAGGCACCTTCACTTAAAGCTGCGTGTTCGGATATTAACTTCTGTTTTTAAAGGCATCTTCTGCGGTGAGGAAGAAACACAAATGAATTCCGGGGCGGAAAGTATTATTTGCTAAAGATCATCCGACTGCGAAGAACGACGGCCGGATGCTGCCTGTCTTCAGAACCACAACAAACCCGATCTGGGCCTCGGCGGCCTGAACCTTCACCTGCGTCGCGTCCGTTTTCAGAACCGTTAAAAAAGAGGTTGTTTAATATTATCTACAACGTAAAAAACACCTGTATTGAGAAAACTGTAGCGATAATAACGAAAAGTCATTAAAACGGGTGTGCAGGTTATTCCTAACTAATGATGCAGGTGAACTTTCTACACGTGGGGATGAAACTGCCGATGGCAGGAGCTCCAAGGCTGGCTACGACTGAGCGGAATTGAGCTTCCGGCAGCTTCTTACACCTAAACTCCATCAAAATGCATGGCAGATGGTGACATCACATGTTCTCCGCTTATCTTGGCCAGAAATCTGTGCTATAAAAATTATAATGGAGAAACAGGGTGTGTCAGACAGGCCAGACTGAGGAAGGACTCGTCCAGAGGGTCGTGTGGACCGGACCGTCGCTCTTCTGATCTGGACCGGAGGGAAACCAGTCACGCACCCTCCTTCACAAGCCGCAAATACTTTAGATCCCCCTGTTTGCTTGAAACGCCTGACTTGGAGCTGCGGGGGGCACCTGGAGGAGGGGGAGGACGTGCAAAGTGAACAAGACGGACCAGGAATGGAACCCGCGTCGCAATGCACAGCTCGGGCGTGACCATCCCGTGCCACAGCGCACTAACCCACCACTTAATGGTTGACGTGACCCATTTGGTCAAAGTCAGGTTTGTACCCAAAGCTGCTTGCAGTGATTTACCTCTTTATACACCAGGCGGATCAGGAGGAGGTGGCATCGACACCTGAGTCCCAGACCCCCGCCCGCCTCGGCCTCGGCATCGGCATCGCGATTGGCGGTCGGGGGGACGGGGTCTATCGATCCGCCACGGGGAAGGCCTTCAGAGAGCCGGCGGCTCGCGCTCAATCCGGTTACGTAATGTGTAGGTGTGAAGAAATCACACTCTCTGCAGGAAGCAAAAATAAACCAGCTCTGGCTATTCTTTCCGCTCATCTCCGCACCACAAGAAGACCAGGTGAGAAGACGCGTCCACCGCAGCGGTGTGCCCCACGCAGCGGGAGGCGGCGCTTTCGCCGATGTGTTCGCCGGCCGTCTGGAGCACTTTCTGCCAGATTTATCAAAAGCCGACCTCTGTCCTCTGCTACTCATCGACCAGCTTGGAAGAGAACGTCAGATACCGTTATCTTTTGAGGCAGAAGAAGACCGCTGCGGAGGGCGGAAGATAAACACGTGCTGGGCATGCACTTTGGAAAACGTCCGCAGGAATTCGCTGATGACACCAATGCCTTTTTTACAAAAGTTCCCCTTCGTCCAGAACAAAGCAGCTCTTCCTACATGTCTTCCCGGCTGTTTCAGCCCCACCCCCAGCAGTGACATCACAGAATCCAAATCCTGCAGTATTTCAATGAATCTGCAAAGCGGCTTCTGACAGAAATGGCCAGCAGACAAGTAGAACGGGACACACGAAATGAGACTCTTCAAAGTGTGAAAATCACAAGTGGTTTGACTACTTATCCAATGTGTTACTCTCAGCGTCCAAAAAAGGGTTGATTCTCGCCACCACCCTACCTGCTTCTACTCAACAAAGGAATTACTCATCTGGGGGTTTCGTTGTTAATCCAACTAAATAAATTTCAGCCTCTGGAGGCAATCTGTGGAAGCTGCTTGAGACGGGAGGCCCAGATCGTGTTGCGAGAACATTTCTGACAAGACCTCAGTAATCGCTTTCTTTATAGTCCTTGCGGGAGTTTCCTTCTTTTCATCTGGCTGTTTGCCGTGTCGTTTCGCCACGGTGTGAGAAACTTGCCCACGCGCAGAAGTCTGCGTCTGGATCAAGGGCGTCACATAACAGTATCGGTTTCTCGAGGCAGCGGGACTGCAGCCCACGGGGGCTCCTGGGCAGCTGGCCCAGCGTTCCGAAAGATCGCTTTCTGCTTCTAAAAGGGAAGTGTTTGATCTTGGGCGACACCTCAAGCAAAAGCGACGCAAAACGAAGCAAAGTGCAGCTCGTCTCAGGGGAAGAGGAGCGTCCTCGGTGGGTCCCTGGGCTCGGTATCTGGAGATGAGGAGTTTGAGTAAATGTCTCACTACGCGGTCGTCGGCGTAGCGAAATCGCGGAAATGAGGAAAGCCTCGGTCGGCCTGACGTGTTGGGGAGCAGCTGTCCGGTCGCCGTGCCACGCGGGAGATCAGAACACCTGAATGAACTGAGAAGTTCCACTATCATCTCTATTAATATCTCGAGCTCCCCGGGTGTGGCTCGTGTCGGAGTGCACATAGGTGAGGACTAACTGCTGCTATATTTACCCGAGAAACTAAATTGGTCAGGGATTAAATATATGGTGTGTTGGCTGGAGGCCCTTCGGATGGTCCGCTGTGAGGGTCAGCCGCTCAGACCAAATGACATCGGAAAAAGAGAACTAAGAACTGAGAGTGGCTTCCTGCTGCTGTCACAAGCAAAGTGAAACATTCTGAGAAAAATTTTTTTTTTCCAATCCACAACCAGTGAAGAACATCTTGGTACCAGAACCCAACAACGTAATGTCCTCATCCTGGACAAGGAGGTCTCTCAGTGAGAGGCTGCCTTTGCAGTGTCTCAAAGCTGGAGGCCGCAGTACAAAACGGCTCAAAGGTCCACTGACGGCAGATGTGGATGGAGTGACGTCAGTAAGGCCAACCGACTTTGTCATGAGAGGTTATTGTGACCAAGTGGTGGTGACTGCACTTTGCTCTTAAAGCAAGACCTATGAATCTGGTCCCTTTGTGAGGTGGAGAGAGGGTGACCTATCGCGTAGCTCCTATGACCAACTCGCCCCCGCAGGGGTAGATGTTTCTAGCAGTGAGAGATCAATGCCAGCTCTCCCGCGTGGAGATCTGTGACCTGTACCATGTAAAGAAAGCACTCCTGCAAGAGGGGCTGTTTGGAAGGACTGCAGTCCTGTATTGAAGGCGCCCGGGTGGCCGGGGCAGCTTTTGGTCTGGAGAATTTGATAAAGAACTCAAACTGACCGGGCCATGACAAATATCACCGACATAAAAGATTAAATGACCGTTGCTTTGTGTCCAGATCTCAACCTGATCTTTGAGACACAGCAACAGGGGACCTCAGCCTGCGGCAAGTCCTTCGCAACCTCAGCCACACAGAGGAAGTTGGATCCATGTCATACTCGGCCGAGGAACCCTCTTTCAAAAGTATCTGTTGAGGAAGCGCTTGAATTTATGAGAATCACCTTGTAACATCCAAGAAAAATACAACATGGTCTGGAATGGAACAGAGCTGCCTGGCAGCCTTGACAAGCAACACCAGCAGAAGCTCAGAAGGACAACAAGGATACGGGGTGATTTTCAAGTCAAACGCAGCAGACGTGCGCCTTATTTTTGCATGTTGTTATTTGACACTGTTCTTGCAGAATGTCTTGGGTGTTTGAGTTCAAATCCAGCTCAGTGTGCAGTGAGTTCCCACGTTCCCTTAGCGTCTGCATGGGCTTCCTCCCCATTGCATTCTATTGACCACAGATATACCGATCAAGTCGACTTCACGAACGAAACACGGCTTTTGCCAGGGAGCCACCCGACTCCAAAAAGGGCCGTGTGAGACCATCTCAGCTACCCTCAGCTTTTCAAACCCAGAGGAATGTAGTGCATGATATTTAGTCAGCAAGCTGTGGAAGAAAACCAAGGAACATCAGAACATCTTCATGCCACCCTGCAGATGAGAATGCAACGAGTCCAGGCTGCTTATCAGACGTGGATCAGACTTAATGGAATTTATGGACACTTTCTGGTTTCAGTCAGGAAAAATCTTTGACTTTTCTCCCTTATTGGGCTCCTCGTGTTTTCATCAACACAGCCTGCACTGGGACTCTGGGACCGTGTGTGTGTGTGTGTGTGTGTGTGTGTGTGCACGCGCCCCAGGACACCAGATGACCTAGATAGCTACAATTAGCCTATTAGCTAAAGCTAAACGTCTTCTTGCTACATTTAGCTTCAACATGCTGAATCTGTGCAGGTTTTTTTTTACTTTCTATTCATAGCAAACTTTTCCAAAATGAGGAAGGAGGCCAAAAATAGGATTTTTTTTTAAAAGTTCATTACTTCATTGTTTTATAACTGTAGCAGCCAGAGGGAATTTATCCCACTTTTCATGTCACATCAAAGCTGGACTGAGATTTGCTGGTCTTTCCCTCTAAGCCCCCTGCACAGGGGTGTCATAAGACTTAGGTCAACCTGGAGCAATTTTATCTCCCAGGGGCCGAGTGGGAGGCCTGAGTTCACGATCATATGCTTTCTAGGAGTCACGCTGTCTGGCGCGGGAGCGTCACGGGAGGCAGGTCGCGGACACGGGGGGTTGAGCCGCGCGCTCGTCTCGGCGTGGAAAATAAATCTTTAATTCTCCACGCTATAAATACACACGGTCCAGTCTTACGTCAGCCTCCCTATTCAAATGAGGCAGCAAGTGAACAAACACCGAAGGACGTGTTTTACACACCGAAAGGCGACCCAGCAGGAATCGCGACAAACACACGCGTTTGAAATATTCTGTCCTACGAAGGACCTTCTGGCTTCGCTCCTCACGACCGACGTGAAGGAGCTGCTAGTCGGTCAGCTGTCAACGGTAATACAGACAGCGATTTTCCACTATTGCTGCGATCTAAACATCAAACATCTCGAGCAGATGTTGGTCCGCCACCTCCTGGGTCCATGCAGGCTGCGTAGCAGCTAAGGCCACGATCTGGTGTCCAGAAGGGTGTTACTTTGAGACCCGCTTCCAGCTACCGATACAGAACCTATGAGAAATAACACCTCCTTGGAATAGGAACCTCCTCCTCCAGCCAACAGAGCTGCGGAAATGAGTCCAACACCGTGAACTGCTGTGGATTAATGTGTCAGCTGCGCTAATACGTGCCGTTCGGTTTAACAGGTGGTTAAACACCTGAATTCCCCCCAGCTGTTCGGCACCAGGACAAACTCCTTTTGACATCGAAACCCGACGTTTCCGACACGGAAATACGGCTGCGCACAACCCCACCAAACAGAGGCTTTTTAATAAAAACCCCGGAAGGAGACAAATATTCTTCTCACGAGTCCTCATAAGAACCTGATGCTTGAACTCCAATCTGAATCTTTCTGGAAGCATCATTGTTTCATCAGAAATATGCAAGTAATAATAATAACAACAAGGCGAAGAAGAAGAATTTACTGAGTCACTTCTCATTGAAGTTTCTGGAGAACGAAAGGGATCGTTTTTACGAAACGTGCTGCAGAATTGAAGCTGTCAGTAAAAGGCTCGACTCCCATTAATACGTCTCCGGCGCGCGGGCAAAAACGCCTTTCGCAGCGTAATTTACCGTAGTGTTACTGTGCAACCCGTACGGCACATTTCATATTTATACGGCATTTGTTTCGGCGCCAGCGAAAGGGAACTTGTCACCAGGGGGACCGAAAAGAACGTTCAGCACACCGGCGTCTTACCTTCCCGACCGCTTCGTGCAAGGAGAGGAGAAGAAAGAGCGAGACGCCGAGCTGAGTTTACAGGTTACTCGAGGTCACGGTATCTCGACCCCTGCGCACACCGGCGAGCAAAACTTCCCGTTTTACAGTCGGTCGGGCCAAGCGGGACAGGTGACTGCCGTTCCCTCAAAACACCCCCTGCGGTCATCAAACAGCACATTAAGATTAGAGGAAAAAGAAAAATACGGCAGATAAGGGCGCAGGACACGGGAACAAAAGAAAGGCAAATGCGAGAAGTTCGGCGATTCCAACAACATTAATGATTCACCACGTCGCAAAGGACGTTTCCGCTCAGCGAAGGAGAACGTTCTGATGGAGACGTTGGTTTATTATTCATCTATTCGTTTTCCTCATTCACACTCTATACTTGTAGTTTATCCTCGGACCCGAGCGGCGTAAACCCACCCCCCACTGCCATACCTGCGTGCATATACTTTAAAGGCACGTTTTGCTATCTGATGGTTTGAGTTTGATTTTTAAAGGTTAAGCGTGTAATTCTTTACTAGCCCCTTCTCAGTTTCGTTCTGAGCGGACAGCAGGGATGAAAGGACCCGCTGAAGGAAGCCGAGCCCGTTCGCCCCCTTCGGCTTCCAAGCCTCTGAACAAGAGGAGAAGAGCGACAGCGCGACCTTTCCCCGTCTTCCCTGATCCTCCTCTCGTTCCTCAAAGACCTCAACTCCTCACAAGCTCCCAGCAGCAGGGCCCAAACATCACGTGATGGTATATTCATCCTTGGCAGACGGCTGGCAGATCTTCAGGCACAAAGTCCACATCCAACACCTGATGTTACATACGCAAGACGCAAACCAACAAACAGCTTCGCCACACGAGTTCTCGACTGACTCGTCGCCCTCAACAGCCCCTAACCGGGCGGTGGTCCCGTTCGGCGCTGCCGCGCAGAAGAGGAACTTATGTACGTAAAAGTAATAAAATCACTGCCTTCTGTGCAGACGGACCAACACTTGGACTTCACACCTGCATTATTGCACCACTAAACCAGCTCTTGGGCGGCCGATCCGGTCGAACGGCGGCTTCGCACGGCGGGACGTGCGGCGAGAAGCTAGCAGTTAGCTTAGCATCATCCGCGGAGAGCAAAGGTCACGGCAGAGGCCCTTTTTTCATTTTCAAAGATGTGATGATGTCAGCGTGAAGCTCATGAAGTATGAAACAATGTAGAGATCCAGATAACCACACAAATGAGCATGCAAAGCGCCGAGGTCGGCCGTGGCGTTACGCGAAAGTCATGGTGGGGAAAACAGCAGCTGAGCTTCGCGCGATGCCATCGGTCCCCCAGGATGTTTAGCCGCCGGAGACACGAGAACGTTCCTGAACAGCGAGGTGGAAAGTAGATGCTTGTGGACAGGCGTAGATCGTCTTTGTGCACTTTTCTCCTGAAATTACGACGGGAGAACATGCCGGTATCTTTGTCCGTGTTTTTTTTCCCTGTAAAACTACAACGGCAATTGGAGGCAATCTGAACCGTTTTCGCAGATTGTAGTAAAAAATAAAGTAGAACAATACTGCGGTGATAAGAAGAACGCGTTTGGAGACATATTTGACGGGGGGGGGGGGGGGG
>UFQX01000290.1:356901-373884 GCA_900497675.1 Arapaima gigas | reverse complement strand
GGGGGGGGGGGGGGGGGGGTTATGGTTTACATTTTTTTTTGGCAGCGTTGGTGTCTGTTGAGGTTTCCCTCGAGAGCTGCACGTCTTTGTGACACAACCGATGCTGTGGTCTAGATGCTTCTGAGATGCAGAACCGATGGTGTCATTCTCTAATCCTGTTATGAACCCCCTCACAAAAAAAAAAACTGAGTAAGTTTCACCTCCGAAAACAGAAACTTTCTGATTTTCCTGCTCGCGTCACGATTTCCACTGGTCATGGAAATGTTCGCACTCGGTCCCCCTCTTCAGCCTCACGCCGCGCGCATATTTCCTTCGGCGTTTCTGCATTTCGTTCCCGGCTTCGAGGGCGACGCGGATTTTCATTTCTGAGGAACTAACACTATTAGAAAGGACTCTGCATTGTGGGGAAAGTAAAAATCCCACAAGCCGAAGCCCTCAGAGAAACCCACATTTCGCAGACGGCCAAATATCTCGGCAGCCCGGCTCCCCCCCCGTTCTGAAGGCATTTCATTTATCCAGAGAAAACGGTTCGAAAAGAGCGGCTGAGCGGGTGTGATTTTGGGAGGGACGTGTCAGCTGGCTACTGCGGTGACGGTGGCAGTCGGAAATACAGATACGGGTTGGCTGAGACACGGATGCAGGACCGAGGAGCCCGGAGGCCCGGTGGAGACAAGGTGAGTGGGCGTCTCAGGCCACTTTGCTTCCCCAGGTCCCTGCAAACACTGGGTAGATGTTGGGCCGACACTTCAGATGACAAAGCCGGGCGCGAAGATGTGGACCGCCGCTTGTTTGCTCGGCAGCTGCGGGGGTTGGGTGGGTGGGGGATCGACTTACCTCCTGCCAAAAAGCCGCAGCCCGGTGAAGGTTTTGGCGCCGCAGCGGCGGCCACCGGCCGGCCGCTCCCCCTCGGGGGGCAGGCAGGACGGTAGGTCCGAGTTGGACGAGGACGAGCTGGTGGAACCGTCGGGGTCCTCGGCGGGCGGCAGGGGTGTCCCGCCAGAGCACGCCGGCACCTCCCGGTCCCGCGGCTGCTCCATGGCAGGCCCTCGACAGCTGAGGTTCTGGGCTCAGTCTCGCTCCCGTCCCGGAGCCAACAAAGTCCTCATCGCTCGAGGTAACCCGTAGGAGACCGGTTGGACTACTTAAAAGGCCGCGGACAAGCCATGCCTGAAGCAAAACCACCCACTAGACCTTCACCCACAGCCCTTTTCCCCCCCTAAGAAAAGAAAGTATCAGAAAGGCGAGAGCAGATGTGTTCTCTCTCCAGGAGGGAAAGCGTTCCTCACAGCTCCCTGCTGCATTCCTCTCAAAGTCCCCGCTACTCCACACAGGAAGTACCGTCCCACACGGCCGCTTTCAGACCAAACTTTGTGCCAAAGCCCGGAGCTGCCGGCGGGGGAGGCGGTTCTGTCACTTCTTCGCTCGCCTCTCACCGCGCCCCGAGGGAGCATGCGGCCGACCCCGCGCCTGCCCCGTCGCTCATGGTTGCCGGCTCCCGTCCCGCCCGCCCCGGTCTCTCCCTGCTGCTCGGCTTCCTTCCTGCAGGACCGCGGCAATCCAGGAAGCGTCACCCGCAGGACCCAGACAGAGGAGCTCCTCGATCTGCCGCTCACCGCATTTGTGGGACCTTCACACCCTCGCGAGATCCGTCTCCTGCCTTCTCCTCAGTGTCGTGCGCGTGTGTGTGTTACCTCTTTCTGTTTTCGCTCTCATCCTCTTGCCTGCACGCTCTCTCTCTCTCGCTCTCTCTCTCTCTCTCTCTCGCTCTCTCTCTCTCTCTCTCTCTCTCGCTCTCTCTCTCTCTCTCGCTCTCTCTCTCTCTCGCTCTCTCTCTCGCTCTCTCTCGCTCTCTCTCTCTCATGGCCTAGGAAGGAAGCAGGAGCGCTGCCACCCAACGGTGACGCCTGGGAAGCATTTGGCCAGAGTGCAGCAGGACTGAAAACCTCCGACCACACAGCCACCCAGTGGGCTCAGGTGCCTTTGACGCGCTTTTCCACATATACACAACCAACTTTTATTTCTCACTTTTGCTTTTCATTACAAAACCCTACAGAAGTGTAGTTTAGTGTGGGGTGAGAAGATGGGGATAAGAACTGAATCATAAAGAGAAATGTTCTCAAAAGAGCTTTTATAAGTTGTAGGCTTCCTGCATATACATGCAGTGGATATGTGTGGGTAATACGGACTTGACGGAAGGCCCGTCGGGGGAAAATGGTGACAAAGGGATTTAAATTATATAGTTTCTTTCTTTCTTTCTCTGTGGGGGGGCATCTTTCCTCCTACCACACGCCGGGGAGTTTGAGGGTGCGGCACAGCTCCTCAGGTCGCGCTCCTCCGGACCGACATCGATGTCATCAGCCCTCGACGCTCCCCAAAGTTAGGGGTCACGACCTCGAGCGCTCCCCTCACCAGTGGTTTGTTTTCACCTTCCACATTCGCTCCAGTTCCTCTTACCAACATGGCATTTCACTGAAGCAACAAGCACATCTATTTAGCAACAGTGACGAGGATGGACTGCAAGGGGGACGTGCGCTTGCATGTGCGTGTGTGTGTGTGTGTGTGTCTGTGTGTCCGAGTGCTCCATCCCGATCGATCGCAACTCTCACTGCTCTCAACGTGCCGCACTTTTCACCCATCTAACATGTTTCAGTTCCACTCCCACTCGCGTCTTACATAAAGACGAGCGCGGCGTCGACACCATCCACTGCCTTCTCACATTTGAAACTTTTTCCGCACGTGACACCTACAGCCCGACGGGCTGCGAGATGAAGAAGTGTCTGTTTGCCTCGGTGAACCATCGCCCACCCCGGATGTCAAAGGGCTCGGGAAGCACACAGGCGCGGGGGGGAACACGAGATGCCATAAGGTGTCCGTCGGGGCCCGGCGGATCAATAATTCAGAAGTGCGGGTTACGGCGGCCCACCGTGGACCGTGGCAAAAGTGGCGCGCAAAAGCTATTCTGGCTCTAAGTAATACGATGAGTCACATTTTCCACACCCAGAGCGGCGCTGGGGGCAGCGGCTCCTCTACAGCGTCGCTTTCTCATTATATTAAGCCACACAGCAGCGCTTCTCTGTAAACCAGATTAAAATGCCGCCGGACTCTTCGCTCGCCGCGTCAGGCTTTAAACCGGGAGCCTTCTAATTTGTGACATAACAGGACCGGATTTAGTAACGTGAAAGTACAGGTTGTGTTCTGAAGCAGGAGAGAGGAGCACTGAATCATGTCTTGTAAGTGAAAGAAAAAACACGGTAAATTATGCGAGGCAAAAAAAAAAAACAAACCCATAAATGGATGTATTTTGTGCAGCGCCGTGATGTCCGAATCTGCGCCGCACGACACGGGGAGCTAAAGCTAGTTCAACATTTTACGAATTATTTACAGCCTCGGCAACTTCAGATGACTTGGAACATCCGAACTCATCCTCGATAGCAAAGCCAAACGGCAGGGATCAGCCAACCAGACGTACGACGGAAAACTGGGGAAAGAGGAGAAAAGGAAGGAATTTCAGGAAAGGCTGCAGGATTCCGTCCGTTCACTTTTCGCCCGTCGTCTTTTCAGACAAAGACGTGCCAGGCGGCCTCATCGGAAGCCCCAGATTCCCAGTTCCCGGCCCCAAATCCCAGACGCCCCGTTGCCGGTGCGCTGGCCCTTTAAGGGCGGCCCGGGAGTGTCGATTTCCCTGCGCACCTTGGGGACTCCCGGTAGCCATGGCAGCCAAATGTGCCGTGACAGATGGGTCCTCGGCGGGCAGGTGAGTCCTGGGCGGATCCGGGAGAGCCGCACGTTTGTTTAAAACACGGGAGAAGGAGTCAAGATGCAATTTACAACTATTTGTATAAATTACAACAAACGTTTCCTCCGGAGCGCCGGTTTCTTATAAGGTGGGGTTTAGCCGGAATTACACAAACCGGCTGAACCCCACCTATTAAGTGCAGCCGCCGCCCCCCCCTCCCCCCGAGCCCCCCGAGACGGAGAGAAGAGTTAATAATTGACAGCGGGGCAAGATCGCTCGAAAGGGGCCAGAGGTCCGGCCCCTGACCCCCCCGTCCGCAGCAGAGTCCAGCCGATCCACAGTCCCCCCGCCGATGTGACGCGGGGGGGCAGCAACTGCAAAATACAATAAGCATCGATATATAGAAGCAAACTTTTAAAAACGAGGTTCAAGGTTCACAAGTGAGTAGATATGGATAAATAGCTAGATAAATAAATCTATGTTTTAGCAGATAAATGAGCAAATAATGCAAGGAGACGTGGAGTAGATAACAAAACCGGATTATTGCAGAGTCGCGGGGGGAGGTGGTCCCTCAGCCTTCTGGACATCAGCAGCCTTGGGCCGGGGCGAACTGGCGGCGGTGGGTTCGGCTGCCGGGCGAACTGGGGTCTGGGAACCTGCGTCGTTCGCTCAGGACTAACAACTTAAGCGTTTTTTTTTTCCCAACACCTCAGAGGTTCCTGCCCGAGCGGCGAGAGGCTTCCCTGCGGCCACGTGTGACACGCTCCCTGGTTTCGTAAACTCCATCCACCGACTCGTGCGAACCAACGTGTGAGGAAATGATGTTCGTGCCGAACGACGAGATCTGACTATGTGAGCGGAACCGTTTCACTTCCAGTTAACAGCACGTCGGCGCAACCAGGAAATCACTGAAAAGTCGCATCTTCATGCACAAACGTCAGGAGACCCGTGGGTGGGATCTCAACAATACACTGTGAGGGAGGGATAAGAGACAATAAGTGCTGTAATAATGTTCTACACCCCTTTTTATTCTATTAATAACTAGCGCTTAACTGGCATGTTAGTCCAAGCGGGAGCTCTGCTCTAAGGTCACAGAGATGGATTTAAAACCCAGGACTAAACCCACAGCCACCGAGCTGTGAGGCACCAGCGCTACCCGCTGTGCCCCCCAGCAGCGCCCCACTGCTTCCCAAATCAAGACCATTTTACATCTGGCTGTTCAAAATGGAGTCCATCCGGGCCGGTGGGGTATTGTAGGTGTTATGTAGTCAGGCTAAAAGGACCCCCCCCCCCCCAAATTTTATATTTCCACACAGAGTAGAGTGAAAACTATGTTTCTCATCGCATGGCAGCACTTGATGTGAATGGCTGGAGGCGGCGGGGGGGGTGTATAAACGCTCTTATTTTCCAAAATAAACCAGCACCTTAAAAGCAATCTTTTCTGTAATTGTGATAATGAGAAAATCGTCGCAATCCGGCCTGCTCTCAGCTGTCTGAGGGCCGAGTCGCTCGGGCCTGGAGCTAAAAGCCACCCAGTTGCGTGCTGCTCTGACGCTCTCGTCTCGACACGATCTGACCCCCGACAGGTGCCCACGTGGCCCGCGATGGCGCCGCTCCGAACCCCTTGCTGCGTTTGCGCTTCGTTTCGGGCCCTCGGGAAGGAAGTGACGTCACCGGCTGAGGAGGTGTACACAACAACAGTTTTGCCACAAACCACGCGCCGTTTCCTGCCATTCTGCTATTTGGCGACTCCCACCCCCTTCAGCTGTTCGCATTCATTACAGGGCAGCGTCACCGACTGCGACCGGGTTTTAGGAGTCGGGTTTGCAGACGCGTCGGCCGCGAGCGTCCCAATACCGGCGTGGATCGACCAAGAAGGCGGGAGCCGTGGAGGTCGACTCATCGCTGTTAGACCCGGATTCGATACGCGGCTGTAGGTCCGGCTTAAGCAGACAGCACCTGCCAACTTCGCTAGACCAGCACAGATCTTCACAAAGCGGCGGGGGTCTCGCCGTATCCCCGCCTGCTTGGAACAATGATGCAGAAGTAAACAGTTCTGCTGCCGCCCTCCTTCTCATCATTTGCCGCCTCCTCGCGCCACCAAATTCCGCCCGGGTTGCGGCAATAAAGGCCAAACTAAACCGCGCTCCCTGTCGACGGAGCAAAGTTCCTTTTCCATCAGAGCTTTAATTCTGTTTAAAGGGACCGGCGGCCCGTCGTCCCCCCGGCGCGAATTCCGCTCTCGCTGCAGCTGCGTTAAGTCATAAGCGACGGGAAGAAAGGAAGTCGTGTGGCTGCGACGTGACTTTTCTCCTGCCGCGTCGCTGGACCCGAACGCGTCTTCCTGAGGCAGCCAGAACTGACGGACATTTAACATCTCAGCAGGCAGGTGAAGCACGCACCCCCCCCCCCCCGCCGAAAAACCCCGCAGCCTTAGACCCCCCTGCACTTTACACCGCGTTAAATCAGTTCGCATCACATTTATCAACACAAATTATCGAACAAATCCAAGTCCCTGTCGCTTAGGAGCGTAATGGGATTTTTTTCCCCACTCTGGGCCCAGAAACCCCCCCCCATTTTGTCACCCCTCAAAATGGTGAGAAATAAGAACATTTATTATTAAAAAAAAACCTCCTTTCGCCAGCAACACACAGCAAGAAAATGTAATAATATAGAAGCCAGTGATGTACAGAGGCGAGCTGACAGGTTCACACAGGAAAATGTCACACTGTGACTGGGGACAATGAAGTGGGTGTGGCCGTCATGTCCCTGTAGGTCCTTCACAACAAACAGGGACGAGAAACAAAAAGGTGTTTTCAACACGACCTTTGCTGAACTCTGAACACCACCAACACTAGGTACTCTGTGTGCGTGCATGTGTGTGTGTGTGTGTGTGTGTGTGTGTGTGTGTGTGTGCGCACGCACTATAGTATATATATATATATATATATATACACACGTCCAGTCAGGACCAAATTATACTCAAGACATAACTAACAGACGGAACTATTACCCCCCACATGTTACTATTAAACATGAAAAATGAGCCTCATAAATGGGGGCAACCCAGTAAAGGGTATGAAACAATCTCCCTTTTATTAATAAAGAGTCTTTATTAANGACGGAACTATTACCCCCCACATGTTACTATTAAACATGAAAAATGAGCCTCATAAATGGGGGCAACCCAGTAAAGGGTATGAAACAATCTCCCTTTTATTAATAAAGAGTCTTTCGGAGATGTTAAGCTTCTCCTCCAACGGACTCATCTTGTCTCACGAAAGCAGCAGCTGGCAGATTTGTTGTCCTGAGTTGACATGCAGTGCTGAACAAAAACCTGCACCCAGTGGCCTCTTTCTCAACCTTCATTATGCAATTTTGCTTCTGAAGGGGGTTCGTGAAGTTCAACTGTGGCAACTGTCTATGCAAACATATCCAAAATAGCCAAATCCACATCCTTTATTTAATGTCTCAAATTTAGGGCCGGAGTGAGGTTTCAAGATGACTTGTGCGCCCTCTAGTGGAAATAATATGTAATTGAAAATCTGGGCGACTTGCGTATAAAAGGTTTTATGTCCATCATCATCATAAGTTCTTCATCCCAGGGAGGGTCGCAGTGGTTCAGATTGTATTCCAAAATCATTGGGCACTAAGCTATCAAACTACACGATGGGGGGGGGCAAGCCCATCGCAGGGTGGCCACACGTGATCACGACCAACTGAGAGCGACAGATGAACCTGAAGCCCCTCGGATGATGTGTGAATGAACTCAGTGTTGCCTCCCCTTTTTAAAAAATCTTGTTTTTCATTAAACAGTCGCGTACAAACCTGTGCCACGTGGAGGCAACCGGTTTTCTGTTCTCCCAAGCGAAGCCCTCCTACTCTGGGTTATCAACACCAAAACAGCTGCGAGTCACCAGCAAGCTGAGATGTTTCATCTGATGTTCTACACCAGCTTCTGGTGCTTGTCGGCAGCCAGAGGCAGGGCACTTCCAGAGGGGCACGTGTCACATTATCCTCAATAACACTGTAGTTTAGTCGCCCTTCGCGGACCGGGTTCCACACACTGTAACCCGGCTCGAGGCTCTCCGTCTCTCCATTATTCTCGGCCTGATTTTCAAATCTCCTTTCATTTCATTTCCGGAGGACGGATCCCCCGATTAAAAAGCCGGAATTATTCGCCTCTTTTCTTTTCATTGTATTGCTGGTGTCCTGACTGACAGCAGCTGCTTGTAGAACCTGTCCTGTAAGCAAGAGCTATGGTGTGTGATGAAAACAACCACATACCCCGCCTTACAAAAGTATTCAATCCCCACACCTCTTCAAATATGTCTACGTATTTCAGTTTCCCCATCTTCTTTAAAACGTCTACAGAGAAATTACCTTTTTGCCTCGACCAACCTCCTATTCCACGCAGACTGCTGACCAATTCATCCCCTAACTAAGCGAAATGCTCCTCAGCTTCTGGCCACTTTCAAGTTTATTGTCAAGATGCCCAGAAAAAGATTCACGCAGACACTCCTCAGTTTCAGCTCTGGTAAGAAAACATAAATACTTTGCAAGACTTGACTTGGTTTCAAAACCTGAATTAATTTTCAAGCTGCACTGAAACCAAAAGCACCCCCTTCTGTTCTGTTTCGACTGCTGAGCGTTTTCCCGACTCGCTCCTCTGTCCTCCTCTTCACACCTGGCAGAGGAGCACTTTTCACAATGAATTCCATTCCAAAGAGCTCACTTCTAAACCGTGCACCTCGCATTCTGAACAGCGGGGAAGCGGCTGAAAATTAGCGGCCTTTAAAGCTCGGAGGACGATACCGTCTGCTGACAGTTTGCAGGACTTCGTGCACAGCTCAGTTTTCGGCATAACAGCGGGTCGGGACCCAAAGCGTTTAAACACCTTGGAAGAACCGACGGCTTTTATACGCGGTAACAGTCCCGGGGGACACCTGAAATTTCCGTTGCTGCACGTCGTGAATTATTTACATCGTTCTTTTCGCTAAAGTCTCTCAAAGCGCTGGGTGCGGATGTTACGGCACTTAAAATTATGATACAGCTGGATATGACATATATAAAGGTGTTATAATTTATCAATTTAGGTGCCGACCAGGCCGATGACCCCCCCTCCTCCCCAGCACCGTCGCCTCTGACTGCACCGATCCTCTTATTTTAATGTACTTATTTATCTACTCATCTATTTCTTTTTCTTTATCCCCTCATCCCTTCATCTATTCAGCTCCAGGTCCCACAGCAGGAGGTGGGATTCAAACCCAGGCTGAGTGGTAGCAGGGTGATGGGACCTGCTTCTGTGGGGACTTTGAGCAGCGCGGTGATTTTTAACTGGGATGAAGAGACCAGGGTTGCCATTCAAACGGGGCCTGAGATCGAGTGGAAACGTTCCCAGCCGCCCTGCAGAGGCCAATACTGCAGTTCAGCAGAAACGTCACCGGTTTCGTCCCGGTTTTATCCGTATAGCACATCAAACTGGCAAACGAAGAGGGTCTCTGGAAATGGCGGCGCGGAGCATTTAACGGTCTGCCGAAACGGGAGGGCAGCGGGGACATCTGTCCGGCGCGGCGGCCCGGACGTCCCAGCTCCCCCAGCACTTCCACATCTGTTGTCCGTTGCTCCGTCCCGCAGGGCCTCACCTGCGCACGCGCCTCCGCCGGGGACCCAGCATCCCCCTCTCCGCCGCTCGGCCCTCCGAGGTCCTACCGGTGAAGAGCTGCCCGCCGGCCTCAGGCCCCGGGTTCCTCCACGGAGTTCCTCTTTCGTGACTTCCGCACAGCCGGCAGCAGAAGCCCCGAATGAGTCTGCAAGCGATGCTGCGTCTAACAGAACGTAAAGCGGTCTAATCTCTTCCGCTATTTTCGCGCTTTCAGGAAGGGGACCAGCGTGCGGCTCGCGGGCCTCCGACTGTCCTGCGTCACCCAGCGCTGAGCGACACCCCAGCCGTGCTGTTGGGGTGCCAGCTTGGGGGGGGGGGCATCACGGGGACCCGACTTGTGCGCATTCAGTTCCCAAAGCAGGTAAAGTGGCGAAGAGGCCGATCTCGCGGTTTTAGTCCAGTATCTTGTTGTGGTTCCTCTTTACACAGTTGCACAGTAAACACTGCGGTAAAGTATCGCGTTCAAGGCCTCAACATGTGGCACTATAACTGAACTGTCGCTGTGAGGGGAAACATGGCGTGAAGGAATGAACTGTATTCCTGCAGTTTCCACCGGAGGTTGAACTTCACAGCCTGGAGGACATCCATCATCCTTAGTGCTCCAGGAACTTGGTGCCATCGTCTCTCACCCACACGCTGTCCTAGGAGGGGTTAGTGACCTCTCATCTACATGTGCTATTCAAGGTGGCTTCCTGACCCATCTCTCTATAGTGCTTAACATCAGTCATGCAGTGCATGCTGGGAAAAACACTGGGGTTGGAGCAGGGGATGGGGGGGTGGTGGAGAGAATGAGGACGGTGATGATGGTGATGACAGGAACAGTGGGGACAATGGTGACAGTGGGGACGGTGGGGAGGATGGTGATGGTGGTGATGGTGGTGATGGTGGGGACGATGGTGATGGTGGGGACGGTGGGTAAAATGGTAACGGTGGGGACGATGGTGACGATGGTAATGATGGTGACAGTGGGGACGGTGGGGAGGATGGTGATGGTGGTGATGGTGGTGATGGTGGGGACGATGGTGACAGTGGGGACGGTGGGGACGATGGTGACGATGGTGATGATGGTGATGGTGGGGACGGTGGGGACGATGGTGACAGTGAAGAGGATGGTGACGATGGGGAGGATGGTGACAGTGGTGACGGTGGGGACGATGGTGATGGTGGGGACGGTGGGGGAAGCATTATGGCAGAACAGAGCTGACAATGACTTCAAGACCTCCGTGCTGTGAGGAACAGCTCTAAGTCAAAGTGAAACAGTGAAAAAAAAAGTTTCTCTCACATCCTGTAATTTAAAAGACAGGTTGTTAAAATGCTGGGCAGCTGCAGCGAGTGAGGATTTCAGGGGTTTATTTGCCTGTCTGGGTGTGCTGACCTTCACCGAATCTCTGTCCTTTTCAGGGAAATCAGATCTTTGCTGTCTTGATGCAGTTCCCACTCAAACAGCCTGCAGTTCCTGCTTTTTTGGTTTCACACACCACTGCTGATCTTCCTGACAATTCACTCAGGGGAGAACATCTTGTGTGAACATGCAGAGATGTGAATACCGAACTGAATTTAAAGTTCAAACAGGAATGTGAACGATCCCGTTCAGCTGACCTGACAGGCTTGTGAGGATCATGCCGAGTTACCTGGCATTGCCAGGCAGAGACGAACAAAGGTGAAAAGTAGTAAATTATATCTCACAATTCCCTATAACCCATAAACTTGTTGTATTTAGTGTGCAACTGTTGTTTGTGCTGCACACAGCTGTACCTCAGTGGCCGAACTGCCCCGTTTGTCCTCATCTTGACGAACTAGCTCAGAACTGACTGCTAGTGCACATCACTAAGGTGCACAGCAGCATGAGACCAGCTCCTCGCCGCTCAGTGCACATTTCCAAGCTTTATTTCAAAGATCAACTTTTAAAATTGTTGCTGTTACTCCCTATAATAAGGACTAAAACGTAAGGCATGGTACTAAATGAACAAAAGTAACCGCATATAAACATACATGAATATTAATGAGCTCATTAACTGTTGGGTGACAAGTTAACTGGTGTTTGCAGTCTTCTTCATTACACTGAAATGGGTATCTTCCAGTGTTGGGGACATTTTCAGGAAATGAACTGGTGCTTCTCAGATGAGCCCAGAACAAATCTAATGACAAATAACAAGAACTGGTCCCCACATTCGAGGCTGTGCAGCTCGAACCGCTGACACGCAGATAGCGACAATGAGCAGCCAGTCAACAGGCGGAAAACAGCTGTTGAAAAATTCAGTAAGCATCACTTCTACTGCTTATGACCACCGTGTGGGTGGGAACGTTTCCCTGCAGAAACGCAGCCTTTCCGTTCACGGGGGGTGGCAGTGGCTCCCTCTACTGGCAGATACCGGTCGACAAACACAGAGAAACTGTGTTCATTCATAATAATAATAATAATAATAATAATAATAATAATAATAATCAGTTGTTCAGCGCAGGGTTGTCACCACAGGACTCACACATAACAGTTTACAGTCACCAGTTGACCTGAAACACACACACTGCCCTGCAGAGGGCTGCCGCCCCAGAAGAACCGGAACGAACTGGTCTGATTGTCACCACCGCCTGTCTCTGTTCTGCTGGAGTCTCTGCTGGAACCTTGTTTGAAGAAAAGCACGGTGTTTTACACTGCTCTGGCCCTTACAATAGACTCTCTTTGGAGTATTTATTCCCGCCATATGTCCTCATCCAGGTGTGTGTGTGGGGGGGGGGGTCATTCCACGGTACGGAAGCAGGTGCACGATGGGTTATACCTTGCACAGCATGCCAGCCTACAACATGGCAAATGTATGTCTAATGCAATTAAATTAGCTCAGAAATATGGTGGGTCCTTGAAGTAATGAGAAGCACCATTTCTGAAACCAGATTATCCACCCAGATCTGCTTATCCCTCAAATGCCATTTATCCCATATTATTTTGTTAGCAGACATCAGCGCAGACGTGGGGCTGTAGCTGCCCTTCTGCGGGAGGTGGAAATTGAATCAGAAGCAGCGTAATGTGTTTAGCGCAGATGAACTTAATAACCCTGCGAGCGAGCTGCGTCTCAGCGCGGGCCACGAACCCGGCTCTCCGGGGGACCTCCGACCCGTGGAAGTAATACAGCAAAACGGTTTGCACATCAAAGGTGACTCACTATTTACCGTAAAGTGCCAGTTTATTTTAAACGCAAAACTTCCCTAAGTAAGATCCCAAAGTAATATCTGCTGCTGTTATTACTGGCTGAGGAAGCCGGGTAAGAGGTGCGCAGGTGAGCAGTAATGACACATCAAAAACCTCCACACTGTATTTCCCAGAGTAAAGGTGGAAAGGAGAAAGGCAATAAAAAAGTAATAAATAAAATGCAGGCAAAAATAATAAAATTAATTAAAAATGTCCAAACTTTGTTATCCCTATAATGTGTGTGTGAACTGGCCTGTTTATTCTCATTCTGCCGAATTAGCTGGAAACTGCCTGGAAACACATCACATCACTAATGTGTGTGTGTGTGTGAGAGAGAGAGAGAGAGAATGAACTGTCCCTGTGATGGACTGGCATCCTGCCTCACACCCTCTTTTCTGAGCCCGGTTCCTGACCTCAGTGACCTTGAGGTGGACATTATGCAGAACTTAAACAGTTTAATTTGCTCATAAGGTCACATAAGGTCAGCGCAAAAGGTACTTAGACTGAAAAATAACGGTGGCGGCAGAGCGACGCACAGCCCTCCCTCAGGCCTCTCGTTCTCGGGACCGCAACGGTCACTCCACTCAGCCGAGGGCCACATCGGCCATTAGCACATCGAGCTGAGCGACACGCCAAGGGCATCTAAAGTAACAGGAGATGTGGGTGAGATCGGGGTGAGTCAGACGAGCAAGACGCAGTGAACAATTTACCGCTTCTGACAGCAAACAGACATTCTGACACAAATCTCTTCAAATATCATGCTTTAAAAATGAGCACTGAGTTTCGAGATGAATGCAGAAAACCTTCTATTTGCAGCAGGCAGGTCTGCAGGAGTGACCTGCCTACAGTGTGGCGATACAGCATGTGCTCATAAGTCGATCAAAACATATAAACACTGGTGTCCATCCATTATTGTGGAGGAACATCTCAAACCTGGCAGTAACAGACAAAGAAGATCATGAAGCACAACAGGAGTCTGGCTGTAGAACTACATCCTGGGCTGGGTGGCTACACGCTTTTACAGAGCAAACACATGTTTGGACTGTGGGAGGAAACCCACACAGACACATGGGAGACACGCTGAGACCCCGGGGACCGAGACAGCAACGTAGACGACGCGGTTTCCCGGTCAGGGTGGGGAAATGCGAGAAGATCATCGGAAGCGAAAGCCCAGAGACAGATGCAGTGGTGCGGCCCGCTCGCTGCCTCGGGGCACCTGGCACAACCGCAGAAATAAGCCTTGAGGCGTGAAGAAGGTTTCTTAACAGGATGCCGAACGCAGCACAGGAACAGCTGATGCTCATCTTACTGGCAATGATCTGAACTCCTGTTAGAGGAGATGCATCTCTCCGATCCTCCTTTTTGCCACTTTAGATCCAGTTCGTTTCGCACCGGCGACGAGGGAACTAAAGGGTTAATCTTCTGTCTTCTGTTCCATTTTGGGAAATCAGCTGTGGGTGGAAGGTTTTTTTTCCAGTCTCATCTGACCCAAACCGACCCACATTTCCAGGCAGATGAAGCAGTTTCTGATGCTCTGTCAGAATCAGATGTTACCAACAACCTGCAAACCCCCCCCTTCCCTAAGGAGTAGCCGATGATGACCCCCTGCAGAGGGATTTCACTTCCGCTCAGAGTCACATCCTTACTCCTGTGAACTGATCAGGGGCACGACCCCAAACTGCTCCAGTCACTTTACCCTGCTGTATAAAACAGGGAGGCAGCTTAGTGGACAAACCTAACAGCAACTGAGTGAAGAAACAGAGATATCAAGGCCACTCTGACCACTATCACCACCACCACCACTACCGACCACCTCCCACAGTATCACCTCCACCACCACTGACCACCTCCCACACTATCACCACCACCACCACTACTGACCACCTCCCACAGTATCACCTCCACCACCACTGACCACCTCCCACAGCATCATCTCCACCACCACTGACCACCTCCCACAGTATCATCTCCACCACCACTGACCACCTCCCACAATATCATCTCCACCACCACTGACCACCTCCCACAGCATCATCTCCACCACTGACCACCTCCCACAATATCATCTCCACCACCACTGACCCCCTCCCACAGCATCATCTCCACCACCACTGACTACATCCACAGCATCATCTCCACCACCACTGACCACCTCCCACAATATCATCTCCACCACCACTGACCCCCTCCCACAGCATCATCTCCACCACCACTGACCACCTCCCACAGCATCATCTCCACCACTGACCACCTCCCACAGTATCATCTCCACCACTGACCACCTCCCACAGCATCATCTCCACCACTGACCACCTCCCACAGTATCACCACCACCACTGACCACCTCCCACAGTATCATCTTCACCACTGACCCCCTCCCACAGTATCATCTCCACTACCACTGACCCCCTCCCAGAGCATCATCTCCACCACCACTGACCCCCTCCCACAGTATCATCTCCACCACTGACCCCCTCCCACAGTATCTCCACCACCACTGACCACCTCCCACAGCATCATCACCACCACCACTGACCACCTCCCACAGCATCATCTCCACCACCACTGACCCCCTCCCACAGTATCATCTCCACCACTGACCCCCTCCCACAGTATCACCACCACCACTGACCACCTCCCACAGCATCATCTCCACCACCACTGACCACCTCCCACAGCATCATCTCCACTACCACTGACCCCCTCCCACAGTATCATCTCCACTACCACTGACCCCCTCCCACAGTATCATCTCCACCACCACTGACCCCCTCCCACAGTATCACCACCACTGGCCACTGAGGTGATGTGTATCCAATACAAAATATTTTTAAAAATCGAATATAAAATATGTATCCAGTATAAACTGAGGGACCACTGAGCACATCTGAGCAGCTGGACAGGAAAAGTCATCATTTGTAACGTTTGTAATAAAAACTGGGTTTAATAGTGATCTTCTGGAGGTCTGGATTGCAACATAAATGACATTCACACACAAATCAACTGAAAAATCTTCATCTGCAACAAACGTAAACTTGGCTCAGTGTTTTGTCAACCTTGGGTCTGCACTGCGGTGACCCCCCCCCCTCCACGGTGTTCTTCAGGTGCTCTATAACCCTGTACAGAATTATCAACCCATTGATCACATGATCATCATTTACACCACAACGTAACAAACAAACACTGCACACCTCCCCCCCGCGGCGTTTTCTGGAAAATCCTGCCTCACCTCCGCACAGAAAACGTTATTATTGCTTCCCTTTCTATCTTTCTGCGTCTGTTTGTCCCCCCATATCAGGAGATCGTGATTCTCAGCGGAGGTCTCCTGGATGGAGATGTGAATAACGCCTGACAAACATTTATTTTGATAACAGTTTACGGTCGGCGCTGCGGGGGCGTAATTGTGGCTCGCGGGCTTCCTCGCGCGTCCGTTCATTTCCCCGCCGCGCGAGTCGCTCTGGGCCGCGACGCGACGGTTCGCGGCCGCACGGTGACCTGATGGACGTCGCTTCGGCCCCGAGCGGTGAGCAGAGGCCCGGGAAGCGGTGAAGTTACGCGCGAAGCTCAGGACGTCGCTCCTCCTCCTCCTCCGTTGACCCTCTTCGGTTCCGCTGGACGATCTTTCATTTTCCCCGCTTCTGCTGCTGCAGGGTTATTGCGAAGCGACAAGATCAGATGTTCCTTCCCCACATCTGCTCACGTTGCTCTAAACCTGACCGGGGGGTCTGGAAATGTGCAGATTGATGCTTTTTCTGGAAATAGTTGTTGGAGTTTCTGAGGATCTTGAAAAACACTCCTCAGTTCTCCTTCTGCACACTTTCACCAGGTGTTGCTCATCACCGCTGTTGGAGCACGAGCCCCTTCCCACGCCAGCCTGCCCCCGCGTGCGCGGTGTGTGTGTGTGTGTGTGTGCGCGCGCGTGCGTTGCTGCTTCATGTTTTAATATAAGCCTGCAAGGTGCTGAACAGTTCATACAGAACAAGAAACATCCAAAGTTTTTATGCCACCAATTTTTACCAAATTGGAGGACTGTTTCCTTCCCAGAACTTCTCCACAGCGTGCAGCAGAGCAGTAACATTTGTGATGAGTTAAAAAACTGCAGGACGTGTCATTAGACACGTGACAAATGGCGTCAGGAATGAAGTGAGGGCTTCACATCACATCATGAACATCTGTTTCAATGGAGGCCATTAGCCTCTTTTCAACACATGAAAACCACGTAAATGAAGTTCTCACCACCACGTCCTCCTGCAACCTCTTGACTCGATTGAGGTCCAGAAAGCGTGAAGAGCCCCGACCTGCAGTCCCGCCTCCGCTAGTCGAACCCACGTCAGCATGTTGAATGAGACTAAACGCTAAAATTGGTGGAGTCATACAGAGCCCCCCCCCCCCCCCCTT
>UFQX01000290.1:304666-356856 GCA_900497675.1 Arapaima gigas | reverse complement strand
CCCCCCCCCCCCCCACATTGTCATCACCGTCCCCGTCACCATCCCTGTTACATCCTCATCCACGTTTCCATCACCATCCCTGTTCCCCTCCCAGCTCTCCTCGCCATCCCAGTCCCCATTCCTGTCACTGTACCTCTTCCTCTTCCGGTCCCCATCCCCATCCCCATCCCCATCCCCATCCCAGTCCCCTTTCCTGTCAACGTCCCTGTTCTTGTCTCCATCACCATCCCCGTCACTATCCTATCCCCTGTCAGCATCACCATCCCTGCCACCATCTCTGCTACCGTCCCCACCCCCATTCCCATCCCTGTTCCTGTCACCATCCCTGTCCCCGGCGCCGTCACTGAGCGAGAAACACTGCATGAGTCACTGGTGCGTCGTGGGCCGCAGACAATGGCGGCCCGCAGCCCAGCGGCGTGGAGCAGATGGGTCTTGTTTGCCCGGCGCTGATGACTGAGGGTTTATTAGGAAACCCTGGACTGGCGGGGAGCCCCGCTGTTGGCGTCACCGTCACGAGCGCGTGGAGAGAAACACGGAGCCGACAGGGACCGTCACGCTGAACACGCGGCACAAGCCGCAGTTGACCAACACAGACCTAAACTTCTTTAACCAAATAGTGCATAAGGTCAGTTTACCTTGTTTTACAGCGTTTTGCTGCCGGGCAGCGCGGTACTGGAACACGCCGCTGTCGCACAATCCGGGAGCTCGTATCAAAAGTTCAACCACTTCTAACTTTACCATGTTTACCACAGTCTTTCTGCACATAGAGCAACAGGTAGCCCAGCATTACTGTTATTTATTCATTTTGCTGATGTGCAAATGTCACACTGTAAGGTACAGTTTTGCATATTAAGCTCCTGGGGTTTAATGGTTGCCCACGCCGGAGTGGCGCAGTGTCTTCTGCGGTGAGATGTGCACAGGTGACGTATCGATTCGTTCCCGGCGGCTCGGTTAGTTTGCTTTTCTGCACGAGGGGGATGCGGATCCCACTGCTGCTTTTTCCACCTTCATACATGCGGCTGTGAGCCGAAATTCCCGAAATCGAGGGACGTGAACCCAGGTCCTCCAGCTGCACCGACGCACCTATTGTCCCAGTGTCTCTGTCTCTGCTGTTCGGACAGCACACCCGCCACGTGTGGCGGAATTCCGAAAACACTTCTCCATACTGGCGTGTCGGTGGCTGTGAGCATCGACTGCATTAAATCAGGAATCTCTGCGGAGAATCGAAGATAATCGGAGATGTTGCTCACGTTCGCAGGATATATTTCTGCAACAAACTGGCCCAAATTTCAAAAAAAAAAAAAAGAAAGAAGAAAGCAGCATGAACCGGCCTGCCGGGCACCCGTGCATTCTGGGTAATGTAGTGTGGCTGTGAGGCTAACTCATGTCCAGGTACTACAGTTGCAAGGTTTTACTGGAGCAGCCTGGTCAACAGGGGGCAGAAAAGAGCACTGGGGGATTGTGGGAAACGGATGTGCTGCTACGGTCACCTCTTATGTCACCACGGCTACTGAGCCAGCACTGAGACAAAAGGGAACTGAAGCGATGCACTACATACTTGTTAGATGTAACTAAAAGAGCACATAAACGCTGCAGCAAAGGATGATGGGAAGGGAGAGCCGCCTGGACGCCAAATTTCAAATATGTTTAATCAGCTTCCTGCCCAGAATATGGAACAACAGGCTTCCTCAGACACATTTTGAAGCCTTTACGAAACGGGCGACTATGTCCAACGCCCCCAGCGGAGCACATCGCGCCCCCACCGCTGTGGTTCCTTCTTCACCCCCAGATCTCGCAGATCCGCCGGCCGTTTTCCCGTCGGAAACCCGGGTCCAGAGCGGGACCGGCAACGGCAGCCGGACGAGATCCCGATGCACTCGAGTTCCCGAGAGCCGAGCTCTTCGGTTCTGAAGGACCGCGGCGTCACGAGGCCGCGGTCGAATCCCGCCTCGCCATGGCAACAGGATGCCGGGTGACACGTTGTAAGGGGAAAAAAAAGCCGCTTCCCTTCCGGCGATTTTTTTCCTTCTACTCGCAACCTTCTGAACTTGTCATTTTCCTTTGTTTATGGAGAACCGGGTAAACATTTCTGTGATCGCACTGCCTCACCGGCTCCTCCGACATTTCGGTCCTCATTTGTAAACAACTATCTACTGTCACGTTTTGGTCCTTTTGGGGGGGGGCAGAGGTGCAGGTGGGATTCGGAGACCCGAACACGAAGCCCAGAGCTCTGGGATCTGCTTCCGTTTTGCCTCCGACTCAACGGGAGGAGACGGGAATCGTAGCGTCTCGGCTTCCGACGTCAGACGTTAAACCCGGAGCCGACAGCGGGGGGGCGGCAGGCGACCGAAAGCCGACTCTGAAGACGAAGCTCGGAAATCCGCAGCCGAGGGACTCGTGCAGCTTCTCCGGCGCAAACAAAGGCGTTTGAAAACCTGCGCGAAACATCCCGGACAAAGACGGGGAGGCGGAAAACAGCTGCGCCTCCCGGCCCAGAACCCACAGCCCCTTTCGCACGAGGCCTGTGATGTCCTTTAATACCTGATGCGATTTAGTTCCCTTTGAGGATCCTCTTTTAGGGCCCGATTTTACCTGATGAATACGAATGTGTCTCGTTTGATGCAAAGCTTCCCTTTTATCTTTGTTCCTCCTCTGGCCGAACAGCCGTGGGGTCCGCTGCACCCCGGGGGACCGATCTGACGTGAGGCTGACCTCAAACGCTCCCGCTTATACAACCTTCCGTCCGCGATTATTATTAGTAGCGACTAGTAGTTTCCAGAGTTCCAGTTACTCCGATTAAGACGATCGATCTTAATTTTTCCTCCTCGACACAATGCAGCAAATGTGGGGTAAACGCCGGTAAGTCCGCGGGCTCGTGTGAGTTGGTCCGGTTGGTCGGTTTTGTGAAGGTCGGCGGACCGATCGATTACCGATGGAGCCGCACGTGTGACCAGCAGAGGGGTGGCAGAGGGCGCCGGTATCTACAGGCCTCCGTCACCCCCGGCCTGTTCCACGCGATAGGTGATGGATCAGATCATCTCTCCGCGTTGCTCCCTTGGTCCTACGTGCGCAAACGAACAGACCGCCGCTGCTGCAGACCCCCCGCGAAGAGAAACCGTAGCGTAACTTAATGGTTTGGTAACGCCATCCTGCTGTATTCCACACAAAGCCAAAGTGCCGCCTCACTTTTTAGGGTAAAACTGTACAGGTAGGGCAGGTATGAGTATGTGAGGAGGGAAGTCATGTACCTTCCTAAGGGGTGGGGGGGGGGGGCGTGCCGGATATGCCCTTGAAACTGGATTGCCTCTTTTCCCAGGTTTGTAACCGTCTGGTGGCTCCGTTGGAACATCCCCATCAGCACTTTTTGCGTCTTTGGCTGGGCCGTTCGACGCGTCACCTGGTGAAGTCCTGGACCAACACCGGGCCGAACACCGAGACCCGGCCTGCTCATTACAGGCAGGCTGTCGAGTGGGGTAAGACCACCGCAGCAGGGATCAAGGCGGGCACCATCCGCAAACACAGGGCCTTGTACAAGGCTCTGTTGGAGAGAAGGGGGACTCGGGTCCTGCTGGGCCTCGAGGACGGCACCTGGGCCAGGATTCAACCCAAGGGGCTCGACCACCACCTGCAGGACCTAAACTGGTGCTGCCTTTTGGGTCAGTTGCCACTGAGGGACACACCGTACAGCACCATCTGTCCAGCCACCCACACTGTCCGCGGACCTGCTGTAGCGAGAAGGAGACCCTCGCTCACGCCTTTTGGGGCTGCGAGCAGGTGAGGGAGGTCTGGCTCTTGGTGAGTCGCCTGCGCAGAAAGATTGAACCGCAGATGGTTTTGACGTACGACAAAGTGTTGAAGGGGTGGGGAGGAACCCAGGCGTTCAGAAGGCTGAGGCCGCCTGGCGTGGCTGGCGATCGGCGTGACCAAGCAGAAGCTTTGGAACGCAAGATGCCAGCTGGTCCAAACAGGGGCAGACTTGGGCGTCCAGGGGGGTGTTTGCAAAAATCCGGGCCAACCTCAACTTTAGGATGGAGATGGACGTCACGCAGTGGGGCTACACAGAGGCCAAGGAGAGGTGGAAAGGTGCCTGTAGCCTCAGGAGGTTTTTGTGGCATCTTCTCCATCTTGGGTGAGTAACACACGTCTGTTTTCACATACCTGCGACCCCTGTTTTTGGTCGGTGTGTGTGTTCCCTTTTTTCTGTGTGTCCATGTCTCATGTTAGCTGTAGGGTTTCACGTATTTATTCACATTTATTCATCTTTATACATTTACTTGTATAATTTTAGCATTTGTTTATTTATACATATCGTGTATGTGTTGTTTCGCTGTCATATATATTTTGGCTGTTTTATTTATATATTTGTTTGTTTGTTTGTATATTTAGATTTTAGTTATTGTAGTGCAGTTTAGTGCTTCACTGAGGTGGGTGTTTATATAATGTATGTTTTTTTTTTTTACATTTACATTTTATATTTTTGAGTGTTTGTCTTTAATAATTTTGATTTAAAGGGGGAGACGTGTTTATCACCCACAGAGGCAGGCTGGAACCAGCCAGGAGACCGACCATCTTCTGTGGTGGAGCTGCTGGTACGTTTCCTTCAGCCTTTTAGCTGGAGCCTTGGGGTGTTTTTAACTGTCTTAGATCTTTACCGCCGTGTTTTGTGAATATTGGTTGGTTTTAACTGGGGTTTTATAAATTTGTTTTATTTTTACGTGACGGTTTTAATTATTTATTGCAGTGGTTTAGTTAGTAGTTTTAATGGACGGAGACGATGAATGGAGCGATTGTAACCCTGAAGGGGGACAGTTTGGTGACGCTTGACACTGTCACTGCAGGTCCATTCTGGTCCGGTGAGAAAAAAAAAAGTATACAGTTAAAAAAAGCATACAGTTTGTCGTTTTCCTGGAAAAATTAATTATCCAAATACAGCTCATCCGGAAAGATCTGTGGCCTCGGCTGTCGAGAAGGTTTTGGAAGACAGCCGGTGTGTTTGGAGCCAAGCGGGAGGTACCGCGTTCCGTGCCTTAACCGCGTTTAGTCTGAGACGCTTCCAAAAGCTGGATGTAAATCGGCAAAGTGAAAACTGGCTCGGTGGGCTCTTCCTGAGGAACCCCGCGGTCTCCTCGCCCGGAAACTGACAGCTGATGAATTACAGTAGTTCACAGAGCACAATATGTTTCCACAGAAAAAGATATAAAGACAATTGGCCAAGCGGGGAGAAGTGAGGTAAGTTTAAAAGCAGGAGGAAGACGTGGCCTTTGAGTGACGGGGTCACCGGGTTCAACAAGCTGGGCCCATCAGGGTCTGCAGGACAATAGAAGGTCATGGGTGAGAACCCATCCCTTCTTCAGCAGATGGAGTGAAGTCACGCAGAGACACGTGCAGGGCATCAGCCTCAGAGAAGCTGCCTTCACCTGCCTCCGCCTTGCCTGACGCGTCTTTCCGGACGCCAGAACAACTGCAAACACCTTGTTGCACATCTTTAACCTTCTGGCCCCCGATACATTTCACACTTCGCAGACAGCTTTCTCCAAAGCGACACGCAGCGCAAAGCAAACGGAAATTCGTTCCACAGCAACCAGAGAGTCTCGGACAGAGTTTGCCGAAAACCGCGTTTTTCGCTGCGTGCAGAACCTCCCTCCCCTTGTCCTGCACGTCTGCCTCTGTGATGCCGTGACCCAGTGCCAGGGGTGGGCTTAATGGTTTAGGGGCCCAAGGCGAAGACAGGAACGTGGTCGTCATCCATCCCAGGTGCCGCCCTTTTCTACACTTACCAGCTGCTGCTGAGGTCCAGGCTGTATTTTCCGCAGCCTGGACTGCAGGGGGCTCCACTCTGAGGAAAGGCTGCTGAACATAGCAGCTCTGACCAGTTTTGGCAGGTTGGATATTTTGGTAAAAGTTTAAATGAAAGTTCAAACATAAATCCACCGCCTCGCAAAACACGAGGAACGAGTGGAGAGTTCGGCCAAGACCTGCAAGCGACAAAGCGATGAGTTCAACATATGTGGCGACAGGATCTTCCTGACATTGAAAACAACACAATAAGCGTGCCGGGTGGACGGTGAGAAATAACCGCACGGGTCCCAGCGGTGAATAAAACAGCCGGCGAGTCGAGAGAATTTTGGAGCCAAACAGCTGATAGAGACGAGTTTAACAAAATGACTTGAGGGCCGACCCCCCCCGGCCGCCTCGACCTTCTTTGGGGCTCCAATTCCTGGCTCCCTGACCAGGCGGGGCGGCGGGGGAGGTTTCCGCAGCTGGCGAAGAGCGAGGAGAGCGGCCGGGCCGGGCGCCGGGTTCAACGAGAGGTCGCGGCAGGAAGGGCCGCCGCGGCCTCTCCTCTCGGTCCCTGCGGACTCTCGTGGTTCTCAGCGTGAGCCACGCAAAGAGACGGAAAACACACTTCCCGCACTCGAGCGGAACAAAGGCGATCCCGGCCGAGGCTCCTGCTATTTAAACGTGGCGTTTGGACGGATTTAACCGCGGCGAGCGAAACGCCGGCGTTTACAGCGTTTGGTTTTCTGCTTTTGTTTACTTTCTTTAATGGGTAAATGGAGAGCTGCCCTCGCGCTGGCTGCTGTTTATCGAGCCGGGCTGATGGGAAACCGGCTCGCGACCTCCCTGGGTCTCTATGGCAACGCCGCAGACAACAGATGCGGGAACACAGGAGCTTCTCGGCACACACACACACACACAGGCTCACGCTTTTCATTTCGGCAGCGCCGCAGTGCTGGACGAGACCCTGTGGAGCTCATGAAGACGTCGCCGTCCTCCTCGCTTCATAATGAAACCGCGTGACAGCGGCTCAAAACTCCGGCGGAGACACACAGCACCATCTTCTAACGTTCTCTTGCTTCTTAAGTGCCCACATACATTAACTCAATGCCCCAGTGGACGTCAGTTCGTTTTCTTTATGCCTTAAAGACTATAAGAAGCCTGTCTATAGTGGGCGGGTGGGGGGGGGGCATTAAAATTCTGTGGACCAGCAACCGGGGCGACGGCTACACCACACAGCGATGGTTAGAGTTAAAGGTTTTCCTTCAGCACCGGCTTTTCTCTAGATGCTTCAGTGACCAGAGGCGCAGATGATTCTTGATGATCGTAAGACGGCCTGAACGTGGAGCCGCAGCCAGGCGAGGTTCAGAGCCTCCACGCAGCCCTACTGGTTCGAAGCCCGGAGTCAGCAGAACACGTGACACCCCCCCCCCGTGGTTAACAGCCGTTTTACCGCCTGCCGATTTACATGTTTCGGTGAAATTAAAGGTCACATTGTTACTGTTATTTCGGGAGCCCATCTCGCGCGTCCAGGAGAGCCGCGCAGTGGGTATGAGCTCTTTTCCCGTGTCCCGCTCTCGCATCACATCCACGCCTGTTAACTGTACCAGATAACAGAATTATCTCAGATGAATACATCCGCTCCAAATGTACTCACATTTGTTTCTCGAATCACGGATATTAATTTACACTAAAAATAGCGCGAGCGTCGAATGCGGGATTCACGGCCGAGTCGCCGCCGCGATTAAAATCAAACGTCAAACGTTAACAGAAACACGACATCGAGTGGCCCTGTTTGGGACGCTGGTGTATGTCAGCGTGTGTTACATGTGCTTCGTGCTAAAAGGGACACGGAGACAACAGGTGATGCAAACCTTCTGCTGCTTAACCAGGTTACGCTTCTGTGTCGGGGGGGGAGGGGGCTTTGTCCACGCCAGGTGGTGGCTGTGGTCTGGCCTCTGATGGATCCGTCCCACACGGCGAAAATCACCCCCGAAACGTGATTAGACAGCAGATCGAGGGTCTGGACCGACTCAGCGTGTAAAAGGCGGCCGCAGCTGCCCAAGTCCCTGCGAGTCCCGCTCCCTCCCACGGCGGCACTTTGGAATTACCCCCGCCCCCCCGTGGATCCATCATCGTTTCAGAGCGAAGTTTCACAGCGATACCGTGTCACGAAAGTAAGAAAGAGCTAAAATGAAAGCCATTCATTCCGGTGGCAGCTTTCCAGCCCGTGTTTCCGTCTTTGATGGGTGTCTTTAATTTCCACGCCGACTGTCTGCCCCGAATCTGCCAATTCGGCCACATTTCACCTTCCACATGCCGCCAGCACATCTCGCCACCTCCGGCCCTGGAGAAGACGACAGCCGTTGGTGAGCACGAGGACGCGCGGAGTCTTCCTCGAGCACCTTGTACACACCACGCAAACACCTGCCCCCCATCCCGTTACGTAAACCGCCCTCCGCGAGCTCGGCTGCTCCGTGACTCATGTCGCTTTGCATTGCTAACGGCGACCCCCTTCGTGCGACACACCGGCGCTCCCAACCAGCCAGACAACTCACACGTCCCGGGCGGGCCTGAGGGCCGCAGCCTCCGTTTACCCATAATTCCGAGTTGCTCGCCGATTGCTTATGAGGGATGCGCCGCTAGTGCCCGTCAAACGTCTCGATGGAGGACATTTGGAAACGTGCGGCTTAATTTGTTTTTGTACGTAGGAGAGCAACGTGTGCAGAAAAAGCCACGGTGTTGTTATCCTTCCGTTGTCGCAGCCCACCCGTCCGTCCGTCAAAGTGTTCTCTCTCGCTCACAGCGGGCAGTTCACAGTAGCGGATTAACCGGAAAGGTGTGTTCTGTCGGACTGTGGGAGGTAACCAGAGCACGGAACCCATACAGACACCGGGATAACTATGGGGTTCAAACCCACAACCAACAGGCCAGGTGCTGTGCGACAACAGCGCTGCCCACTGAGGTCTCACTGGAGGTACGATTTTCACAGATTCTCTCTGGTTTCTGATGTCTGGTGGAGCTGAAGCGCTAAGACTTCCTTCTTCCTCGGTTTCCCTCAGAGAAGAAAAATGTCCTTTAATGTCTAAAAGTTTCATTTACGACGCATCCCTTCTCCTTGCACGTTCTCACCGTCCCCGTGAGTTTCACCGAGCGCCTTTTTTGTCTGATGTTCACCAGCTGCGTGGGGGGTTAAGGATTTCTTTTCTAAGTCTCCCATCTGTCTCGGGAAGAAATTTCATCGGCTTTTCCCCACCTGGGTGTTAAGGGAGGGGAGGGAAAAAAACGTGTGTCCTGTGACCGGGATTTATTTTGTTTTTTTTTAAATTGCATTCTGCCACCGCAAATGTCAAAAGCCGCAGTGACAAACTTGACAGACGGCTGTGCTGGAAGAGGCGGAAATAAATCACTGCATCCAGACTGGGGCCCGCAGACACAGCAGCCCCGAGGACCACCGGGCCGCAATGTTCCCCCACGACCAGTTTAACACTGGATCTAAATGAAACTGTGCAAACACACTTTTTTTTTAAAAGCTTTACATCCGCCTCCGCTCACCCTTTTCCTTAAACAAACCCCACACTTTCCATCTCGGTCCCGACAAAATGTGACACGCGGTGAAGTGACACCAAGACACAAAACGCCCTGTCGATTCTACCTACTTTGTTCACATATTTCCACCAACCCCCCCCCCCGAAAGAGGCTAAACAAAATGTTGTGGCCATTTGGATGCCAACCAGGACATTTTTCGAGACATTTCAAACGTACAGGTGAATTTGTGCAGGTAGGAATTAGAAAGAAATACATGAACAACCAGCAGCAAATGAGGCACCGAACCCTGGCCTGAGCCCCTGAGCCCCTGAGCCCCTGAGCTCAGGAGAGGAGGACAATAACAGGTCTGTCCTGGAGACCCCGTGTCCTCAGAAACGCCTCCATCCATGCGATCGGCTAAAAATGGCACAAGTGAGAGAGGGGATCGAGGCTGGACACCCCCCGCGAATCCGTCAGAATCGCCCTGTTTGCGCGGAACAGGGGCGGCGTTTCAGCGAAGCCCCCCGGTGCCGCTTGGACACTAAATCCCACCGCGCCTTCGACGCTCGACGTTTCTTTTTAAAAAAAAAAAACTGTCCTTGAAGCGTCTCTGTGTGGTAAAGAGAGGCTGTTCTCACACAGCAGCCGAGCACCTGCACACCTCCCAGGTACAGCGACCCCGCCGCCCCCCCCCCGGCGGTCCATCTGCGCGACGAAACCCGGCAGGTTGGAGAAAAGCACCTTGTACGTGAGGACCCCCCCCCCTCCCGTTTTTTATCCACAAGGAGAAGTGACGGTCTCACCTGTACGACACCTGCTTCCTGATGGCCAGGTGCAGGAACTCGTCCTCCAGGTGGCCGCTCGCCTTCGCCCGGCGCGGGGCTCCCGGTGCGTCTCCCGCCGGCAGAAACACGTCCTCCTCCTCGCTCAGCTCCTCCAGGGTCGGCGGGACCACGGCGCCCGAAGCGGAGGAGTCCGCGATGCGGTCCGTCGCATCGGCCATCGTGCGGGACGCGCCGGGATAGACGGAGAGGAGAGGAGAGGAGATGTTCCTCTACTGGCAGCGGATCGCGCGCCGCTGCTGAGCCATGAACCCGGCGCCGGTCGCGCACTTACGAGCGAATCCCCCGCTTTACGCACAGAGCGGCGATCGCAGCTGCGAGCGTCAGACCCCCCCGCGTGTCCGCCGGAGCGAATCACGGCTCTGCTTTCCTGCGCCGTCAGGTGACTCTTCACTTGAGCCTCAGCGCAGCTTCTTCTCCAGCCCCGGACTGTTGTCCCACTGGCCGCAACGAAACGTTCAACCGCGGAGCAGAAGCACGAACAAGTTCAGCTACCGAAACCCTCGCGTGGGGTCAGCAGACGGCTCTCACTGCGCTGCCGGGGCGGGTTTTGTCGCGTCGTTTTTTATTGGAATATACAGTCCTGTGCAAAAGTCTTAGGCACCTGTGGGAGAAACGCTATACAGCGAGGATGGTTCCAGAAATAATGTCATGAATACTTATTAACCAATAAACCTTCTAAAAAGTGCAGGAGACAAAAAAAACCTCCATCAGATCAATATTTGTGGGACCACCCTTTACCTTTAAAACAGCATCGATTCTCGTATGCAAACTTGCATGAAGTTTAAGGTAGAGGTTGGTAGGTTCTTCCAAACATTTTGAGGAACTGGCCACAGTTCTTCTGCAGACTTTGACTGTCTCTGCATGTCCTCCCAGACTGACTGGATCATGTTGAGATGAGGGCTCTGTGGGGACCAGACCATCTGTTGCTGAAGATAGTTGTGTGTGACTGAGATCGGGGGTTTGAGGTCATTCTCAGGCTGCACAATGAATTTGGGACCAACCAGAAACCTCCCTGATGGTAGATCAGAATCTACCTGTACTTCTCAACAGACACTGAAGTTGCCTCAGACTTTTGCTGTACAACTTTCATGACTTATTCTGAAGAGTGAACATCGAACAAATACCAAACCTTTGAAAACTCACAGTATAACTGGTCTCGTGAAGCCTGGGCTTTTGCTCCAGACCCCTTTCTCACCCCAAAGCGGTGACATTACAGTTGTTTATAGGGGGTGACCTGATGTTGGGCTCATCTCGCCAGCTTCGTTCCTAGTCTTCACCACCAGTTCTACACGTCTTCACCTGGAAGCGACAGCACCAAACGCCACAGACGCGCCGAACGTGAATAAAAAACACAAAACTCTTTCCTGCTGCCGATGGCCTACGCCTCGTCTCAAGACTCACGCGGACGAAGCCACGCTGAGGACAGAAACGTGGTTCTTTACCCTGATCTTCCACCGTGTTCTTTATCCCTGCGTGTCCTACTCCGCTGGGCTGTCATGCAGCGGATGAAATTGTCATTTCTTCAGGACATCAGGTTTCTTAACTGAGGAGCTGAACTATTAGGCGGGTCGTGCGCCTGGATGGAGTCCGCTGGGGGTCTCGCACCTGCCCTCGAGAGACAGCGTTGAAGTGGCCCTCACTTCGACAAGGCAGAGGCAGAGGTGGGGTGGGGGTGGGGGGGTTACAGAAACGGCCCCCCGCGAAAGTTAAGTTATATTGGTGGACGCATGATTGACAGCTGAAAAGGAGCCGAACGTTTTAATAAATGTATTTTTCCGTCACATGAACATGAAGCTCAATAAACCGCGCGTTCGTAGGACGGGTTACGAAAGTGTTTGAGTCTTCCTGAATCGTCTCGCACTTCTACCCCAAAATACATTTCTACAAACCCGACGTCCCCCCGAAAAACGTGTCACGTCCCCGGTCCCCTATCACTGAGATTTAGAGAAAATGTGCGCGGCTGCCGGTACGACACGACTGACACGGCGCCTCTCGGCGTCCGCTGCGAAGCAGAAGGTGCCGAACGCCCCCCCGGCGCAGCGGGTCCATCGGCAGCTTCCGAGAAGGATCGTGTGGGCGGGAGGGGCCCGTTTGGGGCGTCGCACTCGGCCGGAAAGCGGGGTGGGCCTTTTTTCAGTCTGTTCCGTGATCGCTATCGGCTCCGACCCGGTTCGACCCCGAAACAACACCCGCGACCCCCTGTTTGCAGCTCTGTCTTGGTTTATTTTGAGGATGTTCTGGAGGCCTGGAGAAGCGTTGCTTGTCGGCCAGAGACACGGCTGGTTTGCTTTGGATGGTTTAGAAGGGAAATCTGTGCGGGCCGAGAGGTTTGGCGGCGGATGACGCGGTGCGGAGCGCGGTAGCACGGCAGGTAAACTGGGGGGGAGGGGCTTAGCACCTGCGGAGAAGTTCCCCCCTCTGGAAATCCGAAGGAGGTCAGTTACACCGCAGGTATTACAGAGACGCTGCGCGGCGTCTGGGAGCGCAGCCTCTCCGCTGGAGGCGGCGTTTCTCCACAATGTACGACTGCTTTTAGATGCACCGTGAAATGGAGTCATAGCGGCTGATTTTCTGTGAACTGTGACAATTTCTGAGCCGGAAAATCATCTCAGCGATAATCTCCGTGGCAGGAACCTGACAGCATCCGACATCCATCCATCCATTTCCTTCAACCCCCCCCCCCCCCGGTCCCGGTCTGGAGCCAATCCTGCAATCGCTGGCTGCAAAAGTACACACCCCACCGGCGCCTTCGAGCGACACACTTTTGGGCTGTGGGAGGAGACCCTCACAGACCCGGTTAGAACCTGCAAATTCCCTCGCAGGCCGAGCCGGATTCAAACCCACACCCACCCAGCCGAGGAGCTGTGAGCCACCGCCGCTGCCCCCTGTGCCGCCCCCGTCTTCAAATGACAATATAAGAAAGTATTTGCAGCAGTTTGTGTTTTGATAGATTCCAGCCGGTTCCATACATACAGTTAACTGATATACAGCACAGATATTATATGTACATTTAACTATTGAGTTCTTTCGGGGGGGGGGGGGCTGCAGCTTGAGAAGTTCCACTTTGGTTGGCGCTGCGATCCCGTGTTTTCACTGCCGTGCTGCCGACGCCCTTTTGTTTCGGTTCCCCTCTTGTCTGCTGGCTGATATGCAAATACCGGGGGGCCGAAATGAAAAGAGGCAAAAACTGCTCCCCACCTGCCTGCCGCGCAGTCAGACCCGCTTTGGCGAGACTGAGCCGGTTTAGACCCCACGTCCGGACGACGGTTACTGAGTTGTAACTTCAGAAAAGTTCAGACGGTTTTGAATCTTGCTGTTCTTCAACCGCAGTGTATGAACACAGGCTGCATACAGACTTATTCTGCTGACAAATTTCCATTTGTAAAGTAGGTTTTTTTGGGGGGGGATAAACCTGATATTAAACCCGCAGTGCTACATTCCATCAACATTTAATTTCACGTTAAACGTCCTATCGTGCAGCTCACTGACCAGCAATGTGGGCGAACGTGCGCTACCAGCGTGTTCAACCCCGGGGGGCCGCCGGGAGGCCGACCGAAAAATCCAAAAATAAAAAAGATAAAAGTAAAAACTGTCCTGGAAGGAACAGGTTCGCCCCGAATAGGGTTTCCCCGAATGCCTCCTCTGGTAGTTTTGTCTTCTCGGTTATCGTCCGCATTTGCATTCTGGGATGAATGTCTGAGGAGCGCAGTTGGCGCCGGCAGACGTGGCAGGAGGGAGAGCGAACGGTTTGTACTCGGTGCGGTGAGAAGTGATGCATCTGGGCACCCGAGTCGCTCTGCTCGCGTAGCCTTTCTCGCTTGTGTTTGCAGGTCTGGTCCACAAAGATACTTTTCTTTCTGTCCAGGAGCCGGGGGGGGGGGGGGGGGNGGGGGGGGGGGGGGGGGGGGGGGGGGGGGGGGCTGAAGGTAAGGAGATTAAACAGACGGGAGAGAGTTAACAAACAAACGCTGGAAAAACCAATGAGCACAAATGAGCGCTGACCCACATTGGAGTTTCAGCTAAAATCGATGGCGGTCAGAAGACCCCCCCGTCGCGAGGAGTCATTATTTTGCTGTGATTTTTTTCAAAACGTGCAAAAAATGACGCATTAGTGAGGATGTGGCCGTCATCCTTGACCGTGAAGTCGGACTAGAGTCGGAATAAACCAGAAAACACCAAAGGATGGAAGTATCTGACTTCATTGGCTGCATTGACCTGCCGGTCAGATCCGATCGGGTCATCGGCGCGACCGTCGCTCTCCTGACAGCATCATTAGAAGGTCTTGGAAATTTCCAGAGGCTTCTAGAACAAACTGATGAGGCAACTAATCCAGCTGGGAACGGAGGCACCTCTGGCGAGGAAAAGCTCCAGGGGTCTCGGCAGCTCGACGGTTTTGACGCCAACGTAAGCCGATGAGCCGCTTTTCTCCACGAAGCTCACTCTGAACGTTCATATTCCGGCAGTTCTCTGCAGGAGTGACAAACATGTTCAAATCGCTACCCGGCTGAACTTGAAGCGGGAAAAAAACGAGGGCCGGTCGCTCCCGTCGTCGGCCTGTTGGCTGCGTATCGGTCGGCACCGGCAGACCACCAGGAGCTACGTTTTGAAGTTCTGTGCTGATGTTGCCCACGTTCACAGCGTTTCTTTCGTAAAAGGGGCCCTGATTTTGAAGGGAAGGCAAGAAAGAGGCATAACTTGGTGTCCCTGGGTGACGAAAGGACAGTGTGAATATGGTAGCGACAGTGTTTTGCTGGGAGAGCGGCTTAGAGGAGGGGCAGGAAAGAGCAGCAGAGGATTATGGGAAGGGTTGGTCTCCTACAAAACACCCAGAGAGCAAAGTGCTGCTACTGCATGCTGGTGAGGACCGGTCTACCTCACACTGAGCCTTTTGGCTACAATATGACCTTTGCAGACCTCTGTCTGTATCCAGGACTTTTACAGCTTCGGTTCTCCTTCGCAAAGCGACTGGCCTGTGAGACTAACGTGCGCTGAGGTGGAGTCAGGCTTCGCCACCTTTTTTATTTCCCAGGATATTTCTCCGAGAAGGTTGTGCAGAATAAATTGAGCCAGAGCCACCCGCTGCTTGCTGTCCCCCTTAAGGCTGGAGAAGCAGAACCCGGATGAAGATGGGTGGCTTGAGAAGCTGGATTACGGAGGACAATTAGAAGAGAACATTTTTTTCACGGTCCGCCCTTTTTCGTGAGGCAGCTTTCTGACTAAAGGGGACTGCGTGGTTCGGGTTGAAGTTCACCTCACTGAACCAAGAGACGTGGGGTACGGAGGAAACGAGGAGCTGAGCCTGCAAACTTCACCGCGTCTCAGCTTTAGCCATCAGCGCCCCCTGGTGGAAACCCTGCCACTTGTGCTCCGCTTCCTGGTTCCGATGTGATCTGAGCTGCACCCCATCCGTGCACCGCGGTTGCTCTGCTAAGGACGTGGTTCTGCTAAACTCTGGTACCACGTGCACCTGCCCTCGGTAGCTCATGTGTTCGGTGGCGAAACCCGCACTTGTTCTCGGTGCCCTTCGTGCAGCGGATGAGGAAAACGGGGCCTTGGAGAGCTGACGAAAGACCGGTTGCGTAACAACGACCGCAGCAAAAGCAGGCGGCTGACGGTGAGACAATGAGACAAAAGACTGAGTGTCTGAGGGCCGCAAGCGGAGAACATTTCAGAACCACGTTCCAGGTGTCTAATCGTTTCCCTGCCGATGCTTTATTTTTAACATAAAGCGTGTTGGTATTTTGTTCCGGTTTTGTCTTCTTTACACGGCACTGACAGGTCTGCATTCATAACTGTCATCGCAACTGCTGGGTTTCGTGTCATTTGGACGTCAACGGCGAATTAGTAAATGATCGCTTACTAGTATATATAATATTTGACTATAGAATATGGCACTTGTCTGATGGCACAGTTTTTATTCAATGTGCCACCTATTTGTCCTCTAAGCTAGACATTAGACACCTAGAACGAAGTAAAACATTTTAGACCTCGAACACGGACCGGGGTCAGATGTCATCGACACACCTGTCCAGGAGTGGATCACGATATAATGTGTTCTTCTACAACGTAATGGTTGAAGGCGGCCGGTGGAGAAGCTGCTCGTACCTAAACACAGCTGGATCGGTCAGCCCTTTCACACGCGGAGAGAAACGCCGCTGGCGTTATATTGTCCACACAGCGGACCCGAGACCCCACCCCACCCCCCACAGCTGACACACAGAGACGAACAACAGGCTGCTGATGCAATTTTTTATATTTTGCTTCATGCTACTTCTACATAACAGAGAGAAAATAAAAGAAGGGAGTCGAAACAGACGTTCCCGTCCGTTAAACACATGCATTTCGATGGACAGCAACGGTAATGAAAGGTAAATAAAAGGAAAATCAGTTTGGAAAAGAAGGACATCGAAACTAAAACACACGTTGGATATAAAAATACATCCCCTATTTACAGTGTACATTTTGTCGGCCATTTGCACGGAGGGAACAGAGCAGAGGAACCACAGGAACATCCAGACAACATTTCAGGCCAGCGGCGGCACAGGGGGGCGAGGGAAGTGACGGGTGACAAGGCTGCGCGCGGGTTTGCTTTGTGAAGCTCGTGTCGTACGTTCGACACCGGCTGACAGTGAAATGTTCAACACGTCCCCCCGATTCTCTGAGGGCCGCACACGAGGCACCGGCCGTTTCTGCCGTTTTTCTGGCCCCCGCCGGTTTCCCGCACTGGTGTCACTTGCAGGGGACACGAAATCCAGAGGTCCCTCCTAAAAACCACGTGTGCCGTCCTTCAGCCAGTCTGTTTGAAACTATCTGCGGCGTGGGTCCGCTTTTTCGAAGCAGAAGAAGGAAAATCAGAAGAAAAATCCCACCGGAAGAAACAGCCGTTGGACGTTTGCGCTGTAAAAATCCGCAAGGCACAGCGGAAGGAGGCGTCGCGCCGGCTTTTTCCACCGACCGTCACCTTCTCGCCTCCGGCGGCTGCAGGTTGTGACCTTTGGAGATTTGCTGTCATCCGTACAGTCTCTCGCCCGGCGGTCTGTCGCCCAGAGACCCCCCAGGCACTCTCCAGAATAGTCCGCGGTGTCGCAAAGGCGCAGCACAAAAAGTTTCACCGGCTGCCACCCTTTCCGGTTACTTCCGCACAGACCCCCGCTTCCACGTCACTCTCGGGGAATCGGAAAGTCGCCTCCTTTCTTTACAACACCTTTCGTTTCACACGTCGGTCCCGGGCGACGCGGCACTCGGAGGCGGCTCCCAAAAGCTTCCCGTCGGCCACACAAATCATACCTCTCATAACAGCCCGGACTGTTCTAGGTTTTTACAGATCTACACAACGATCGTACCGTCGTCCAGGTCCGCGTAACAAGTCACACATGCCGGTGGGATGATTTTAAACCCAGTTCTGCACGATCAGACGCGGGAGAACGTTTTTTTTGAGGCTACGTTTTGAAGATCATCACCTCTCTACACAAAGGGCGTCGGATTGACGCCGAAGCCCTCGGATGCCGGATAGCGGACATCTTTATGTCTAGAAAAAGAAGTTGAAGTACGATATGAAAAAAAAAGAATATAAAGAACAAACGCTTCAAATTTATGCACCATTTGAAATCTATCCAGTTTTCAAGATACAGTGTGCAGTTATTTCGTCCATAAAAATCAGCTGCGTTTATCTACAACGACCACAAAGGTTCTTCTATTATATCCATATACAAAACTTTCTTGGTACAGAAATAAAGGACAAACAAAAGCAGACAAACTGTTTAACAGTTAGGTCAACAAGATCATGTAAACATTACATCATTACTATTTACAGAGGAAAAAGGCGGATCCTTTCTCACCCTTTTTTTTTTAGAACAGGAACCTGCTCTTTTTTTCTGCTGCCTGCAAATGATATACATACATTTATATATTACAGATGGTTTAAAAGTCCATAAAAATATATCTTTTGGCTTTCACGCAACAGTCGATCAGAACCCAGAAAGATATGAAAATAACGTTTTAAAAGAAACAAAAGGGAAATAAAAAAGTGAGTAGGAGCCTGAGGGCAAAACTACATTCAATGCAATTTGTAGTAAAAACGCAGAATACTGACTCAAGCATAACTGTGTGGGACGCAGCCTGATGGGGGTAAGAAGTAATGCAGCAGGAGGTGACAAAATGCGGTAAGGTACAGCATGGGGGGGGGGGGTGACGGCGCCACCGCCAGGTCGGCCCAGGGATTGTCAGGGAATTCAGCCGGGAGAAAGTGGTTCTGATTTACATGTGGGGTAAATATTGCTCAGACACCCCCTCCTTCTCTCCCCACCCCCCAGCACACACACACACACACACACACACACACACACACTCAGCAGTAGGCTCTGTTCAGCACCACATCAGTACAGAGAGACACACACCCCCTCCTGCTCCCTCGCGCCACAGCGAGGCCCTTCCACGCAGAGGATGCTCTTGGTTCAGAATCGATTCCAGCCGGTGGGCGACAGCGGGGAGAGACGGGGGGATAAACGTTCCTGCTTTAATCTGATTGTCGGCGGAGGGGCGGAGAGGCTGGCAGGCGACCAGCTCCACTCGGCGTGAGACGCAAGGGGGCAGGAGAGGGTCCGTCTTAAGCCTGGAGCTCCTGCCGCCAGCCTCCCGGGGGGCTAGAAGTAGTCGGCGTTCCCGTCAGGGGTTGTTTCTCTGCAGGAGACAGCAGACAGAGCGGCACTGTCAGCGGGATCACGGCCGGCAGGAGGGAGTCATTCTCCACGTGACACCGGGGGGCCGAGTTACTGAGGGGCCGAGATCTTTCTCCCCATCGGTCACGTGAGATTAACCGCGAAGTGCAGCTACAGACACATAAATCTGACGAGAAAGGGCTGCTGTGTGTAAACACCGGACACACCCCACTAACCTGTCCTCACCTGCATCTCCTTTACGGATAGTTTACGCTGAGTTGCCAGTTTGTTAGGAACACCCGTCCAGCAGCACGTCGCACCTCCTTCGGCCTTCGGGACAGCACAAGTGGGTCTGGGTGTGGATCCTGCGAGATGCCGCACGTGCTGGTGGGGAAGGCTGTGCTCTGTGGAAATGACCGGTTCACGGCTGCCGCGCGTTGTTGCTCCGAACAGCCGCCTCGTCCCAAAGTCACTCGACAGGGTTGAGATCCAGGGCTCTGAAGCAGCGCAAACTCGCCACCGCGTTCCTGGACCTACAGGAGATGCGCGCCGTGTGACGGGGGGTTATCCTGCTGGAAGTGTCCCTCTGAGTGGGACAAACTGGAGCCACGAAGGGAGGAACTTGGTCAGCTGAGATGTTCAGATATGTTCGGATCTTCTTCAGCGGGTATCGGGGGTCCTAATATGAGCCAGGAAAATGTCCCACCCAGCATCACACCGCCACCACCGGCCTGTGCTCTTCACACCACACAGGACGGCTCCGTGGACTTCTCATCCTTCCATCATCATGATGCAGAAAGAACCTGGATTCATCTCAACTTTTTTCCACTCCTCCTCAGTCCAGAATTGATGCTCCCGTGTCCACTGGAGGTGCACTTTCCTGCTGTTCACTGACAACATCCTCACCTGACATGATCTTCCGCTGCTGTAGCTCATTGGAGACAAAGTCAGATAAGCGGTGTGTTCTGCTCCCCGCTGTTGAATCGGGATGCGATTTGACTGGTTGTGGGACATCGGCCTGCTGCGCGATTCTCACCATCCTCCTTTGACCCCTCTGACCCACAGCCTGTTTTGGCTTCTCACGCCATTCTCAGTAAACCTTTAAAACGGATGAGCGTGGGCGGGAGAGGGGTGTACCTAATAAACTGGCAACTCACAGTATTAGCTGCATTAGCTCAAGAGAAAGTGTATGAACATTAACGTTTATTCATCTAGCGAACACTTTCTCCAGCACTGCTTTGTACTTCAGGGAAACAACTTGACCAGGACAGTGACTTGAACCCCGATGCTCCGCTGGGCGGCAGCAGACCCACCCAGGGGGGCCACCTGTGCTGTTCCACCTGCCGCCGCTCAAAATCTCAAGAAGCTGCTAGGGGGCGCCAAACGCCCCTGCTCTGGCACCGGACCTTGGCTCACCTCTTGAGGAACCGTTCCTGGTCGCGGCCGAACTCGGAGCCCGTTCTGTTGTAGTCCACGACGTCTGCGTGGTCCTTGCTCAGGTATTTGGTGGTCTCGTGCTCCGCCCGGGGGTCCTGGACAGGCCCATCCTCGACAAAGTTGCCCGGTGGCCCCTCCCACTTGTCCGCCTCGCTCACTTTCAGAAGGGGGCCGTAGCCGTCTTCCAGGGGGGAGCTCTCTTCATAAAAAAGGAGGCTTCGGGACCGAACTGCAACAACACACACACACACACACACACACACACACACACAGTGAGATACTGCTCAGCTGTAGTGACAGAAAGTCATGCTGTGGGTTGATGACGTGAGTCCATGCAGTTCATAACTCATTCTGAAAACATGACAGGCCGTCACTGCTATTTGGACAAAGAAAAAGTGCACTTTGTATATATATTTAAAAAAACCATCCTTGCACATTCCTCACATTCTCATAATATTTACACCCCCCTCCCTTCTGACGTCTGAGATCCGCCGCGTCCTGCTGATATTTGCTGAGGTAATCCATGTAACCCTCAAACGGAGGAGGCGGCGCGACGCATCTCTGACGTCTCCGCGGCAACGCGGCCGGCTCGGCGCCGTGCTTTATCGGGTCTGTCTGAGAGGCCCGGCGTCACGCACAAGTGACCGCCTGGCCGGCCTGCTGTCCGAGACGGGTGACCGGTCACAATATCCGAGGCTCCGGATGTCACGCTTAGTGAGTAAACGTGAGGTTAACCGGGACGTTTAGGTGAATGGAGCTGGAGGTCTGGCTCCCGGTGGCTACCAGGTAGAACAGAGACCTCCTCAGTCTTTCTGATGGGACATGTTTTCTTACCGGAAACACGTCAAGGAAACCAAAAAAATGAACCCTGCTTTGCACCCTGTGCTCTCAGGATAAACTGTGGACCATCATGACCCCCCAGTGGTGAATCGGCTATTGAGAACAGGGGGGTGGATGGATGGATGAGTCTTTTCTATTCTTTTTTGTGGGCTGTTGTTGCTGTGGTTGTGGTGTTTATATAAAACACTGGAAGAGAAGTGTGTTAAGGGACTGGAGCACAATGTGAGCAGGCCGCTATGAAAGGGGGTAAACGGTGTAAATACCCTGGCTGGCTGTGTAGACGTCGGCTGAAGACAGAGGGGAGGACTTCACTATGTTGGACGAGGAAGAGAATTCGGGGAGGCAAGGCACGAAGGATCCGAGGACCAGGACGAAGCACAGCGCCACCACCTGGCGGGAAGGAAACCACCGCATCAGCAACAGCCCACGCAGCAGTTCCCACCCCACAGACACATACTCTACTGAATATATTCGTGCTCTGTGAGTGTGTGTGTGTGTGTGTGTGTGTGTGTGTGTGTGGTACAGTGGTTTTACCATGAGGCAGGTGCCGGTCTGGGTGGACGCCATCTTGCAGGAGCGCGGCACCTTCCCAGCCACCAGCGTTTGGAGTTTCTGCAGCTGCTGGAGAAGGGATCTAAGGAAACACACACACACACACACACACACACACACACACACACATATACAAGGTCAGGCCCAGTGCAGCAAAGTCACACCTCTAATGCTGCACTTAGGGTTGATGCCTTCACACCCAGAAGGTTCAAGCCCCTGGAGGGTCTCCGCTGCAGGACCCTTGAGCAGAAGCGGTCCAGATTATCCAGTAAAATATCGAGCCAAATCAGCATTTTCAGTAATATATGCAGCTGTGCAAAGAGGGGAATTGAATCTCACTTTAGGCAGCAGCGTCAGCTTAAAACATAAATTACTGCAGTTGACAAACCGTGTCTCTGAAAATGTTCGCTGTGACGGCAGCCCCTCGTGGAGCAAATGTTCCTGTTGGTCCCGAGGAAGACAGTTGACGTTTATCAGGGAAATAAACATTTCTGTCGATCGCTAATGAGCAAGAGGGCCTGGAAAATTCCAGAAAGTGGAATTTGGCCGCTACCCGCCAAAGCTGATCGATTTTGTTCAGTTATTTATTGGCGGTATAACAAGGTTCTCCGGTGTGAACGTAATAAACACGGGAACTTGATTATGAAGTAAATTCACTTATTTGGTGGAGCTTTCAGGACACAGAAAAAAATCGGAACGGCTGCGAAACGTGCAGCTTCTCGCGGAGGGTTTCGAACGCGACTTCGAATCACAGCAACACGCACTTGGCTGAACATCGCAGAACACAGGGATCTGACTTCCTGGGACACGTCTTTGAAAACAAACGCAAAGATTTACGGCTTTAAAGAACCAACGCCGACCTTTTATTAACATTGAAAACTCATTAAAATAGGATTTGAAAAAATGAGCAACGGTGACACACTGACATCTGAACCCATTTTCACACTGTGACCCCCCCCCCTTTGACAGCTCTGCTAACTTGGGTTACATTTCAGCTGCACGGATTCAGGTTTTGGCCACAAGATAGAGCCACTTCCCTGCGCTGGTTTCACACGACATGCCTGGCGCTGCTACCCGTCACATGTGGGGTTGAAGCTTGCAGGACAGGCGCCTCTAAACAGGACCTTCCGCACGACTTGGGGGGGGTCCTGCGTCCCTGCGGCTTCACGTGTGCCTTCGCATCCTCTGGGAGAACGTTTCCTCGGCGTTGCCGGCGGGAAAGCTGCCCTCGCGGAGCATCGCATTTGTCCGTCGTCCTCCTGTCCCCCAGCCGGACCCTTCGGTCCTGTAAGTCTGATTAAATGCCTGAACCTGGCAGCCGACGCGGGGACTCGAACCCCTAATAGCTGAACGGGCCCGAAACCCCCCCCTCTTCTGTCCCGGGCCGTCTCACCGCACCAGACACGGCGCTCCGTGTTCGCGGCTCGCCGACTTGGCGGAACGAGAAGCGCGACGGGAAAAAGCCTTGTTATAAAATAAAAAAGTGCCGCCCCGTCCGCCCCAAACTGCCAGCAATAAGAGGGCTTTTGTTTTTCAGGCCCTATTGGAGAGCTGACCTCAGGGGAGCTTTTTTTAGGCCCGCTTTGGGTTTTGTTTGAACGCTTATAAGCTGAGTCACGCAGATTTGTCTCCCTTGGTGGTTTTCACTCACCTATTATTATGCGACTGTTTTAAGACGACACCTTTAGCGGAATTTTACGCAGCCGTGTAATTAGACTGAGCCATAATATCCCGCTGCGTCTATCCAGACAATTACAAAAGCCTATTGTTAATCTGACGTCGCAAGCATTAGAGACCATCCTTCTTATTCAGGCGATTCCACGGGAGGAGATAAAAATGCCCCCCGTCCTCCTCCTCGCTCCGCTGCCGGCCTCCGGCCGCCCTCTTATTAGGCGGCTAGGCCGAAACCCGCCCGACCCCTCAGCGAGGTACAACGTGGTACGAAAACGGTGGACGGGGGGTTTCTGCCGCGCGGATGAGACAGGAGCTGGAAGCCGTGCAGGACCACGAGGCCATTTAAAGGCTTCGGTTTCCCCAGATTCGCGGAAATGCAAGCGAGGGACCGACGGCCTGGCAGAAGATGCTCAGACTGTTCGGATTAATGTTAAAACGCCCGACCGGTCTCGTCCGGAATTTGCAGTCTCTCCCTGCCTGGGCCTCTGTGGGGTTTGAAGAAAGCCTGCGATTTAACAATTTGAAAAACAGGCAGGTGAAGACAAACTTTCCATAGTTTGTTATATATTTTGTCTGAGAGTCATTGTGTTTGAAAAAAGATGTGTTTAATATTTCTTTCGCTTTCACTTTCTTACCGCGACGCTCCAAGTCTGCGGTCTGGAACGCTCATTTTAAAATCTGACCTGCAAACAGCAGGAGATCGTATACAACTTCAGTATTGCGGAATAGAAAATAAAAGGAAGTTTTGATCATTTTATAAACACATCCCACTTCCGACGTACAGTAGATTCTTGTACTGTTATTTTAGCCCTCAGTCTGGGAAAAGCAAACCAGTAACGTTTGTATATTTTAAGCTCTGAAAGCTCCTGATGTACAAGAACCACCGTCAATATGTTTAAAACGGGACATTTCAGCCTATGGGTTATGGGCAAAAAGTGAAATAGTTCAAACAAATTGTTTAAAGTATATTCTAAGGATTTTACCGTAAAATATAACAAGGAAGGTGTTTCCCGCGCCGAACGTTTCATCACCTCATTTCTGTGACAAAAAGCGACAGTCAAGATGCTCTAATAAGGAGGTTCATAAAGTATTTTTATACTCATAAAAGCACAAGTTCAGAAGTCACTGCAGGATCAGCTCAGAAAGGGAATTCTTTAGTCACAGAAGCAAAAACAGCTTATTCTGTAAATTTAGACCTCAAACGGGTGATTCATTAATGACTCACCAGCTCTAGTGCGAAATGCAAAGCGTATCCCACTCCTGACACCAACTGCTTACCTGTTAGCGCTCTCCAGGGTCTCCACCTTCTTCCAAAGCTCATTGTTTTCTGTGGTGTACGTCTCCACTCTGCAACGACACACACACACACACACACACACACACACACACACTACAGTAAGACCCCATAATAACACATCCTGGAACAGCGTGGATGATGATGAGCTGCAACCCAGCAAATCTGGAGAGGCTCACAGTGTACGTGTGCAGCAGTTACAATTTTGGACTTGGGCAGAAGTAAGATGTCCAAACCAGAAACCACTGACATTTACTTTGTTTAACAAAAAAATTTTTTAAAAAATGTATTGCTTAATGATGCAGAACAAGTCCACTGTATGTTATACTGTATTAAGCTACGTATTTTTGCAGGGATGAGTAAAACACAGCTACATAACATCCTGAAGTCTGCTTTACAGTGTGTGGATGACTTGGGTTTGAATCAACAGTGTTGCAATATACTGGAACACAAAACTTGAAGGAGGTTTGCACTGTACCTTTTCTCCAGGCATTCCACATACTCCTTCTTCTTCCTGCGACTTTCCTGTGCTGAAATCTGACATGAGACACACTGCGGTTTCATTTCAACATAACATCATCTGGCATATGATTCACATCTGAACTTGATGCTTAGGGTGTCAGCACAGGGCTGCGTGTTTACTGTGGTTATTAACTGGAGATATACTCTAAGTAACCTGGTTTAATGTGATGTACTGCAGTCCTCCCAGCTGGGATTTTAAATAGTTTGGATGTTTGGGTGATTCTGGTTGGGCTCTGAGGAGATACCTTGTTCTTGATTTTCCTGCGAACCCTTTTGAGCGCCTTCTCCTCGGTCTTGGTGAGGGGCAGCTTGTTGGGAACCGGGTAGCCCTCGGCTATCAGGGTGCGCTTCTCCTCCTCCGTCAGCACCAGGGGTCCCGATGTGCCCTGGAGTTTCTGCAAGTTGAGGAGCAGGCGGGTGGTCAGTGGAGAACTTTTCTCCTTCCGAGAGCCAAAAACGGATCAGTGAATCCATAACAACTGATCTTAACAAGACAGAAACACAAAAATGGAAAAAAAAAGTGGAAAAATCACGACTGGCAGTAAGTACATAATGCACAGATTTGGGTCTGCAAGACAACAGACAAAGTGCTATTGTGGAAAGTTTAAAAAATTATAGAACGTAAATTTCCGGTTGACAGACACCCTCCGTTTTCATCCTGTACATAAACACAACTACACCTAGAGGACAGAACTCGCTGAAGAACGTCGTACACTGTGTGGACAGTACTGAAGTTGTGCTTTCCAAGTTGAACAACCTTCTTCTGGCTTCAAATGAACAGGAACATGCTTTGGTTAAGGTTTCAATTAAAGGGCCTCAAAGACAGAAAATCGGGACTAAATCAGCAGCGCGAATCCATAACACTCCTCGCTCGATTCCTCTTGTGTCAATAGGGTCAACGCACCACAGACACACTGCTCCACCGTTGCCTGACACACACATGTTAGACACATTTACAATGTGCACCGAGACACAAAAGCCCACCAGTGACAACAGCAGTTAAATCAGTTTTGATGACTTGCTTTATGATTCATCACTTCAGATTTATTGATTCTGTAGACCCTACAGCTTCCAGGGTCAGGTATAGAAAGCTGGATGGTAAATATTCATCATCAATTGTTTCCTGGCTTGTCGATTTAGGGAACCAGTCCACGGAGCTACTGCCAGGAGCCTTGGCGAGGAACGGTCTGAACCGGTTACAGGAATCACTTTAGTGAGTCAAGAGTTACGAGCATCTTCCTGGGAAGTTTTCCTGAGGACCACCACAGCAGTCAGGCCTAGGAGGGATCGTTCTCAGTTGTGCTCGAGACCTCTAGTTGTTAAAACTGTGGTTACAAGATTGGCTGTCACCACTCGCCACTTGGGCCATTGAAGTTGATGGGACCCCTGGGTTGAGTGTTCAGTTCAGTGTCCAATACACCAGTCCAAACAGTCTGCAGACACTCTGTTGTATAACACGGGGGGCAACACCACAGCGATGGAGAAAAGCAAGAGCACAGAGATGGAGAAGAGCAAGACCACAGCGATGGAGAAGAGCAAGACCACAGCGATGGAGAAGAGCAAGAGCACAGAGATAGAGAAGAGCAAGACCACAGCGATGGAGAAGAGCAAGACCACAGCAATGGGGAAGGGAAAAACCACAGAGATGGAGAAGATCAAGACCACAGTCACCGGAGCGTCATACTTACATGGGGTGCTGTGAGGAGGGGGGAGCTGGAAATGGCAGCGGAGGTGCGGGGCTGCATGCGCGCCGGGCTCGGTGGAGGCAAGGAGCGAGGGCTCTGAGACCCATCGCTGTCACTGCCATGGCTGCTGGGAGGGGTGGGTGGGAGCTGCAGCCGTTCGTCTGTCAGGAAGCAGGTGAGCAGCAGAAGTTCAGAGGTCAAACACCGTGGCTCAAACACGGCGCCCGGCGTCCACCTGCTCCCCCAGTCGCACGCTGACGCGCGCCAAGCCGAGCCCGACTTCAGCTTCTACTCGCTTCACGTCATCTTATCCAATTGTGCTCAGATAAAGGGCATCAGGCCTCAAAGAGAAACTTCGCCAAGACGTTCAAACCGAAAATGGCAGCAGCTTCCCACAAGCAGCCAGCTCAAATAAAGAAGCAACTAAAACTCCTCCGTTTCTGCAGCGAGAAGCTCCGGAACGGCTAGCATGTTGCTTGGACCAGGTACAAAGTATGCAGAACCGAGTCCTGCTATTACTGGAAGAGGTGCGGTTGAAAGTGGCGGGCCAGACACACACACACACACACACACACACAAACACAAAATTATGCTCTGACTTATTGTACGTTAAAAACCAGCAGTGGAGGTTCTAAGCATTACTCAAGGAACTCATACAAGGAGCCCTGCTGCTGAGCTCTGCCCCCCCCCCCAAACAGGCCGCCGACCTCTGACCTCAGGCCTTCAGGGCTTTGGCTTCTGTCTCCCTTCCAAAAGTGCTTTTTCTACATTTATAATCCTGTGTCTCAAATGCGCACAAAGCCACCTGCGTGAGTTCCCCACAATCCGGCTTCAGTCATTAAAGATTTTATATTTTTGTGTCTTTCTGAACATTTTTATAACAGCAGCAATGGCTCAAGGCAGGACTTTCAAAGCCACAAATGTATTCATAGCCTCGCTTGTCCGTTTTGGCAAAAAAAAAAGTTATACTTTTCTCATTATTTCCGCTAAAAACATTTTTAGAAAGGTGGAAGCCGACAGGAGCGGCTGAAGGGACTGCGGGCAGAGCAGGATGGCCAGGCTCCGACCGGGTTGTAATTCGCTCTCTCTGCCACCCAAATGAACCATTCAGAATCACACGGCGACCGGCGGGAGACAATTCCGCCGACGTCAGAACGTACTCTTTCACAAACAGCCCCCCCCAGGTTGAACCGCGGCAGGGTTAAACTGCAAAACGCCCTCCTCCGGCGAACCGGGACGCGTCCGCGCCACTCGAAACGCCACGGAAACGGGGCACCCGAGGAGACGGGAGCAGGCGGGCGGGAAAAACGGGGAGTAACGTCCTCGCTGCACTCGAAACTGTTTACTTTGCCGGGTTGCTCTGGGTCAGCGGAGCATGAAAACCATCTGGGAGAAAAATCAGGGCCTTTTCCAGGCCGGCCGTGTGGGAGGGGCGTCGGCAAAGCGATCGTTTTGCATTTGAATATTCGTCGGGAATTTTAGGGTCGAGGGGTCCGGCGCATATCGGGCGGCGGCGAGAAAAGGCCGGGGAGGGCGGAAAACCCGACGCGTGCCGACTCACCTGATGATCCACCGGGAAACTGGTTCGCTTCGGGGGGCTCGGCCTTTATGGCGGGCACGGAGTTCACCTGAAGAACAGCGACGACACAGAAGACACTCAACATCAGTCTGAAACAACTGAGAAAGCAGCCGGCGCAGGAGGAGAAGGAAGGGGGGGGGGGTGTAGCATTAAGCACTGGCGTGGAGAACCTAGAAGATCCAGAGGCGGGGAGGGGAAAGAACTCCTGGAGAGCAGCATCTGCTTACTGTCCGGCGCAGAGGGGGACTTCTGTTTAAACGGCAGGTGAGGACAGGCGGCTCAGACAGTAAACACAGCTGAGATTCCCTCTAAACTGTTTACGTGCCACCCATCTCAGCGTATTGGGGGGGTCAAAACACGGCTGTCGGGGTGCCAAGAACAGCCGAAATCCCAGATTCCTTATCTGCGCAGCTCCTCCTCGGTAGAGCGAAGCGGCGTATCGGACAAAACAAAACTTGAATAAACAACGTAAATCTTCAGGCGACGATTATTACGGGTTTATTATAAAGTGCCGGTTTGAGATGAAATTTTTACACTCTTCCCCCCCCCGGGCGGCGACGTTTCAAAACGCATGCGAAACCCACCGCATCTGAACGCGAATAACTTCTCACGGCTCGGCGTAAAAGTTTCTGCTGCCCGCATCGCGAGGAGCGCAAACGCCGCTCGTGTCTTACAGCCTTCGTCCCGCTCTGTTCGCCGCGGGCGCCGGACTCGGACCGAGGTGTGTCAGGTGTTAGGAAACGTGACGCGAGGCTTCCTGCGCCGCTCTCGGTCACTGCGGAACCCTCCGGTGTGTCGGGGAAGAGTCCGGGATGTGCTCCTGTAGCGGAATGGCTTCTGCGATGGCCGTGGAGAACATCTCGCCTGGGAGCGGTGAGGTTCACGCCGTTTTTGTCCTGTCTCACAATGTAGCCGCGCGGTGATGCCAGCGCTCCCCTTGAGATCTGCCGCTTCCACTTTCGTTGGTAACACGTTTGTCTAATTTATTTTCTATTCCACGTTTTTCTAATAACAGCCTAAGAGAACTGGACGTTTGTTCGGCCTTCGGCCCCCCAAGCAAGACGTGTTCATTGTTTGGTCGATCCGTGCGGTGCTCCACGAGACCCACGGAGACGACACTGTAGTTGCTCCGGGATTCAAATCTTACCGGTTCCTCCGCGGGAAACTTCCTCGATGGGGGGGCCAGGACAAATGGCTCGGCAGGCCGACTCGGGGTGGGAGACGGAGAAGGAGACGGCCCCGGGGCGGGCTCCTGTTTCACCAGAATCGCTGTCAGGTCCTGGCTGAAGGACCACATCCCTTCAGACTCTGGAGGAGCGAGACGGAAAAACACACAAGTCCAAACGTGAACCTTCACGTGACCCCAACCCCTCCCCCTCCCCCTTCCACCGTCCGCCGAATCCACATCACTCAAGAAGAAAAACAGGACAGCATCCGCCGCGGTCCAGCCACCCGCCTCCCGGGTGCCACTTTTGGGAGGCAGTTGGGCGCTAATGAAGCGCCAGGAGGTTCAGTAAAGCAGCAGGTGAAGCTCAGCACACGCCTGGGAAGCTCCCCTTTACAGCCGCAGCATTACGAGGAAGAAGCCAGGCCCCGACACGGTGTCATAAACCACAAAACAGAAGCAGGCTCGGGTCCCATTAGGGAAGCAAGAGAGAGTGGAAAGGGAAGCAGCCCAGCGGACGGTTAAGGTTCTCCCAGCCGGAGCAGAAAGCATCTCCAAACCGGCCCAAGCAGGGGGCCCAATTAGTCTCCAGCCCAAACCTTCATTTCTGCTTGTGCCAACACAGCATCGTCAATAAAAAGTTACAAGGGTTCATAAAAGGCGCACGGCTGGCTTTTAGGTCCCGCGTGCAAACGAAAGCCAGGCTGCCTTTGGGATCTGGGGCCGTGTCAGTAGACGCTTAATCCTCTTCACAGCAGGTTCCTTCCACCTCAGGAAAGCGCAGCGGCCGGTCAGAGGCCTCGTCTGGAGCCGCCGCTTTCTAAACCTTTGCACGGCTACGTTATCCCGCAGCGTCGATACTCGACGTTCCCGCAGCTCAAAAAATTACTCACCCCGAATAACATAACACCGCATAGACCGAGGCTTCGTTCGAAACGTATATTAAAAATATGAAACCCTCATAAATCAGTAGCACATGCAGCTTTCTAGACGCCACGGTAGCTCAGCGAGTCCTGCCGGCATTTCACGGCACCTGGGCTGTCTGCCCGTGGGTTTGAGTCCAGCTCAGCGGGTGCGGAGTGTCCAGGTTTTCCCCGTGTCTGTTTGGGTCTCCTCTGGGTGCTCTGGTTTCCTCCCACAGTCCAAAAATGTGGTTCAGCTTAAATGGTGGCTCCAAATTTCCTACTGTGTGTGTGTGTGTGTGTGTGTGTGTGTGTGTGTGTGTGTGGGGCCACCCTGCGGTGGACTGGCTCCATCAGTATCACCCCAGCCCAGCACCCGGGCATTCTGGGATAGGTGCCGGGCCGCCGCCACCCTGACCGGGATTAAGTGGTTAATGACGGTGGATGGAAGTGGGTCACTTGCCACGAGGAAGTTTCTGGAAACAAGTTCACATGTTTTCAGGGCACCACTGCCTTTATGGCTCATAGGTGCTCCTGCCTCCTGATTCCTCTGGAAATGACGGCACTAATAACCACCAACAAAGATAAATCTCACATCGCGGTGGTGAGACTCAGTGCCTCACAGCTGCAGGGGTTTGAATCCAGTCTGTGTTCCCGTGGGGTTCCTTCCACAGTCCAAAGACGCATTCCTACAGTAAAGCTGTGGCAAATCACTCCCGTCTCCACCTTAACGGCTGCCGAGACTCGACTTTGACCCAGTGACACCTTCTCTCCCCGAAGATCCATCGCAGGCTCTCGAGGGCAGATCGATAATCTACATCAGAACATCCCCGAAACCGCAGGGGGTCTCGAGGTAAGCAGCCCGTTCCTGTCCACGAAACACCACCGAAACGTTTACAGCGTCCATTTTCTCCAGTCTCCTTTGTAACAGGGGACACTCTGCAGGGGGTGGTCAGGCGCAGATCAAGGGGGACGGGCGGGGAAGAAAGATGGGGGGGACCTGCCACGGTGGAATGTGCTTTTGCTGATCAAGGCACACTTGGCTGTCCACATGTGGTCCGCCTTTGAAGTGCTCCGTTCACATTTGCAGGCCTGTTTCACAGTAAATAGGACCCCACCCCCCCCCCCTTCCTCAATATTGGGGGTGAGGTGAGCGATCATTAGCAGTAACTGGGGGGGGTGGTTTGATCTCCGCATCAAGGGAAAGACTGTGATAAAGCAGCGGGGGGGGGGGGTTCGCTGTGTTCGCTGTTTTGTTTACGTGTGCATTTTGCTCCCGGGGGGGGGGGGGGGNGGGGGGGGGGGGGGGGGGGGGGGGGGGGGGGGGGGGGGGGGGGGGGGGGGGGGGGGGGGGGGGGGGGGGGGGGGGGGGGGGGGGGGGGTCAGCGGTTGGAAAAGCTTGTATTAATCTGGTCGTCGTACCTCCAAACTCCAGATCTGCTTCACCGGGGGCCTTAAAAGTCCCAGAAGGGGGGCAACGAATTAATGTGAGTGCTGCAGTTGAGGACGCGGAGCAGGAGGGTTAGGGTCCAAGGAGGGATGTTTTACTGCGGCGCTTAATCTGCAGCGGCGTAAACATCCAAAAAAGTGAGCTGCTTTTAAAGGAAAAAAAAGGGTATTAAAAGACAGACCGCGCCCTGCGCAGAACAAAACACACCCACACGCAATTACGTCGACACACTCGACGAACAAAAGCCTTCTTGTGACAAGGTGTGTTAAAAAAAGTCTCGGAGAACGAAGTGCAGAGCAGAGCGAGTGACTAACTTCAAGCCGAGCTCGGCGTGACATAACCCTTCCAGAGGACCTCCCCCCCCTGACCCACCAGCACCACCTTTCTGCAGGCTCATTTTCAGTGCACTTTCCATCTGAAGAAAGAGGAAAAAAAGCACCCAGGAGCATCTGAGGGTGAAAGCAGATCCCAAATTCTTTTTATTGATATCTTTTTTCCTCCCTGGCTTCAGATGCGGAGAAGGAGCGAGAGATACGCCGCTCACGGTCACGATCCAGCACGAGATCTGCAAAGCCACATGGCTGTCAGAGTGTAAGTGAGCGAGTGTGTGTGTGTGTGCGTGCGTGTGTGTGTGTGTGTGTTGGCCACATGCCTGGCATTCCCTGACTGCCTTCCTTCGGGGCGGACGCGGCTTTTGAATCTGAGCGCTTGGCTCGGTTCTCTGCAGAACCTCTGGTGATAGGGCAGGAGGGGAGATAAGGACAGGGAATGGGAACGGACTCGGCCTGCCAGCGGGATCATTCACACATCCAGACAGACACTCGGTGGTCCAGAACAAGAAGATTTCTCCAAACAAGGAGGGGGGGGGTTAATCTTAAAGTATTTTTTGGCATTGCTTTTCCGTGTTAGCGCTACAGTTAGAACTGAAATAAGAATCAGCAAACCGAAGGCTGTCAGGTTCGTAGCAAGAGCTGGAAGGCAACATCTTACCTGCTTCCTCGTCCATCTTTATTGGCATAGAGGGGCTTTGAGGGGCCGAGTCCCCGCTCAGGGAGTAGCTGTGCTCCGCTTGAATGTCAGGGTTCGGGGGGTCCAGATCCATCTCCAGCAGCGGGTTTCTCTCCGCCAGCAGATGGTCGTCGAAGAAGGTGCTGAAGAGTTCGCTGGAGAAGTCGTCCATGTGCTCGGTGAAGTGCTGCACAACCCAAACAGCGCGTTCAGAAACACACCACGAGGGAGCGGTTTGTTTCCCAGCATCTCACCTGCGAAACCCCAGACCTCAATCCGGTGACCCCACCACCCAGACAACAGTCCGCAGTTTTAACTCGTCGCGAATCGCTGGGGACCAGTCGGAGACGTCCAATGAAGAACGCGGTGAAAAAGGTCAAAGAAACGCATTAGGGGTCAGCTGGAGGCATTCTGGAGTGGCACAACTTTGGCCATCAGTCCAAAGATTTCCTTTCTTTTGAGCAAAAGGGGTTCCGCAAAGAAGGAGTCCAGGGAGTTTTAACCAAAGTGTGGTTCTTGGCCTCCGCTTTCAGCCATTGTTATTACAGCTAATCTAGTTTAACTGCTCTCCGTATACTACTGCACTGACCAATAAAAAGCGCAGGGAGGCCGGCTATAAAACAGGCCTTCAGGAGCCGAAATCGGCCTCCCCTTATATAACCTGCCTTCAGATTTCCACGCGTATAAATTTCCCATCCATCCCTTCATCCAACGATCCATCTTCAGCGTGGGGAAGCACCGTACCGAAGGCCGTCCACAAAGCAGACCTGGGAGGCCTTACGCCTAAGCGGCTAAGGTCCTTAGGGTCTTCACGTGGCTTTGGACTGAGGAACTAAATCGCAAAGAAGCGAGGAAGCCCATGCAAGACTGGGAGACGACGCAAAACAAACACACGCAGAGCCGAGGCCAGACTCGAAGCCACCGACAAGGAGCCATCAGGCAGCAAAGCGACTGGCTGAACCCCACACACACCCCGGGCTTTTAAAATCCCCCGCCTGCCTCCGTTGTTCCCGGGTCAACCGACAGAGCAACGAAAGCCGGCAGATTTCTGCATCTTTTCAAACAACTCGCATCTTCCCAACGCCGAATTACCCCCTGACATGCAGGAGGACAGATTATGGTTATTTACAAGGACAGAAATTAGGAAGCTGGCAGCGGCAGAAAGAGGCGGACGGTAAACTAATGAACCGGGCCGAGGGAACAATCAGGTTGCTTGTTTGCAAATAACATTTAACACGGGCACAGATGGCGCCGCCGAAGGCGGTCTTGGCTGCGTCGAACATCTGAATCAATCAGAGGTCTTGCTCTTTGAAACCCAGCAGAAACTTCACACACCTGAGCTTGTTAAGAGACCTATTACGCGGCGGCCCTGAAATGAAGCCGAGCGCCATATGTCCCGGGTGGACGACGGCGTCGCCGACGAACAGCACGCCGGGACAGCTGGGGGTGAATTGAGAAATAACCGGTGTCACCCGCGTGTAAAACTAGTGCCCTTGGAGAGAAGGGGGGGGATAAGTCTTACCTAACTTTTTTTTTTTTTAAACACCCCTTATTTGACATCAAGCGGTGAATTTGACTAAATCCACCCAGAATTGTTTACGTCGGCTCTTCTAAGCGGACGAGGAGCTCCTTTTTGTTCCGGGCTTTCGGCAGCAGGCCTCACTTGCGAGCCAAGATGAGGAAACGTGTCGACACCTCGCGCCGCTTTCAGTAGAACCGAGCGCAATGAGGCGTTACGGACGCAAGGTGAGATCACAGCCCTATCAGGAACTTGGTTATACCGTCCTGTTCGCCTAATATTTACTGAGCGGCGTTACTATTTAACAGCAGCTCTGTGTATTTAACGCTCTACCGACGTCAGCCCGCCCCGGTAAATGGGAGGGCTCTGTTTGCCGAGGCGGGGAGCAGGTTTGGTGTGAAGGAACCTGCAGGTGTTTACATCCTGGTGAGAAGGCCGGACCGTGGGACCCGCACAGCTGCCACGGAGCGCACGCGGGGGGTATCCGCCTGCCCGCAATGCCACCACCCCCCCAGCACCGCATCTTGCCGGCTTCCCAGTGACGCAGGGCGATTCTGGGAGACGTTCCACACCATCCGTCACGGAAATGTGATGTCGCCGTTTCATTCCTCAGTCCTTCCTGGACAATATTGACAGTACCAGTTGTAAGTCAGTCCAGTACATTTCATGCTGTCCCCCCCCCCCCCCCAGATGAGCTGTTAAAAAAAAAAAAATACAAACTATATTTTCCAGAAGCAGAACTACCCAAACCGCCAACACATTTCTCAAACCAGACACAGGGCGTCAGAAGCTGATCCACAGGGTTTAACACATTTGATTTAAATAAAAGCTTAACTGACTACCGGCCCGTCAGCACTTCCAAATTCATAACTTTTGGAAATGAAAAAAGCCGGAAATCGCGTGGAAGACAATCAAGAAATAAAAACTTTAATACTGTACATTTTGGACCACATTACACCCTGGCAACGGCACATATTGCATATATTGCTTATGTATATATTTTATTTTTGGGTGGGTTTGCTAGCTACACCCAAGGCTGAATGTGCCATTAGAAACACTTCTACAGCTTGATCCTTAAAAAACAGGAGAACTTGGGCTTTCTCAGCCGTTTTTTGTAAACGTGCGCAGGTTTAGTTCCGGGGGGAAAGTCGACAATGGGATAGAGGTGCTGTTTTAGGGAAAGCGGGTAACACGCTGCTTAGAGCCGTTACCTTGCAGCGAAAGGACCTGCTTTCAGATCCCACATCCTGAACGTTCACCCTCGACGTCTGTATGAACGACTAAATAACTGCTAGCGACTTACTGTACAAACCCGCCGCCGTAGAGAACTGGCGTGGAAAATAAGGAAATAACGTTGAACGAGGGACACGGTATAAAGGAGTTCCGGCACCGCTGTAACAGCTGCAAAGTTGTCACTAGTCTCTTCCTACCAGCGAAGCCACAGGTTCTGTTTAACCACCTAAATATCATCCCGACGCTGAATATCCTGGAATTAGCAAACATTACGCTGCACTATGTTGGCCTAGTAGGTCCATCTTTCTAGCAGGAAAAGGTTTGTATACAAAGGGATTTCAGTTTGACAATGTTTACCATGCATGTAAGTGCCAGAAAAAAAAAAAACTTCCCAAAATTTCCACAATTAGAGACAAAGTCCTTGGCAGAAATCATAAATCCCGTTGGTGGCATCATCGAATTTCAGTCACGTCGGAAAAACAGCTACGGTGGAGTTTCCCTATAATTTGCCCCGCACTGCTCACAACACACACTTAATGTGATTAAGTGCGGAGTAACCAGATCCGGGGTCCGCCGGGACGCCCCCGGGGATGTCGGGCACGGCCGTTACCTGAGGCCGACGGGACCGGGGGGGGCGGGATGCGCACAACGGCTGGTTAAAAAGCAGTGGATGACGGGGGAGACGCTAATCCCCCGCACGCACGCACGCACACACACACACACACACACACAGCTCCTCTGGCACAGGTACGTCCAGGTACCTTCACCTGAGGTCCACACAGTCGCTCTGACGCTCCGACTTGCCCCCGTCTATTGCGTTACTCATATTAGATTTTCCCCCCAGTCTGAACCGGCATCTGGCACGACCCAGGAAGCATCGAGCGGGTCCGTTTTTTTCTTTTACCACGTTTATAGTCTACAATTACAGCTTGTATGTACAAAATCCTGATCTTCTCAACAGTTTCCCATTAAAGGCATCCAGGACTTTACCAAACACACATGTCGGGAGCAGCGTCCTCAGAAAGTGGGTGCAGACTTATTATATAACACAGAGGTACGAACTGAGAAGTTCACCTCCGACGTAGTCTGAGGAAGTCGACCACAGAGCGGTGTTTACAACCAGCTTCTCCTTAAACAGGCCTTGTGAAAAACGTTTGGCGCGGATTTCGATATCGCAAGTCGCGCTGCGGCGTCTGGGTGTTTTTCACGTGCGATTTATCACACGGCTGGGAGACTCAAGACTTCCGCTCACCTCGCTTTACCTCCGAAAGGCGCGAGCTGAAGTCCTCGCGTGTGTGTTTTCTGAACGGACCGAAGCGATATTCACGCGTCGCATTAATGGGCCGTTACGCGTACGTTCCGAAATAAAAGCAGAGATGATAATTCAGAAAAATGTGCTCTTGTTTAAAATGGAAATGCCTTTTTCACGGTTGATTCATCCACCGAGTGCTTCCAATCGAATAACGCCAGGCTGTCTGTTTGCGTTTAAAGCCGAAAATATTCCGCCCTTTAATTTTCCTTCCCGATAATGCCACTTCAGACACAATACGCTGGCGACTTAGTTAAAGCGATTTTGCCCTGCATTGTAATCTGAAAAAATAAGATCACGCATGGTGCCCACATGGCAAGAATTTCCCGGGGTTTTAAAAACAAAGTCAAATAAAGTGGAACAGCATTTCAGCTCCGTGTGTTTCCATGCGAGTGTGTATGTGTGGGTGTGAGTGTGTGTGTGGGTGTGTGTGTGTGAGAGAGACTTGCTAAAAAAATAAAGCATTCCTCCAATCGGCCGGGCTTCGTCCGGACCAATGAACGGGGATCATGCAGATCTGCCGGCCCTTTGAGCTGCGGCACGTGAGCAAACTGGAGTGCAAGGCTAGCATGGAGGAGGCGGTCATGGTTTACAGCTGTGAAAAAAGGCTTTCTGGTGGGAAACCAGAGCTCGCTGCTGGTACGCTAACAAACTGCTGAAGCCCATTCTCTTCTGCGCTGTCGATCATCTGCCTAAAAGTGGAAATAGAAGCGACAACTGCTGTTTTCCCTGTCTGTTGCAGTCAGGACACCGCTGTGCAGGGTAGTAGGCCACATGTATTTAAGACTCGGGTTGCTTTCTGTTGTTTTGCGGCTCGTGCGCCTGCGTCCCACTGTGCGGAAATATCTTTGCACTTCAAATCAAACGGAACAGTGTGCCCCCCCCCCCCAACATCAAGACGTTGCTGTGCGCACGAAGGGGTGTCATACAAATTCAAGCAACTCGAACGTTAAGGCACAACTGCGTAATAAACGCACGAGCGAACGACACATCGAATCGCCGTTTTCACGTCCGACGTCTGCGGGGTCGGAAAAAAGAGCTGCTGGAGGGTCGGACGTGCCGACCGACAGGTGAGCGGCCACACGGTTTTCCCTTTGAATCAACTCTGGTTGGTCGGCAGCATAACTTGATCCGTTTGGGCGACTCGGGGAAACCCGAGTCGCGGGCCGAAGCGGATGCGGCCCCACGTCGCCTCTCACCCCGCCGCGGCTCCGATCCTCCAAGCTCAACTCGGTCTCCTGGCCTTAGGGGCGAGAGATACAAGCTGAAGACACCGTAGATTCCCAGCGCAGCTTCTCACACGCCCCCGTGCAGGGGTTCGAACAGAAGGACGAGAACGTGCCAAAAGTGGAACGAAGACTCGAGGAGCCACCACCTTAATAATAATAATAGTAATAATGGTAGAACAACCCGATAAAGCGCAGAATACAACAGTAACGCGACCGCTGCGATTGCCCCACGGGGGGCTGCATCCACCACGCTCAGCTGCAGACCGTTCGAGCGACACCATAACTATAATTCACGACAGGAATATGTCCAGTTGCTGAGACGTTTATGGGTATGGCTGACCATCATCACATCCCTAACCCGTTGGTGCTCCTGTCCCTTCCATCATGCAGACACCGCTCATGGCTGCTTGCGGTCACAAGGGTGCAATTTCACCCCCTGGAACTCGGGCTAAACTCGTATGTATATATTTTCCCTTTTTATTCCCCTCCGCTTTATCCGGCGAGAAGTTTTCTGCCTTCAGAGGTCCCGGTGCTCAGGACGCCCCTCGCCGCGGCGCGTCTACGCGGACCCTTCCCTCAGCCCAAGACCCACGCAGGCCGCGAACGTGCTCCTTCTCGTCCCTCCGTCTCGCACGCCATACAGTCTTGTGACCTGTAATTTACCCACAGTGCTTAGGGAGTGTCACACGGAAAGTGACAATCAGACAATGACAGGTCGGACACCACGGTGGTGCGGTTCACCATAAGGGTTAACGGGGACACGGTGCTGAGAAGCAGCCTTTATAAGGCTCACCCTTGCAGTACGGCACAGGTTCGAGACCTTTAATTCAATCACAGAGCAGTTTTTAAAAGATGTTTTGTTTCAGGTATGAAATCTTTCCCTCTACCGCCTACCTTCTACATTCACTGACGCCCGTTTCATCCTCGAACGCTGCGGCGGTGACACCGTAACTCCCGCTCGTCTTGCGGAGATCAAACCGACCCCTGTACTGCGCGAATATCCCGCCGCAGCCAGAGGAACACGAAACGCTGGAGGATTGAGTTTCCTCAGAAAGAGCTTAAAGTGGAAAACAAACGGTCACGTCGTCGGAACCGCCGGGGTCAGGGACTCGAACGCGGCACATTCAGTTTTAATAAAGCGCCTGACGGTGGGCCCTTTGGGACGAAATCTGTCGTACGGAATATGAAATGTTGGTACGGGATGTCTGCCGATGACGCGGGACGCAGAAGACGGTCCGTTCGTATAGAACGTGGAAAATGGCACGAGGACTGTTTTCGTGGAATGTTGAATTTGAATTATGGACTTCCAGCGGGGAGGTTTATGCCGGAATCCCGGCACGAGAGTCGCGTCTTCGTATGTTCGTTTCCCCGACTCCATCCTAACAATGCGCTCCAGACTGGCTCGCCTTTTCTTTTTTTCCCCTCTTCGCCTCGCCGTTTGATACGAGGAAACTCTCGTTCGGGCTGCAGACTCGCTCACATGCTGAACTGATTTGGGGACTGAACATCTACTCGGGCCAGTCCTGTAAAACCCCTCCTCTGGTCCCCAACGCCACACCACAGCATCTGCTCCGTTCCGGGGGGCCTTGTCGTACAGCACAGCCTTCGAGTCCAGCCACATAAACATACGTTCACACACCCGTTAAGCGGCGAAACAGACGATCGGCTTTCTAAAAAAATAAAAAAAGCGCAATCTTTCTAACAACGCGAGTCCTGAGTCGTCTAGAAAAGTATAAACCCACTAGGCGGGACGTCGGGGCACCGGCTGCATTCCTGGGATCGTCTACAGTTTAAGGGTCGTGTAAACGGGCGCATCTCCCCTTCGATCTACCTGCCGCCTCCCTCCCTCCCTCCCACCCCCTTCCGGCTCTTCCATTCCGCCCCTCGGGCCGTTCTTGGGACAGGCGTCTGCCTGCAAAATAATCTCAGGAGAGGAAGCCGTAACTAAGAAATAGTACAAAAAAGCAAGAAGAGATTATGATTTAAAAAAAAAAACCTAATCGGTGGCAGCTGCTGAACCCGAATGCTGCGACTTTCCAAAAATATCTCCGCCAAGTGCTTTTTCCCCCGCTGTTTATTCTGGGCGGCGAGGGCCAGGTAAATGCCGAGCTCATGCGCGCAGTTGCGCAGAGCCATATTTTATTTTGACGTTGACAGTTTTTATTGTGCTCCGGGCGGGCGAAGCTGGTCTGCATAGGAACACGTCACGCTGCCAAAGGACCACCGAGAGCTGAAGTATTTTAATTGTGTTTTGGGTCATTCAAAGAATCAAACCCTCACTCTCCCTTATTAACTAACTAAAAAAAAAAAACTTCTGCCTGTAGCTGCAATAAATTTGTTGCCCATCTGTCATCCGCGTTGGGACCCGACCATCTGAACAGCACAGCGTGCAACTGCTAATCGTCACTAGTGTTTTAAACGCTGTACCATATAATCACGCCGCGGGGAAACACAGCGAGTCGTGTGCGGAGTGTGTGGTTACAGCGCAACAGGCGTGACACACGCCGCCCGGGACACGTCTGAAAACACGAAAAAGAAAAAAATGTAAAAATCGACCGACGCGGCGACTGGAGATGCGACTCGTGCGGCTGTGTTTGGCGGGACCTGCGCGTCGGCGGGTCTTTGCGAGGAAACACACGCTTCTGTGTATTGATCCCTCGTCCTTCTTTTGCCTGCAGCTGACAGCCTCAACTGACTCCCTGCAAGCGTTTCAACACGAAAGGGACCCGATCTAGCGAGGATCCTCTGGACCTCAGACATCCTGAACAGCCCTGGCGACATTCTGCCACCTTCTTTATCGCTGTGCCAGAACCGAGTCAAAAACAAACAAACAAACAAACAAACAAACAAACAAACACTGCGGCGCAACAACACACGTCTGGCAGCGATCGCTGCCCAAAATGGACGTTGAGGAAAATGGCTACGAGGGGCTGGAAAGCGAGGCGGGGTCTGCCCCGCCAAGCCCGAGGCGTCGGAAGACACCGTTTGGTCTTAAAGTGTCCTTCCGGGGCCGCTGTAGATGCGAAGGAGTCCCGTCGTCCTGCAAGACCCAACTCAACGCTCTTCCTCCACACTTTTCGGGACGTTGAAAAAGAAACATTTAAAACTCCCTTCTGCTGGCGTGTGTCCAACAATAGCCATTTGTGGGAGGACAGTTCCACAATTACATCACCTCCCACCTCTCGAAAGAAAACTCTTGGCAAATACACCCCACCACTGCGGAACAACCTGAGCTGCACTGTCGAGCAAAAACCAATGACTCGTAACAAAGTCCTCCAAGAACCGAGGGATGCGCGAAGCATCGTGTCGGCCAGCAGCCGACGGGCAAGTTTTTCTGGTTCGGGAATAAGCTTTTTCGCTTTCTGACGAAGAAGTGCCGGAGATTCCTCACGGACCGCTGCGACTGTCAAATGTTTAGGAGATGAAAAACAAGGGGCGGAAGGCAGCAGCCGGCTCTGCCGGTACTGGCTCGCCGACAACATTCTGACGGCCGAGCCCTCGCCTCGCCTGCCGTTTCTGTCCACGCTTTCCGGAAGACTTCCTCCTAAGGTCACCGACGCCAGGCAAACGGTGAGGGGCGGCAGCTACTGAGCAGAAGTTCCGCCGAAAACTGACATCTGTCTTTTTGCCGTTCTTCTTCTTAAGAGGCGCAGAGTCGACGTCGACTTATGGCCTCGACCTGGATATCTGCCCGGAATTGTGTTCCATCTTCAATCCGTCTGTGTAGAGGCCCCTTAAACACCTTAATAACACAATAATTGTGATCATTTTTGAGGTGGTCTGTACGTCTATTCAAAATGGTGGAGGGTTTCGCCCTCAGGGGGTCACTTTCCCGGGATAATTGGGGGTTTCTTCTCCGTCCTGCTGCACAGAAAAGATTATTGTATTTAAATTTACGTCACGTTTTTTCAGAATTTTGTTCAAGGGACGTCTACCCGTGACGGAAGTGGAGACAAGCCGGAAAAACAGGAATGCGCTGAGGAGTGGTGCTGCTGACAGTTGAGCGAAAAGAATACTCACTGATATTTGCGCCTTTACCCCCGATAGTGTTCAACCGCAGGGAGAGGCTCTCGCTGAAACTGTCGTCAGCCTAGGCGTGACTATATACGCTCCGCGGTGCGAGTCTTAATCCGGTTCCCCGTGCGGTGCACTTTCCAAGAGGGATCATCGCCTGCTCTTCTCAGCTTTGAGAAGCTTTGAACCACTTCCTTCACCCCGAGGTTTACACGCGTGAGCCAAGACACAGGCCAACACTGCAGGGCAACGCCAGAATCCAACTTAATACCCAGCTATAAATGACAAGTGCCACAGTTAAAAATTTTACGAGGTAAAGCACTCGAACTCGAACCCATAGTTAATCCGTGGCCAGCAGGGGGTAAAACCGTCACTGACATATGTATTTTCAGTCAGAGTGCAAAAACATTTAAAGGGCCTGTAGTGTCCTTTAAATGCACAAAAGGCTCCTTTCACAGTTGCCGCCTGACGTTGCGATCCTCTGTAAATGGCCCGTGAGGGCAACCGAGAGGTGCAGAGTCCTCAAAGCGCACAAACCGGCTTCAGTCTCACACCCCAGGAAGAACAGAGGGTCCAGCCATAGAGCTCAAGTCAATGGTTTCAAACATGCAGCCATTCTGTCACTCCAGCCCCCAGCCTGTAGCCACAAGAGACCCTTTGAGCCCAGACCTAAAATGCCCATTTATAGCCGCTGGTACCAAAAGATTTTCGAGGCCTTGGAACATACGGTCAAGTACGAAACCGAGAGGCTGAGACCCTTCGCGTCAAGAGTCCGGAGCTCTGAGTTTTGGCCGGCGGGCTGGGTGACAGTCGGTGGACAGCGACAGACTAGTTCCCGCGGATGAGGGCAGGATGAGGGTTTGTGGAAAAGTGGTTCATTTGGTTTTAAATGTCAGGAAAGACTTTGTGGCCTCCAATAGGTATGGAGAGCATCTCCAGTCATTTCCAAATTGTTTCCATGTCTTTTCCATGGTTTTTTTTTTCCTGGAACTCAGACAGGGGGGTGGGAGGCAGACGGTGGAGGCGTGGCCAGCCGAAGTGCAGTTACAGACCTAAATAAATAATAATAATAATAATAATAATAATAATAATAATAATAATAATGCCCAGTATAGAGCTGCTCACAAGCAAGGAGGCTGTCTCGGGATTTCTACTTAAAACACATATTTTCTTCAAAAAAAAAAAAAAAATCACACACAAGAATAAACGTCACTGAAAGTAAAATATTTCGCGAAATACGAAAACAAGTCATTTTCCTCTTTTTTGTCTTTAATCCCAAATACTATGCATTTCATTCGCGGCCAGAAAAATATCCAGTTGACAGCATAGAAGCTAAACCGACGTCGTCCGGAGACAAATAGGAAAAGAAGTTACTGGTTATACATACATGTTACTACTACTACTAATAATAATAATAATAATAGTAATAATAACAATAACCGTGGCAGGGAAAGCGCGAGCCGTCTGAGAGGAAACAGTAAAAGAACAACGTACCACATTGGTGAGGAAGTCAGACTCGTTCAGATCCTCCAGGTCCAACAGGTTGGGGTTCGGGAAAAGTTTCTCGGGCGCGAAACTGTCCATGATGCCCTCCATCGCGGCCCCCCACCTACTGTCATCCACGTGGAAACAACTCAAATATCACGGGTTTTTTTTTTTTTCCCCTTTATAAAAATGTCATTGAACGCGATGTGTTGGCGGGGCGCGTGGCGGTGCGCGCCTCCGTCGCCAGGCGACTTTCAAAACGCGGCGCAAATGTAAATTATATTATTGTAAGTTACATTACTTCTGTTTGCCGGCGTGGTTTTATTATCCAGCTCCTCCTCGGGGCTCCATCAATTCTGTCACTTTCGCCCACAGATCGTCTCTTAGGAACGAGTGGACTCATTAATATTCATACAGGCTCCTCCCTCATTTCCTTTTCCGGGCCGTATGAATCTCCGCCCCTTTTCTCGTTTAAAGTCGCAGCACGTACGTCGACCAGGCCGCTTGTCTGTGTTAAAACTGTCATTTTTATTCCTTCTCGTCGAAAAAACCCGCTTCCCCTTAGCGATAAAACCTAAGTTTCAAGAGAAACGACATGAACAGTAAACACATTTTATGCATTATTTGTTATCTAAGGGCAAAGGCAGGGAGGCAGGCAACATAGTGCTTAACCTGTTCAGTTAGAGGTAGGGTTAAGAGTTCAGGTTGGAGTTAGTGTCACATCCCCTCACCTGGTGTAAGGTAAGAACCCCCAAAAAATACCAGCTGTATAATCGCAAGCTGGCTCTTTGTAAGCTGCGCTAGAAAAAGCATCGAGTTAGTGGATGTATAACCTGTGCATTAATGCGTCGGCGTTCTTTCTTTTACATAAACCAATTTTAAAAACTCGATAAACAGACAAGTAGAATAAATGAATAAGTGACAAAATTAAAACTCCCAGCTTTCTTTGTTTGCCATTTTCCTTTGAGTTCAAGTGTCCAGTTTACACTGCACATATTTTTACTCTGATCCTAAAATTTGAAATAAACCCATCCTAACTGGGGAAAAACGGCTCATTCTTAACATACCTTCTAAATAAATAAAGTGTGGAGTTTGTGTCTCAAACGCTTGACAACTCGTCGTGTGTAGGGTTGCGTTTAGACCCAGAAAAGAACCAACTGGCTCACGAGAAGTTTCATCTGTACAGAATTCAGAGACAGTTACTCCGTGGCTGAATCTCCATCCCGCAGAAAGGACCGGAACGCACGCTCAGTCGGTGAAGTTCTCTGCTTACCGGTGTTACGAAACGCACTTCTCTATCCCCTCCCACACCGTCCGGCCAGAGATGGTTATAATACTGGTCTGTACTGGTTTTTCCTGTCAAGTTTTTCAATTATTGCAACTGCAAATGGAGACACGTGGAGAAGCACCCGGCGATGATTTTCTTCGAAAAGCTTTTTAAATAATGAGCCCTACACTTGACCAAAACAGTTTTGACAGCTTCTCTGTATCACAACCATCTACGCGTTTTATCTGCTTCACTTATTTATTAATATACACCTACGCCGGCTTGTCTAGCGCATCTGCTCGACTGGATTTAACACTTTTTAACACTTTTTTCCATTTTAATACATAATTGTGCATTGCAGCTATATAACGGACAGTTCTAGATGTGCAGAACATAATCCAAAAAGCAGGCAGCAGGGGGCGCAGTGGTTAGAGCTGCTGCCTTCCTATCAACCCCCCGTACCCTTGTGAAATGTGCCATCCGAGGGTACAAATGGTGAAATCACTGTCAGTAGTAAAACATTGTGAGCTGCTTTGGAGAAAAACATCGGCTATGTAAATCAAAAAGTTTAAATTATAGCAAAACGTGAAAATTCGATTATAAAACGGCTCACGTGGACAGTCCTTTGCGTGACCAGTGTATAAGTGCACTTTTACCCCATTTTAGTTATGCACCAGTATTTGTGCAAGTCAGCTGTGAAGCTTGAATTTCTGGGGAAAGATGCTGGGCTGTGCAGCTGGTTTAACTGCTTCGAAAAGACAAAAATATTCTTTAGAAACTTAGAACACCCTTGCGATGGTTATTAATTGCAGTTCTGGGCTGTCAAGCATTTCCTTCTTTGCGCAAACTCCACATTAGAAGGGAATGTCCCCATTCCAGGGCAGTGAAATTTAATTAAATTCACATTCATGTGTCACTTCAAAACCCGCAACCTGCCGGACCTGTTTGGGGGGATTGCTTATTATTCGCCTCTTTTTGTTGTTTGTTAATTGCTCATTTTAAGCAAAACAATCTCTGGAGAGTCGGAGATGAACACCGAATAACGCAAACGCAACAAGTCCGACACACCGAAGATCCTTGCCGCGCGTTTAGCGTGAACGATGCGTTGCTACGGCAACAAACATGCGGCATTCCTGTAAGGATGAAAAGACGGAGCCGGGTATCGAGGAACTTAAAATTAGCTCTTTTCAAATTAGAGGCAAAGAAGTATTTACAATAAAGACAATAAATTTAAATGGACACCAACTGGGAGCTGGTTGGAAGCAGAAGCTGGGCAGAATGTTCTGCCAACTCATGATAATAATCCTCTGAATCAGCTCTCACCAAACCCTCCAAACGTGACCCTCTGGTAAAATTTCCGTCGGACCGCGATGAGCGCTAAACTAAAGACGCAACAATCTCCCACCCCCCACCACCACCACCACCAAAAGCACATTTCTGTTTACCGCAGATGGCAACCTTTCCAGTGAATTCATGACAGTGGCCCTCAGCAAATTAAACATCAACAGATGGTTGGAGGCTCAGCAGAATCTGTGAGTTACGATACGAAGCAAAGGCACATCAAACCAGACAGTGCAGATTTCTGCAAAAAGTTGCAGTAGTCGCATGTCTTCGGTCCTGCATGCCTTCTCAATTAGGAGACCTTAGTCATGAAAGTGAGGTTTTGCAGTCATGCGTCATCTTCGCAGGGGGGGCAACGTCACCGCGCTGGAAACACTGCGTGGCCCCCGCTGGGTTTTCATTGTTCCTGCAAACTGCTGACTGTCCTGTCTTGCTTTTCACGGCTTTTGGGCAAAAGACGTGAGAATCAACACAAATGTTCCTCGCATATATTTTCTCCTCAGAGCTGTAGAGCAGCGAATGGCTTCTTCTCATCGACCAGATTAGAAACAACGTAAGCAAAGCGACGCGGTGGGGGCAGCCGCTGCCACTGACCCCAACCCCCTCCCGGGGCCGTAGGTTCAGACATGGGTTTGAATCTGACAGAAGTTGCGTTTTCCTGCAGTTTCCTCGCGCGGGTTTCCTCTCTCGGGCCGAAGGCGTCTGTTTGAGGTCAGCTGAGGACCCCCGGGGAAGGGACCGTGTAGTACAACTCGTACTAAATCCTCCCTTTGGACAAAATGAACATTGTAGCGTATAACTGCAGTCTGTATGTAAATGAACCACAGTCACAGCATCTGGTTGTGTTTGTGTTCCGAAGCCCAACAATCTGTCCTTCTGCCTCTGGCCTGTTTACTGTAAGCAACGATCCAGCAGGTAGTTCCCTGCAAAATGCCAACACTGCGGGAAACACGCCACGTAACGCGATACGGTATTAGGGTGCATATTTCAGGCTGTGCTGTTTCGTTTTTGGCTGTTGCCCCCTAGCTTTGATGGCCTAGATCTCTTTCCAGCTTCCTCTTACGCCTGCCAGCGCTCTCCTGTTATATGGCCCTCAGAGCGTGTTACACAGTCACAGGTACAACGCCCAGCCACCTCAACACACGAGCGCCGGTAATGTTGCCTGAGTCCGGAGCCCGGAGCCCAGAGCGGTGTCCTCATTCCTTCAAACCCCGACACGTCTCAATTGTTCTCAATTGAATAATACAGCAGCTTTGTGGAGATCCGTCTGTCCGTTCGTTCAGGGAGAACAACTGCGGCGCAACGAATTGCCCACCATTAAAGATGCATATGGCGGCGTGTCGAACGACCGGTCTTCTCTGGCCTTTATTACGCCGTCCCAAACCAAGCCCCCCGCTTCCGCTGCGATGTATTACTGGGTGAGGCCGCACTGTCGTCTTTAACAAAAATGAAACGGCCAAGTCGTGATCCCCCGGGCGAGTCAAAGAGACCGGAACACTTTCGCAGACGCAACCGGCGTCGCGTGGCGACAGCTGCCGTGCAAACTGGTTCGGGCCTCCGCGTTCATTCGCGAAAGCGTTCCGCTCCTGCTCGCGACACCCCATGTGGCCGGCGTACGATTCGTTTGGCTTTCAGGCGGAGTAAACAACCGAGGCGGAGGCAGAGGAAGCGAGCCGGGTCAAGGAAGATGACTGTGAGGGGCACGAGCGAAACCCCGTGCGGACCGACACACAAAGCCCCACTGTGTAACACTCCCCGGCAGGTGTAATCCGGGACTCGCGATGGCTATCGATGTAGTCCAATATTTCAATGGGCCGGTCTGTGCTGATTTCCTCCGGTGTCAAGGATTCGTCATTCACGCCCAGCCGGGGATGCTTATCGAGGCCGACCGGGCAGGCGGGCGGAAGACTCACACACACACACACACACACACACACACACCCTGGGTCTGAGAAGGAAGCCGTGCCGGTCGGGTCAGATTGCTGCATGCGAACAGAGGTCCTGGTGCTCACAGATGATAAATTGGTGCCAGGGAAACAGGCAGAGACGTTTCTAAGGGTCCCACTTCAAAAGAGCATCGAAAACAGAGCTTTAGAAGCAGTAGAGTGCGGATACGCGACACGCCACGTCCGAGGTGTGTATTCCCGGGCTTGAAGGGCCGTGGTGTGTGCAGATTTTCGTTTTAGATCTACTCGGAAGCTTGACTGACATCATTTCTCTGCACGGCAGATATCGCAGCGCTTCGACGGAACTAAACGTCATCGGTCTGTTCAAAGAAACCTGCAGTGGGGCCCTAGAGGACCGGGAACGGAGAGGTCAGCCGTGCACGGCAAATATTGTCACGTAAAACACCACAGATCAGGGTTCTGTCCAATTACGCACCCGGCCGTTCGCTGCAAACCCTGGGAACCGAAACGTGTGAGTCGACATCCTTCGGATTCGGAGAGGGAAGCCGGGCGGGACGTAGACGCGCGACACGGGCGGCCCACGCAAACGCAACACACACACGGCGCTGCGCGGCCCGCTGAGTCAGCCTGTCTGCCGGGTCATCTGGTTCTGCTAAAGCGGCGCTGGACGGCCGCGGTCGGCGCGGTCGCTCACGGTTTCCAAACGGCACGGCTTGCGTGGTTTCAACAACGCGTTTAACTTGGTCGCCGTGAACATTCTTCTCGGATACGTCCGTGCTTTTGCTCATATAAACACAGTGTGATTCAAAAAGACCTCAACACTTTCGAAAAATTTTTTTTGCTCAGTGACTAAGTATCGCACGGACGGGTTTTTTATAAAAAGTGTGTAAAGTGACTCAGTTTTATCTTAATCTTGCAAATGCTAAATACACTCATATGAGACTAAGTTAATAAGTTACTCATTTCCTAAAATGGTTAAATTCTTTCTGAGTCCGTGTACAAACAAAAAATCTTTTTGTACTTCCCTGTATGTACAGGGATTGGTAACTATTCTGAAATCTTTCCATTTTTTTGTGACAGAATAGCTGCAACTTCGTCGCTGCTTATTTGACGTTAATATGGCCGTCCTCAGTTCGCGGAGAAATTACATTCTAACGTACGATATGAAGACCACAGTCGCACTGAATATTCATCAGAATCTCTAAAGGAAATATATCTGGAATAAACAGAGATGAATCAGCAGTTTTGTGGCGATGAGCAAATCTACACACGGCAGCAGTTCCCCCCGATGGAGCAGAAGGGCCGTGCTGCCGAGAGCTGAAATCTCAGCGCCTCCTCGATGTCAGTTTGCTCTGCTGGCCAGGAGGTGTGTGATCCCCGGCCGTCCTCGGCCTCCGTCTCATCTCAACCAGGCCGAAGTACAGACCGGGCGAAGACCGGGAGCGGTGTGGTCTTCGCCGCCTTTCAGACGAAGGACGCGGGTTCGAATCCTTCTCTAGCGCCTTTGATCAAAGTATTTACACTGAACTGCTGCAGCAAGAATGGTTATTTTTATAAAGCATGTCAGCTAAATGATGGTTAATAGTGAAAAGCAACGTGTCGTAACTCTTAAAACCCGAGTGACCGTAAAATTCCCTGCGGCGTCCTGCTGCGCGTTGGGTCCCCGCAACCCTTTTACACGACTCTCGTTCCTATTTTCATCCACAGCGCTTTGTTTTTTTTGGCGCAAAACACTGTTCTGAAGCACTTCTATATCTAATCGCTGGACCCACCATTTGCCAGATCTGACATAATGGATAATCTGTGCCTTTTTATGATCTCAGTTACAACCATTACACACTCGCTCGTTTCATTCCAGCTCCATCCCGGCCGGGCGCTCGCCGCGTTCAGCGGGACTTCACGTACGTTGCGTTACGGGGAAATAATTTTTAGCTTCTCCACGAGACATCGATCAAATCTCAACCAAAGGCGGGGAAGTACAGTTAATGTGGCGCGTTGTTGCGCCACTGGATGTTTAATTGAATGACCCACGGAAGGAGAGCAGAGGTCGATCCCAGCGCGCCAATTAGCCCAGCAACGCGCCGCGCCGTTCCTTAATCCTTTGTATCTTTGACCGCGGTACAGTTAGGGGCGCAAGCTTATTAACACATCTATCACACGGGGGGCGACGAACAAGGTCCTGTCGAAAAGAACACAGTCCTCATTACTCTCCCTGAGCCGTGAGCATCCTTATTCGAGGCCGTCGCAGGCGGAAGAAGCCATCAATTAGCAAACAACAAGCGCAGCATCCGGCTCCTGCGTTTATTAGCCGCTCTGCCAGCGGCGGCCCCGGCGAAAGCCGCGTCTCCCGACTTAATGGCAAAACAGGCTGTGCGGTGGCATAAATTCCGTTTCGCTTCTGGGTAACAGGTCTGCAGCTGTTCTGAAAAACGGCCGGCCTGGTGGGAGCGGAGACGGGCCTCCGGCCACGGAGATACGGGTAACGGGGCGACGGCTCCGCGGCACCTGGGGAGCACCTTCGGCCTCGGGCCACGCGCCACGAAGCGTGACTAACCGCATGACTCTGTCCGCCCACGTGAGCTCCATCCACAAACCGGAGCTTAATGAGGCACAGAGACCCGGGAGCCGCCGCTCATTTTACCGCTCCCTGTGTTTTCGGCGGAGCGGCAGCGCGGGTCTAGGATGCCTCTGTCTTTATCTGCCCGTGACGCCCTGTCCTAACTTCGCCTCCGGCGCTTTGCTCTCGTGCCGGATTTGGCCCGTATCTTGAGGGGCTTGAAGGAACCCGCAGATGAAGAGAACGGCTGGAACAGCCCGGCCAGGCAAGACGTGCCGCTGCGAAGGCTGTCAGAAGTTCTCGTTCCGCGACTACGGACCGTTCCTCTAACTTCAGTACAGCGTTCGTTGAGGATTTCGTTTACCACGGGGATTCTGTCGTCCACGAGCGTAGCTAGGAAATCGGGCCCCGTGAAAGAATATTAGTCTGCCCCCCCCCCAACCCCCATTTAAACACATTTTAAAAATACATTTATATTTAAAATAGATTTTTCTGGACCCCCTCCTGGCCCCTAGAATCAACACCGCCATTCACCGCGCTGGCGATGGCCCTGTGTTTGGGGAACTTTCTGACTCCCAGGCCTGAGGACGATACTTACCCTGAACTCAGCAAAAATTACCGTGGGAAACAATTCCGAGCGGCGCAGCGTTAACCTCGTAAACCGTTTCAGGCAAAGGCGTCAGCTAAATAATAGCTAATACAGTAGTGGTTTCACGCCGCTCTTTTCCACTAAACTCCAGATCCAGTTTGCTGAAACGAAGACTCTTACATACAAATGTTCCCATACGGTGGCATTTTCGCTGACGTCCTCGCATCCTCCGTGACGTAAACACGTGACGTCGGCTCCGTTCGAGCGGAGCCCGCGTGGGTGTCTGTTCCACAGTGGGACGGGCCGCTGCGCACAATGACACGATCGCGCCTGAATGACACCGCTTATCTCCGGTTCCGCGTCGCCGCCGCGGGCAGGAACGATTTCGGCATCAGCAAAGGTCACATTTCCACTGCCGGACTTTATTCAACAAAACACGCTGACAGCTGGCGTGCGTGTGGGTACACAGGTGCGTACGCTCCTCCGAACGCGTCACGCCCGCCGAGCTGAAAGAGGAGGGCGGTTCGCTGGGGGCACCTGACAGGAGGTGTGTGTCGCCCTTTGTCCTTCACTCGTCGGTGAGGCTGCCCTGTGTTGCTAAGGAGACACAAGAACCGAGTCATCGTGCGACTGAACCAGAGGAGACGGGATAAGACGAGGAGCCAAACAGCACTTTAACACACCGACTAGTCTATTAAAAGGCATTAGCTCGAAGCTCAGCACGATGGATGGAAGCAGTCCAGGTACATTCTTTCCCATTGTTTCCCCCCGCAGGGATGTGGTGAGGAGTGCCTCCCCCCCCCCCCCCCCCCCCCCCCCCCCCC
>UFQX01000290.1:236560-304660 GCA_900497675.1 Arapaima gigas | reverse complement strand
TTTTTCCCCCCCCGGGGGGGGGGGGGGGGGGGCCCCCCCCCCCCCCCCCCCCCCCCACAACGATACACGATCTCAGAAGCTCCAGGGTCCAACTCGGCCTTTGATTTCCACCCAGGAACGCCAAGATGACGGCACCGCACTGCATCCAAATCGCCAGCTTGTAATAAAGGGGGGTATTTATAGAAAGCCTCAGGGTCAGCCGTCTGCCCGACTGGGGGAACCTAACAGTAGGGCGGGGCTGTAAACTTAATTCCGAGTTGAGCCTTAACCCACTCCAGAATATCAGTAATTATATCATTTACACAAGGAGAATTATACGGACAGAGAGGGCAGGGAGTGGCGCTGCGGTCTGTCCCCGTCCTGCAGCCGAGGACGTGGGCTGAAATTCCGATTGGCGGACGAGTTACACCGATGCGAGGAGTTTGGAAGGAAGGCTTTTGATGTAAAAAGACTTCCAGCGCGCAGTTAGAACACGGAGGCGTCTCGCACGCCTTGCGTTTCGCCAGCAATTTCAGTAGTAGCTGCGGCTTCTGCCCCCTGTCATAAAACGGTCGTCTGCAGAGCTGCGCAGTCATCCCTGCGGAGAGCAGTTTAACCCCTTTCCTGACATTTCTTCATTCCGCTCGTGTTTTTGCTGCAAAACAAGCCGCCCTGTTTATCCAGCTACAATTATTTGCCCTTAAATACGGCTGGGTATTTTCTTCTTTTAGCTTTATTTTTTATTTTTACCACAGCGAATCACAGTAAGCACCTCGCTTTGAGCTCTTACAGCAAGAGGTGGGCCTCCAGCTTCAGCGGCAGCTGCTCTAACCGCCTCGCCCCCTGCTGGCCCCCCGGCGGGCTCGCGCCGCGAACGCGAGCTGTTCCCGAAAAACTGCACGAACGTGTCCACGCAGACCAGCATCTCGCAGCGAGTCAAATAAATTATCGGCAGTGGGAACGCGGGAACGACACGAACGACTTGACAGTTTGTTTAACTGTGTTGTGAGCTGTTATTTTTCATGTCCTCGGCTATTAAAATCGAATGTAACATTTCAGCGCCTTATTATAATTTGAAATAAAAATTGTCTATAATAATTATCATAACAATGTTTTTCTTTTAAACTACACTGCCTCGTTTGTTATAAGTTATTTATGAGTCATTTTTGACAGAAATGTATTACTTGAATGCCGCCACTTTAAACAGTTGAAATTAATGTTCAATTTTTTCTGTACCACAGAGAAGATTTAAACATATTCCAAACCGCAGCACGGTTATTAATGACACATTAAACGCAAAGTACCGGGGTCTCGTGTGCAAAGAAGTGCTTTGATGTTTTCATCCAGGAACGTGCAGTAATTTCTGGAAGTCCGCACCAGTACGCAATGTATTCGCACTGCGAGCCAGAACATAAAACCAGCATCGGGTGATAAATGGACAGGAGAGTCGTCCCCTTGTGGAAAAGTGACTGAAATCGGGGAAAACGCAGTCCAAACTCGACTGCGGCGCTGCCGGAGTTTATTCCTGTTCTGTAAATATGGTCAAAACGCCTTGAAGCGCAAACACCGAACAACACTTTTCAAAAGACCTTTCTCGAGTGGCGCCGTTCCTCACGTTTAAAAATACGTTAATCTCACCGCGCTTTAAACAAAAGCAAAATTAAAACCAGGGCCCACTTTGTCATACGGTTCTGACCAGAGACCAAATGTTTTCTTGCGGCATCAGCAACATGTTGTCCTAAATCAGTTTAATGTGGCCCGTGACTCCAGACGCGTAGCAACACTCTGTTAGGTGGGTAAAAGCTGGTGTTCATCAGTTCTGGGACAGGGCGAAATTATTTAAGCTTTTACTGAAATGCAAGGGATAATTTCTCGTTCCATTTTTACTGTAAATCTGTAAACCCATCCATCCTGGTGAGGGGCGTCGGGGTCCGGAGCCTCTCCCGGAATCCCCGGGCTATGAAACCACCCCCTGGATGGGGCACCGGTCCTTTGGAAGGTGTCTTTATTACACGTGAATATCTAAATCAGTGGCTGTGCAGGGGCTTTTCACTGGGGGGGGGCTAAAAACCCCCAAAAAACCCCAAAACAGGGCCAGAGGCCAAGATCTACATCTTTATGACCTGTCTGATGTTGGGGAATTCATTACTTTTTCAAAGATTTGGCAATTTTTTTGTTTGTGTTGACAGTTCCTTGGGTAGCACTGGTGCCTCACAACACCTGGGTTGTGGGTTCAGATGTAGGTCCAAATCTTCCCCAGTCCGTGTGGAGTTTGCATGTCCTCCCAAAGACACATTTCAAAACCGATGACTCTAAACTGGCCAAAATGTGTGCGTGCGTGCGTGCGTGCGTGCGTGTGTGTGTCATTGCCCTGGTATCGACTGATGTCCCATCCAGGTTGATAGACTCTGGACCGCCACTGCCCTGCTTATGGAAAAGTGGAAAAGAACTGTTTTTTTTCTCCAATGTTTTGATTTTTCCAGAATTAATTGCATGTTTATTTTAATCATTACTTTCTCGGTGTCCAGAGCTCTCCTAATGTCCCGGGAATGCTGACCACCTCCCCCATCCCTGATGTTGCTCCACTACTGACCAGAGAGGAAGGTATTTTGGCTTCACAACAACACTGACTCATGGACCATGTCCTTAGCAGATCTCTGCTAAGGGCTTCGAAAATGGCTTGGCAGTTTGTCAAAATGGAAAACAAACTCACTTGGTGACTTTGGCTAAGTGTTTGTCCTTGTCAGGGTCACAGCGGTCAGGGGTCTATCCTGGACTCGCCGGGCTCCCTGCATTCTCTAAATGCGAACCCCACATTTGTGCAGGGATCGCGTGGCGGGACTTGGTGCCGTTGCAGGTTTTACAATGTCCAGGATCCACGTGTCACCACGGTGAACCAGATGTACAAAACTGTGTTCTGGTGTTCAGAATATCAACAGCCCCATACATGGCAACAGCCATATGGAGCTCAGCAGATCTCTCACTTCTGCCATTTTCACGGTCGAACGTTCCATTTATTTCAATTTCATTCTGTCCTTACGCGCATGAACGAGAAAAGAGGAGATGTAGCTTCTCCAGGACCACGGTACATAGTACACTGGATGACACATGTGAAATGAGTAAGTAAGTAAACAGGTGAGAATGAAAGGAGGGATAGAAAAGGTTAGCGGTGATGCTAATGCTGCAGGGGGCGGGTGGTGAAGCTGGCAGCGGTCAGTTCCTACGCTGTGCGGAATTTTGCAGCCTGGCGACCAGTTTTGGAACAGTTTGCGGAGCCGGGGTCAGGTTGCGTGGAGGTGACAGCCGGGGTTCCGTGTGACCTTTCTGTCCTCGGGGGCCCGACTCGCGGCTCAGAGGTGTCGGCAGCCCCAGCATCGGCGGCCTGTGAGTCAGGGTCCCGGGGGGGAAGTCTGATAAGTCTGATTCACACGTGAGGAGGACGGTACACAAAGTGGGCCGAGCGTCACTCCTCACTGGGGGTCTGAGGGGGGGGGGGTAAATGAGCAAAGCGGTCGGCCAGAAAGGGTCTGACTCACCACTGTTTGTACATGAACAATTTGGACTGACCTCCTTTGCAGCCTAAAACATCCCAGCTTGAGTTTCTCCGACCGTCAGATAAGGCGGAATGTGCCAACGAGGGCCCCCTGGCCCCCTGTAGACAGGGCTTCCCCATTGGCTGTGGTAGGGCCCCGTGTCTTAAAAATATTTACCCGTCCAGAACGTACTTTAATTCCATATCATTTAATTGCTCTCATAATTTGTAATCTGCGTTTTTAAATGACTGCAATTATTTCATCTCAGTCGCTCCTTGACGGAAGACAATTAGCGGGTTTTAGGAGACAAAGGGGGCAATTAAAGGGGCGGCAAGGATGATACGGCGGGAGAATCGTGAGAATGTTGTTCAGCGAAGCGTAGGGGGCCGGGAGGGGGTTCGCCTGGAAGACCGTTCCAGCCCCTCGGTGAACTTGGATATCACAGACGAGTCAGTCGAGGGTCACATCTGGAAAAGGAGGGCTGGACAGCAGTGCGGAGAGAGAGAGAGAGAGAGAGAGAGAGAGAGAGAGAGAGAGAGAGAGAGAGAGAGCGACCGGGAGGGCAAAGAGAGGCTCTGGCCAGACAGGCTGAGAGAAATCCTTACAAGCTGTTGCATCAGATGAACCGATAACAGTGAAGAAAGGGTATCCCCACAAGAGCACCTTCTGAACGCACGCGCTCCCGCAACCCGGAGCCACCGCAGGGCCTCCCTTCCGAAGCACAGAAAGAAAACTAGCTCAAGTGTATTTTTATCAAGCGCTTTTACAAGCCTGTTTTGTTTCCCCCCTCCCTTCGGTTCACCCCCTCCCCTCCCCCATCATAAAGGGCAACATTTAAATGCTAAAATTTGCATCATGTGAAATGGGTCCGTTCCCGCTAATAAATTATTTAAAAGTACATGTCTGTTTTGGAAACTGTAATATGACACAGATGGAAGACGTTCTTTTAATGTTAATCACTGTTTTGTAGGGCAGAGATTTGTCGTTGCCGTGCACACTGGACCGCTAGGTTGTATAACGTCCCGAAAACGGAGCGTAATGAAAACCTGGCCGGACAGGATTCTCGCTGTGAATGTTTATTAAAAAACGTTTTTGCGATAACAATCTGCGCCGGGGTAATCGGAACACGGCTGTGTGTACCGATAGGGTACAATATCAAATGTGTTTCTTTTCTTCCTCACACAGAGTCGGATCCGTTTCCCCGGTCAGTCTCGTTCCTCAATGTGGGGAGCGGCTCCAAAGTAAACAAAGAAGCAACACGTGACGAACGGATGAGGTGTGAGAAACCGAGAGAGAAAGAGGCATCCAGGTGAAATAAAGTATTGTTCTTTATCTGGCTGTGCCACACAGAAATAGCAGAGCTACAGTCTGGCACCGTGTGGCCCAGATGGCGGCTTTAATGCCGAAAACATCTTGAGGAAGAGGCTCGATCCAAAGAGCCGTAAAGATGAACGGCCTGGCAGAGGAGGCTTCCGCGCACATTGCAACACTCTGGGCGCCGCGGCCCAACACAAACCCGCTTCACCTGGTTGCCGCGGTGCTATTCAGCGCTTCTTTCCGCAGTTTCATTGCGCCCGCTAATATTCACTTAACAAACCCCTGATGTCTCTCGCGAGCGTCTGCTTAAATCCGCCTCATTAGAATGACGGACAAGGCAGGGGCCAAATCTTCAGCCACGGATAAGGGGCCAAGAAAAACCCCGTTCTGTCGATATTTACACATGAAACGAGGCGGCCGTGATATTTACGGGATTAATCTGGCTGAACTTTCGGTTGTGAAGCTGGTGTAAGCTGCTTGGCAGGTCACGCCGAGGTCCTGTTCTTCTCACACGTAAATTTCACATCTAAATGTTTCCTGATCCCCTTATCTCTAGTCCAAATGACAGGTGACATACAAAATAACAACAAACCCAAAAAGGACATAAGTCACAAACACCCAGAGGGCCATTCCCGAGTAAGTCCTCTCTTTCTTCCGAAGATAAAATAACGCGGCAGATCAGATATGTTTACCGGTATCTCAGAATGACGGACGGACAAAGAAAATGCGCTACCGGGGTCTACAGTTGTGTCACTTTGTCACATGTTGTCTGTGGGGGGGGGGATACATTAAAGAGTTACAAATCTGCTTACACTGGTGCCTTCCTTATTCACACATTCATATTCACAGTTTTCCCCATATTCATCCCTCCTTTTAAGAATAACTTGTTTCAGACACGCAATAAAAATTCCAGTGTTGAACAATTACCCTGTATTTAGCTGATGCCTTTCCCCAAGGCGGCTTACATTGTTCTACGAGCTACACGCTAGCTAGGGTGCACACACACTCCTTGCATAACAAACTGATGAGCTGGGAATTTACAATGGTATGGACATCTTTCTGGGTTATCATTTTTATTCCGCCTATTGCTCAGTTATCACATTCCACAAAACTTTGAGGCGGCCCTGAGCGTGACCCGTGTTTCCACACTGAGCCCGTAGATGGCAGTAAAGAGCAAAAGGAGAAAAAACAAAACAGGAGTGCAGGACTGCGGTCCTTCAACTCCCTTCCATAGCACACAGCTCCCTTCTGGCAAACATTACATATGTTTATAGGAAAAATCAGTTTGCGGAAACAATGCATTTTTATGAATTTATTTCAACGCAGCTTAACTTCAATACAAGCATCGGGGAAAACATAGCTGCTGTCCGTCCAGTGTTTTCAAACTTAATGCAAGTCAAAGGATGCCAGTGTTATTAAACCCACGTTCAAAAAGTGGCTTTGGAGTTAGAAAAAAGCAACTTACTAACGGATTTCTCAGGAGCCAGTGCACTTATTTTATTTACAAATAATAGCACCTCAGCTATTCAACAGTGACCTGGATCTATACATTTTGACAATGAACTTTTTTGGCAGGTATTAATATGGCCAACTCCTTACGCTGAAGAAGGAGATCAGCGAAACAACACTGTTAATCCATCATCCTTCAGCCTGTCCAGTTCTGCTGCCCGATGAGTTCAGCGAGGCTTAACAGATTCCATAAAATCCAGGCTGGCATTTAAAAATGTATCCCTGCAGTGAAAAAATTCCCATGCAGCCAAAATCACTGGCAATTTCAGGCCTGTGTAGTATTTTCCACTCTGTGAAAAATGATATGTTTTCTGTCACCGCCGTCTGACTGCATGAAGGAAAATTATTCTTTCCATTCCTTGTTAAAACATCAAGTATGTGTATTGTTTTGAGTCCAGAGTTAAGTGTCATATATTCCAGTTATGCCTGAGAGTCCAGTGCATATTGAAACGGAGATCAAAGCTGATATGGGAAAGTTCAAAGATTATAATTAAATTACATCAAGTCCAAATATAATAACGTCCACTTCACATGTTCTAAAATGCATGTAGCTTTAAAAATAGCACTGTGTGGTACTTTAACCAGTTAAGAATGAGACAAAATGTATTTTTTATTGATATTTGACTTTTGAACACTCAATTTTGGTCGATTTTTCTAGAATCGGCATTGCCTTTTCCATTTTGTTTGTAAGTGAAACGGAAGGTGGAGGGATTTACCGCTTACTGTTAACATTTATTTACACGACAAGTTTACTATCATACATCAGATGACCAGCTTTACTTTTATTTACACATTTGCACAGCTGGGCATATTTAATGGAGCAGTACAGGGTCGAGTAGCCTGATCCAGGGCGTTACAGGCTGAGTGGGATTCAAACCAAGAACCTTCAGTGCTCACTAAGCAGTAGCGCCACGTCTCTTCAAAAAGTGCTGCAAAGAAGAACGGAGAAGATCTCTGGATGAATTTTAGGAGGCCAGGCAAAGGAGAGAAGAGGGTGATTTGTGCATCGCAGATTGTGCACATCTGGGCTCTGATGTTGGAGTTCCGGGCTTGAAAGACGAACGTCTCCACCTACAGTCTCCGCACTGCAAGTGCAAATAAAACACTGCAACCACTGCATTCGACTGAGGTCCACATGGCGTGCAAGTATATGAAATAAATTGAGCCATGTCTCAAAAGGAGAACAAAAAGTTAATGATCAGCTTTTACATATAAAATATGCAATGATCACTGTTCCGGAGCATATTAGTTAACCCGGGACAGACGGATCACAGAAAGCTGTCCAGTTAGCAAAAACAAAGTCCCTTTCTCGGTGAAATGCTGGATAAAAATGAACCTGTTTGCTTGTCCTCCGAAATAATGCTTCACATTACAGTGGCGCAGACAGCTGGCACATGTGGCCCGAGCGGAATGAGCTGAGGGGGAAGCGACAGATAGAAAAACGACGCAATCAGAAGTCTGCTAGATGGGTTCGGGTTAGTAATGGAATCACGACGAAGGGGGACGGAGAGAGATTACCCAAGATATTTGCCTTTGCACAAATCTCCCAGACAACTGCAGCTGTAATAACCATTTCACAGCCCGTGCGCTTAGCTGCACCCTGTCTGCACAGTACATTTTCTGACAAATGCTCAGTACAGGACAAAAGACGTACGGTCGGCAAATGTAGGTAGAAGGTAAGGTTAGGGACACGTGAAGGCCGCCGGTTCGGGCCTAAAGACGGGTCTCGCTGTAGGGTGTTCAGCTTTCTAAACGAATAGAAGTGTCATACCGGATGAAAGTTTCAGCTAAGCAATGAAACAGTAATAAAGTGCGTGCTGTGGTCCAGTGCTGTGGTTCGAAAGAGTAAGGGGGGGTCCCGTCCTGGGCGCCAAACTGTAACGCATACCTGTTGTGAAATTCCTGGACAAGTTTGCACGTTTTAAGTGCAGTCTGGATGGAAGCTGCATTATGTTATGTATATATTCCTTTGTCTATGTAAAAAAGCAGCATCTCTGTCATTTTTACATACGGTTCGCTATTGACCCGCCTCCATTGTGGGGAAGACTCCGAAACCAGACCGTGGGAGTTTTATTTTCATCAAAATAGCGGCTCACCTGCACTCACAGAGCACCTGTCCTAAACACAGTGAACACACAGCAGGTCCACACTGGTTAGACACCTACCTATTTGTACACATGCAGCAGCAGTGCATTATGGAGGACATAATGACGCTGTATATCTGTAAATAGCTGTGTTTATCCACTGCAGGGTGTTGTGTGGGGATTGCTGACCCTCTCATTGCTCAACATGTTTGACGGTGTTACCGGCGGGCGGGTTGGAGCGCTGTGCTGGTGCTGATGTTTTGTCCAACAGTGTATTTGATTTGCCAAGAAAATACCCCCCCGGTGGTAAATACTTCGGGTACACGGCCGGGCGTAAGGTGCCGTTTTTCGCTTTATCTCAGGTCTCGGCAGCTTTATTGGTCTCAATTATATGGATATTAAGTCGCCTCACCTGTTGTTTCGAGAGTAAATCATCTAAAATGTCCTAAATTGTGCCCCTCTGGGACCAAGGTCACACCCGCCCCCCATCCTGAGATATTTTAATGTTTTGTCGGCATTGTTTATATCAGCATGCATCTTAATTTGTAGTCCAAACTCAGCCAAGCAGCACAGTGTGAGTCCCACAGTGTAATTTAGTACAGTTACCCAGCAGAATAACAATCACATATTTTGCTGTACCTTCAGTCATGTTTGAAAAACACATTGAAAGGGAGATTTCTGAGCGCATCCCACTACTGATTATACAGGCTTGTGCACAAAGCTGTGCCCAAAATGACAGAAACACCGAAACATGTGACTGCAGTCTCATCAACACGCGTGTGTATAATGAGGAAAAACGGCCCCCAGACACACACCAGTATGTGTTAGTTACTGCGCATCAGTGTGCGGGGATTTTCTCACAAAGACTGTTTCAACAGGCTAAAGGTGCTAAACTTTCCCGAGGAGACAAGCCAATTATAACTGTTTTTTTTTTTGTTTACCTGTTTTTATGGGTGAGCTCCTATCTGTAATTTAAGGAAAGATGCATTTGATGCTAACAGGGACGTTAATATCAGCCAAGGGATGTGTGGAGAACGCCTCTGTTTGCACAGTGTGCCGTCAGCATTCGTTTCTGTGGGGCTGCAAGTGCCCACAACAAGAATCGAAAGACCCTGGATCAAATTCCCGCTCCTGTTGCTGTACCCTGGAGCAAGGTACTTTACCATGAATTGCTCCATTACAAATTACCCAGCTGTAAAAGTGCGTAAATAGTGGTAAGAAGCATAGCATACAAATATCACATTATAAGTTGGAAAAAAAAAAAGTGTCAGCTAACTGAACAACAACAATAATAAGAACGACTGTCACATTGCTGTCTTAGGAAAATCGGTTATGACTGAGTAAATAAAAATAAGAAAAATAATTTGGCGTAGAGCAGCTTTTTAGAGTGCTGCGTGTTGAACAGGACTACGCCTCGGGGGCCTGGTCTGGTTGTGGCCTTCGCATCCTGCACAGTTGCGTCTTATCTGAACGGGACATTAACTCTCAATGGACCCTGTTGTCGCAGCAAACTGTTTTGTTAATTAAAAAAATTCAAACCGCTATTTATTTGCGCTCACGCATGTGTGTTGCTTTAATGCAAAAGCTGACTAAGAGCAAATTAAAGTTTTACTTTAAAAAAAGGATTTGAAACTTCAACATTTATTTTAATCATTAAGCCCTTAAAACTGTGTTCCACTGGGTGAAACTATTTTCCTGGCCGGTTCACATTAACTGATTTATAGACTCTATAGACTCTCAGTTACTGCAAAATACAGCATGTGGGATATACATGTTCAAATAGCTACAGCTTGGAGATCACCTTATATTCCGGGTCTGTTTTGCATATAAAACATAACATAATCAACCCGCAATGATGCAGCCTGTCACACTTTCGACTGACACGAGCACAGGCACTAAGGACATCTCATTATAGGCTGTTGAAATTGAAGCAGTTCTCAAAAATGTGTCGGCATACATAAGAAACAAAACCTTTTATAGCAAGCAGCATAAATGAAGGTTATAGCCATCCATTTTCTTTAACCACTTTGTCCTGGTCACGGCCTGAAGAACATCCCGGAATCACTGAGCAGCAGGCTACGGAACTACGCGTTGGAGGGGACGCCGGTATATTGCAGGGTGGCCACACACACACCGGAATCAATTCAGAGTGACCGGTTAACCTGAAAAACATGTGTTTGTCAGGAAAGACACACAGACATGGGGAGAACATGGAAACTCAGTGTAGACTGTGCTGGATTCAAACCTATAACCAAACAGCCCAGGCGCTGTGAGACGGCGCTGCTATTCATTGCACCACCATATCGCCCTGAAATAGATCTATTTATAAAACTATGCCATGATTGTTCATTATATTTGGATTTTTAAATACCTGCTTAGAGGCAATCTGCTCAAGGACTTAAGGTCTTAATGGCTGCTAGCCCTGAGTGGTTCACATGGCTCACTGTGGGGCTGTTTTGGGTCGTTCTCCTCCAAGGGAGTAAAGGCCAAGGTCCACTGGTGAGCGGTAGTCTCCAAGATAGCGCTGGATTTCCACACAGGGGCCCAGAGCTGATCTGAAACTTTGTCCTGCAGTTCTGTTGTTTAAATAACAACATGAATCAACAACCCTGTGGTCATAAATTGAACAATCAGCTAAGAGTAAAGCTCAGGACTGGGGTAACAGGGAGCCTAGTGGTTTGGACTATTGTCTTGTCCAAAAGGACTTGTCCACAGCACCCTTGATCAAGGTACATACCCTGAATCAATATGGCAAAAGTTCCCCAGCTGTATCAACGCATAAATAATTGTAAGTACCTTAGTATGCAAACCCCACATTGTAACTCACTCCAAACGAAAGTGTCAGGTAAACAAATAAATAGAATCCCTACTTCTGCCACTACCTGTGTGCACAGTTCTTACGCCAAAGTGGTTCAGTAAAAACAACACACTGTGCAGAACGGGTAAATCATTGTAAAAAAGTCCCTTATCAAACACTGTGCGCAACACTGAAGACAAGTGTCAGCTAAGGAAAGGCGAATAACTTCCAAGGGGATTGTGTGAAAGACTTACGGGGTCCTTTATTCTGGTTGCCTCCCTGTTGTATGAAGACAAGCGAGGCTGCTGGAGGACATTGAGAAGGCAGACAATGAGCGCCAAAGATAAAAACCCATCATCGTTTTTCATAAAGTGACCCCTATACAAAATCTGGACCCACTTTATAAAACTAAACTTTACAACTAAATGAACAGCAGGCCACATTAAAAAGGCTCTATCTTTGTCAAATAATCACAGCAGGAAAAACCGGTGCAAATTTGTCGAACAAACTGAACCACTGCAAACACCCCGGAGGACTGAATTTTTCTGGGTTGTCGTATATTTTGCTAAACAACCTTTAACATGATTTTAACTTGGGCTCTTTGCCAAAAAGATGCTGAAAGGGAATTTAAAATTAAACGTGTCACTATGGACACGTGTAAAAATAGCAGCTGAGCTGAATATGTTATTCATCCTTCGCTGGTATCCCATTGATTATCCAGGGAGAAAAAAACTGCATTTCAGCAAATTTGAGCATCTGAATTCAAATATCAAGGCCAGCTGGGCTTTACAAGGCAACCATGTGGGCATGGCTATATTCTGTTTCGTTTTCTTTTCTACGGTATAGATGAGTGACACGTGAGGTCGGTTAGACTGGGATATATTAACAAGAGCTGAGAACACGGACGTTTACATGCAAAAACAGTACGAGGGCTCGCATACATTGCACCACACTGCTGTATTTTACTACTAAAAGTATATAATTGTCCGGATAAAGCGGTTAAGGATGATGGATGGGTATAATTTTTTAACTCAGTTTTTCCACGTGCATTTCAAACTTTCAGATGTGTTTCAGTGACAACTATGAAAAGAGGTAACACAAATGCAACACAGTATGAATGAAAAAGAACTGAAAGCTTTAACAAACGTATTACTCGGTAAGTATAATACGAACGTGCAGTAGGCCCCAAATTGTAGTTACTGTTAGTTTTTGTCCAGATTTTGGCACTTGAAAGTTATACCACACGCTCATACGATACTCAGCGAGCAATAAATGTATGAAATTATTTACCTTTTTTGAAGATAAAATATTGGACATTCATTTGAGAACCATTTGTCAGTCTCTGACACATTTTCCCAGACGTAGTATGAATTAAATGTTCATTTTTGCATCGCTTCAGCTAAATTATGGCACATGTGACAGAAGCCGGGCGACGTGTCAGTATGAATGCGGATCCTGGACCAGACTTTCACAGCTAAAGGTCGCGACCTTCTCCGGAAATACCTATGGGACCGTTCCAAAAAGCAATTTAAAGCAGTATGGCCGTCCGCCCCGATCCAAACTAATCAATGGCCGTAACACGCGGACTGACACCTCGAGCGGCTTTTCGCCATCGCCCTGCGTCAACAGGGCCCAGCAGGAACGCCCAGCATCGCAAGTTTGAAGGGCAATTTGCCAAAGATGGTGTTATTTAGAAAAGCATAAAGCCAAGCCCTTTGTCTTAGGTTACCATGGTTTCGCTGCTGTATAGTGTGACGGGACCAATTTGCACGTAAAACAACCTTGAGGAAACATTTTATTTGAAATCTTGCCGAGGTTTAGCGCAGTGATGCCGAGCACGACGGCTTAATTATACACGGCTCTTAATAAGGTGCTTATTAATGCTCAAATCATTCTAAACATGCACTTTTCAGCTAAATTCATCTCTGTATACCTTTCGCCAAGCAAACCGCTCCCATTACATACGATCGCGTCGTGTAAAGGTTTTGTGTCAAACTTTCATTAGGCCCGTTCTTTTAGGCGTGACACCTTGAGTAAAAGTTTACGTTCCTTAACAAAACTCAGTTTTACTTTGAGTGCTTATTTTGCATCTGTTTTGATATAAACAAAGACACAGTATGTAAATTGTGGAAACATACAACCCTATGCATTTTTATCGGAACTGTGATTTTACAATAATGTCGGGCACCAGTCGCACTGTTATTACACTTAAAACGGTGTATTTTTCATGTCAGTCAGTTAAGCACTGCAGAACCATTTTAGATTCTCCTTGACCAAATATGTCTAAGATTCTAAAAATAATGTGTGATCTAGTATTTATTTGTAAGTGGGTGTTGGGTTATAAATGTAGGATAGCAGGTGGCTGCCGAATTGTCATGTGAAGGCCCTGCTTTGGTTCCGCTGTGGTACTGATCCAGTACCCTACTGCACACGTGGGTAAATCAGTGTAAAGTTCACTATCTAACAAGTCAGTGGCCTCGGACAACGGGATCAGATGGAAACGGTTATTAATGATCATACACATTCCATAAATCGACGAGCAAAACTGCAGCCTTACTAGTGGCCGTTAAGCGATAACCCCGTCGCCTTCATATTTGAATGCAACCACTCGCACCATTTTATTTTTACGTTTTTGCAACTTGCGAACAGGTTCGTGGAGTATCTGGGTCCTATTTGCAAAGCGCGCCGCGCCGCGCCGCCCCGCCGCCACGCGCCCCGCCGAGTTGCGCGGAGTTACTTCACTCCAGATGAGTTTCACTCAGTTTACATCCGGGTTTTTTCCCTAGGCAATGGGAGTCGCAACACCGCCGTTCCTTAGGCAAAGTGAAATAAATTCGCCGCACTGTCACACAAACTAGTCCCTCCTCGCGATGACATCCCCGCATCGCGGACGCCACAGTTAAAGCCCACCTTACTTGTGCTACCTTTGTAAGTGTGGCAGAACCGACTCGCACCTCCACCGGCCGATTTTGAGCTGTTTTATCCCCGAGTCGTCCTGCCCCCTTCTCGCTGCCTCTTCCTGCGCGCAGTGATACGGCTGTGCTGCGGCCGGGGGTGAATGAGATTGAAGAAGAGTTCTTGTTTTGTATCTCAGTTTCTCTCTTTTTCACATAAATTAAACAAACAAAAAAATCAGAAATTCACAAACGCGCAGCCCCATCATGCGCAGCGGGGGGCTTCCGAGCATTCGGGAGGTGAAGTGATAGCCGGGAAGGGGCTCTGAGGAGAGCTGCGGGGCTCTTTGAGGATTTTTATTGAAATAATCTGAGGAGAGGAGCGGAGAGGAGCTCGGACTGCTGCTCCAGTGGCCCGGCGGGGGTGAGTGCACCTCGACATCCCCTTCATCGCCCCTCACAACTTCCCTTCCCGCAGCCCGGCAACTTTGGCGGCCCTGCGCGGCCCTCCGGAGGGGCTCCGGCGGGAGGCTGCGGTTCGGCTCGAGGCAGGAGGCACCGAGCGGCTCCAGGTTTTGTTCGTTTCTCCTTATTTCCAGGAGTTGGGGGCGGGGGGGGTTATTGGCTGTTGGAGGGCGCGAGGGAGGGGGAGGCATCTTCTCAACTTGCTGCCACCTTCCATCGCTACACCCGACATGAGGGAGAATCGCTGAGGCACAAAGACGTTTGACTGTTTTTTTTTTTTTTTGGAGGGGCGGTTAGTGTTTTCGTTTTTTTTGCGTTAACGGGACGTCAGGTGACGTGTGTTCGAATCCGCTCGCGCTGCGTCCGCGCGCTCCGCCCGTGTATTACTTGCCGTTTCGCCTCACCAACACCCCCCCCCCCCGCAATACACACACGGGCGCGCGCATACACAGACACACACGCACGCGCATGTTCCGCTCTGTTCCGTTCCGTTGTAACTGTGGTGCCCGCGGGCTGCACGCGCGTCCGCTCGCGGAACTTCGGCGTGTCCCTCCATTGTAAAGAGTCGGCGGCGGCGGCGCGCAGCGGGATCTCATTGGACGCGGCGGCGAGTGCGTGCATAACTCCGGCTCACCATCACCATCATCATCGTCAGTCATCCTCACGCGCACCGTCACCATTTTGATCATCATCCGCATCATCATCATTCACCTCCTCTGGGCAGCTGAACGACGGCTGGATCCCTCTGAATGGACTCGCCGCCACTTTATTTTTAAGTTTATTCATGCTGTGTGTCCCGTTCAAACACACATTCCTGAGTGCCTCCCACCCCACCCCCATCGTCAGCTCCCTTCAATGAATGTGGCGCAATGTTGTGATGTTTTGTGTGTTCAGCAGTGTGGCCCTCATCTTCCTCGCTCACGGTGGTGACCAGAGTTCAGAATCCTGGCTGATGCTTAAACTGCCTTGTCTCGCCCCCCCTCCCCCCTCCTAGCGTGTGTGTTAGCGCGTGCTCTGCTGTGCATGTGGGTAGATGTGTAGAAGGGACACATGGACACGTTCAGAACCCTTTTGCCGCCACTGTCACCAGTGGCTGCAGTTAGTGAGCACCTTCCTTAAAAACCTGCTTGAGCCCTTACTGGCCTTCCCTTCTTCAAGTGCCTTTGTTTTGAGTCAACTTACTGAATACAGTTATTTCACTCTGTTTGCACGCATGTCCCATCTGTGGATTATTTAAACATTTTGTAGTTGGACTCAGGAGTATCTCGCTGGCTTTCAGCACCGTGAGAGATGATCAGGTAGGTTGTACTGCATTTATTTGGCTAGCAGCACCTTTCCTTAGTGTGATCCACTTTGTGTTGCTTTGTTCTCGCAGATACTGGATTTGAAACCCCAGTAGTGTGTTTCTTCTGGTGCTTCAACTTTATTTTAAGGGACTTGTTCACTGCAGTTTATTGTCTGTATCAGATGTCTTCAGTCACACATAACAGGTCTGTTGCTGTTTTGTTTGACTGTAAGAAATAAAGGATCAGATGTTACTTTGCCAACAATATGAGTGTGGAATGATAGCTGTTTCTATATGGCTATTGGAATAATGGTAAAGTATCAAAAAGATTTTTTTTTGTTTAGAACTTGGAAGAGATGCAGAGAATTTTAAAGTAAACAGGTTGGTTTTATGCTGCAGCTGATATTTAAATCTATAGTTTGATGTAATATGTAACTGGTATCTAAATAACAATTGTAAATGTTGGCAGGCCTCATTATAAACCACTTCTGTCCAATGGGACCTACTAGGCCTTTGTTTTGGATTAGCTTTGTGTGTCTGTTTTTCAGGTGTATGAACTGTCTGCCTGCTTGAATTGGCTCAGATCTCTTCAAATTTAAATTTACTGGATCCTCTTTGTACCTCTTGCCTCCTAGTGCTCCTGTGCACTTTTCACCTAAAACTGTATTTAACTTAAGGCTTCACATAATTGTTTATTATATGAGCGCTCAGAAAAATATATTCACATTAACTTCATAACTGCGTACAGTACTATAAGGACAAATAAATAATGCTAGTTATATTAAACTTTTTTTTTCAACAAAATAACTGACCATTAAACAGTTTGAGAATTCAGTTAAAGAGACAGTGAAGACTTTAATGTGGATTTTGTGTGGGACAAGAACCAGCATGAAAAGTGGGGCTCCAGGAAGAGGGTTGAAAACTAATACCTTAGTGGATTAAGGATACAACGGAGAGTTTTTCTTTTACTGTGAACATTTTTTTTTCATCTCCTTTTCATCCTGTTATTGATAGTTAGGCTTACAATGAATTTGATGTAGTTTTCAGTGTGGTACCAGTCAGGGAGTAACAAGTTATTGAACATGTGTTTATGTACCATTACTTCTAGTTGCATTGAATTGCAGATAAACATTTCTTGCTTTTGTAGCTATTTTGTTCCATCTTCAAATACAAGGAAGTTTTGTAGGGACGGGGAAATCAGGCTTATTTTCTGGGAAAGGAGTTGCTCTTGTTCCCGTAATCAGGGTATTTCACTCAGACCGAATTGCTTAATTAGCCCTTGCTGTAAATGGCTAACTTGAAGGTTATTTCTTAATAATAACAAACCCACAGAAATATTTTGAAGCTATGCAAAGGGTATATGATATACACCTGATAAATTACTTTTAGTTTAAAACCATTTTAGTTACAGGTTACACTTGTTTGATTACTTTTTTTTGGTGTAGACCAGAGTTATTCTGGATCTGTCCATCATTACATTTGTGGTCATTAATTAACCCTGTACTGCTCTAATATACAGGTTGGCATTCTTGTTAAAATGATTCTGTTGAGCAGTGCACAAGGTGGTTCGTCTGTTTTCAGAATTGCACCCCATTAATTCTTAACTGTATGGTTCTGATTTGTGATAAAACAATTTGACATCAGCAATTTTTCTTCTGGCTAATGGAGAGCAATTCAAAACAGTGCCACATCACAGTCAAAAGGCATCATTATATTAATATTTGCCATAGAGCTTTATCTTTGCATACAGGTGTGGTGCCTTTGAGTAGTAGCTGATAACCAGGCAGAAAATGTTGAAAAGTGAGGTGATTTTCACAAAAAAATGGATTCATGTTTCATCTGTTGTAGCTTGTTTGCTGCCAGCTTTAAGTCATAAATGAGGAACGCAGCCTGTTAAACCCGGTTGAAGTCTGAATGAATGAGTCTCCTGTTGCATAGCAACTCTGATTGTATTGAACTGAAATGAGTATACGCTAGCGTTTATATGTGGAAATTGCAGGGCTTTGTCAGAAAATGATCAGTTTGGCTTGTGGTCCATGAAGAAGTGTGCAGATAAGATTTCCAACATGTACCATATGTCTCTTCTGTTACTTGGACACGAAGCACAATTAAATGTTGAAGTGCTTAGCATCTGCAACCGTTACCTTACCTACAGAATTTCCTCACAGTACCATTGAGTCCACTTTGAATTCTGATTCCCCCTTCTTGATACGACGTGTTGAAAGATGGAGTGTTAAGACATGAAACACGATCGCATTGTTACTGTTCACGATTTCCCACATTGGCCAAAAAATCTCAGCCCCCTAAGTTCATCTAAACTACATACATAAAATGAAGAAACAAAATTGAGAATTCTGTAAATAGGTGACCATCACCTCTCTGTAATCATCCTATACCTGCTGCCTCAGTTGACCCCCGCGACCCCCATGAAGTTGCCGGCTGGCTTTGCTCAGAGGCCTCGATTCCCAGTCATTGCTATGTAATGAGCACCATGTTTCCTGTCTTGCAGAGAGCTGGAGAGCAGAGGACCAGTTGCCCGGCCAGGTGGTGAGTCCTGTAATAGCCCCCTCTCATTGTCCTCCTGGCGCTCAGCCCTGGCCACGAACCAGAGCAACTGGGTGGCTGTAACATCGCCTGGGCCTGACTCATTCACTTTCCCTTTCTCACCATTTACTAATTGCTGGCTCTCGGAAATACACAGCGGTGCTTGCAGTGCTGCCTCTTTTCACCTTGTCCGCATTATTGACCATTTGTCTGTTTCTGCCCATCCTCAAACTCCTCTGTGAAGTATAAAGTAAAAATAAAGATATGTCCCACAGGACAAATCTTGCATTTTAATCCCTGTATTTTGATGTATACAGAGTTGACCTTAGAATTCCCTAACAGTTCATTTTTGCTGACTTTAATTTCTCCTTTTGAAGGTAGGATAGATGTCACTTTCTGTCTGACACTATATGTTTTAAAGGAAAGTCTTTGGGATTTGTTGGGTGGACAGCATCACTGATTTCAGCGTAGCCACAAATCCAGAAATACATTCCTAGAGAAGCAAAGGGACCCTTGCCCTCTGTTTGCCACAGACGGCAGCTTTGGCAGCTGAAAGTGCTTCTGCTTTCCCTCGGAAAGTTGGCGCTTGAAAGCACTCCTGGACTTTGTTGGGCCTCTCATTAGCAAAACTCTAAGAGGATGCTTTACCTTCCACCTGCTGTGTGTGTGTGTGTGTGTGTGTGTGTGTGTGTGTGTGTGTGAGGTCTTCTCATTAGAAATTCACTAAGACTGTGCAGACTTGAGAGGAATTTGCAAAGCCTGACTTGATTGTTTCTCGTGCTGCAGCTGTGCTCTCAGGCGTCAATTGGATGGTGTTCAAAGCTGGATATAGTGTGCAGGTAAGGCGGAGGTGGTGATCAGTTACTAAATGCATCCCAAACATTTTCATTAGTCACTTTTTACTCATGAGTAACCTGCTGAGACTCAGCAAAAAAGTTCTTGGGATAGACTTCTTGGATTTCTACAAAATTGTCCAAGTCCTGCCTGAGACAGGCAAATTAATTTTAAACCATAAGAATGACCACTGTAAGGTGCATTAGGACTTGGCCTTGTAGCATTATTGTTTGGTAGATGCACTTAAAATTGTCTTCTAGAGTGGACCAAAATGAATGTCTGGGTCTCAGGAGGATATGCCTTATTTCATATAATGTATCCATTTATATATGTATATGAGTTTGTACTATATGTATCTTTTTATGTGGGATTTATGTAATCTTTGTCTGTTTATGTTACATTTGGGTCATTAAGATTTATTGAAGTTGGAAATTTATGCCCCACACTTGAATCTTTTGTGCTTTCTTTATAGCAGTATGTGATTGTATTTATGTAATGGACCTTGAGATGCATGTTACAACTGGTACTGCAATTGTAGAATTACCCAGAATGCTCTGCAGCACTCTTTTCAGCCTCAGCACTGAGTCATGGTTCTGTTCCCGTCCGGGCCGGGGGAACGGGGAGGGGCCACCTTGGGGCAGCCTAAGCTGGAGCTGAACTGTGCCAAAAGCTCCACTAACTCCAGGGTGGCAGCTTACTGGAGGCTCTCATTTATGCTGCACATTTTATAACATTTGAAATAAGGACTCAAATCACAACACTTTACCCCCTCTGCTCAAAATGAGTGTGTACTTCTCTGAGAATTAAAGTGCCAGGATGTCAGATTATAGGTTCTGCGAGGTTTTATAGCAGGTCTCATGTTTGTCTGTTTTAAAATAGACACATTGAGCCCTATTTTCAGTATTTTCCTAAAAAGTTATTTTAGTAGATTTGGATATTATTTTGGTTCAGTGCTTTGTAGGTTTATTGTAGCAATATTTTGGACTTGTTGTCCATGAAGCATTTTTGTGGATTGAATGTTAGTGTCGGTGTTTGAGCACGTGTACAATCAATGTTTTTCTGTGGCTGTAACTCTAAAGGGCAACACTTAGTGGTAACCCTGATGATCATAGTCCTCTTCTTGTGGTGTTAAACTATGAAGGAGTTAATAGTTTGGCATTTCATATTTGCACCTGTTTCCTTTTTCTTTTCTTTTTAAAGAAAAAGTTAGAGGTTAATAACACCATCGTGAGCTCTATAAATGTTAAAATAAATTCAGTAGAAAATATTTTTATGTGGTTTCAGAAAAACGCAGCAGTCTGCTTCAGTAGCATTTTTATGAGGTCATGTATGCAGCCTCATTCTGTCTTGCGCCAATGCTTTGTGCCAGTATTCACAGTACTGACAGAGTAGTGCTCTCACCTGTTACCTATTTGGCACATTGACCTTTGTTCTCATCTTGGTGCGTGTGTCTCAGGAGTCACATGAAACTTGCGCCAGTCCTTACAACTTGTTTCCCCTTCAGCTGCGAACACAAGTAAATACGAATGTCCAAGGTGCGCAGTAAGAGACTCTGTACTCTTTCAATAGCATGCTGATATTCCAGTATCTGTGGCCTCTCTATTCTCCTTTCTAAGGGATGCTGACACTTTATGGCAATTAAACATGGAAATTATGGTGATACAGGCTGTTTTATTTGGCGCTGGAAGCACACACACGCTCATAGTGGCTCACACAGTGAGCCAGTTAATGTGGCTGCAACATGCAGATAAAAAGTACACTTTTTTGAGAGAAATGCCATTTTGTCTGTTCTGTCCGACAGGCTGAAAGCTCCTGGGGACTGAACTGCTGGCAGACGGGATCAATAATGGAATTACAAACGTTACAGGAGGCTCTGAAAGTGGAAATACAGGTCCATCAGGTACCCAGTCCATTTCTGAATCTACTCTCAATTTACATATGTAATGACTGTGAAAATGCTTGCCTAAGTTTTCTAATGTTTTCCCCCCATTATGGTTAGACGGCTGTCCTGTATTAGGGACTGTGAGATGTGTGTTGGGGAGATGGAGTGGGGAGTTGCTCTTATACATGCGTACAGGTGCCCTGGGTCATTTGGTGAGCTTTGCCCTCTGTTTCCTCTATAATTCTAAAGCCAAGCTGTTTGTGCTGCTCTCCTGTAGCCCCTACCTGAGGAAGTATCAGAGCACCTGCACTGCTTTTGTCTAATAGAATGTTGTCCTCAGATTCCTTTAGAATTGAGAAGTAAACACGGTCAAAGTGATTGGTTGGATTTTCAGAGCATAAAGACAAAACACATACTGACGCGAACAGTAAGCGATTGGTGGATTCAGACCACTGCTTGCTCCCAGTTAAATTCTGCAGGGTTCATCTGTGTATATTTTGTTTTCTCCTGTACATATGCCCAGCCTGCACTTGTAGGTGGCCAGTTCTCATCCTGTGCACTGCTTAAGTTCCTTGCCCCCCTTTGGCGCCGAGCGGGGCTCAGATCCACTGGCCTCAGCACATCTTACGGCCGTCTTTGAGGCCTGCAAAGCCCTGGCATCAGCGACTTGTTGACAGTTCAGCTGAGTAATGTTCCTGGACACTGACGCTAATTGTAATATGTATTGGAAGAGGAGCCATCTTAAAGATACTGTACTGCACACAGAAAGATGCACCTCTGAAAGTGGGGGTTAAATGCTTTTTCAGTGCGACTCTAGCTTGAGATAATGTAGGCTGTTACAAAGCATGGTCGACGTCTCTTCTGCACGATCACTCTGAAGTGCTTTATTGACACTGTTGTACAAGAGACCTTTTCACTTGCTCTTTGATGCTGTGTAGAGTATCATTGGCAAATATCAGCAATGCTTTTTCACCTAAAAAGAACAATAGTTTATAAGCTAAGTGTGGGCTGCAGCCTTATAAAAGCTTTGTTGGCATTTAGTACCGTTCGTTTCCCTGCTATAGGAGCTCAACACTGGAAATGCAATACTGCAGCACCTCTGTTCTTTTGATTTAGGGACTTTATTTCTGGTGAGGACTAGATCATTTGCTTTTCCAGTCAGATTTAACAAAGGAGCAAGTAGAAGAGTGTAGTGTTCCCAAGTGTTGCTCAGAATTTCCTCAACAGTCCCTTCCACTCCCTAAGTTGTGGTATGTGAGGCTGCAATACCGGGTTGTGCCTGTAGGGGCCACTGTGTCTACAGGTTGTGGTGCCCAGGACGAGGCCTTTGGGGCCCCTAGGAATGCAAAACAAAGAAGTCTCTTAAATTAAAAAAAAAAAAAAAAAACATTTATTTTGTATTATGTACAAGTATTTCTCAAAATATTACATTTTTTCCCGACTTTTTTTTCACAGAAACTGGTTGCCCAAATGAAGCAGGATCCACAGGTAAGCATGACCAATATATTTATTTAATTAGACTTTAGTTTGACATAGAAATAAGGATTTTTTTTTTTTTTTTTCAAACACTAAATGTCTGGTGCAACAGTGTGATCTGTTGGGCTGCTTTTGCATAATTTGTTTAGAACTATTTCTTCCATACTTTGGTGTTTAAGGTTGAAATACCTACTTTTTTAAGTACACATATTTTATAGTGAAAACAGTTTTTGTACAAAAGTTGACTTGAGGTTTTTTTTTTTTTTTTTTTTTTTTTTTTTTTGGCCTGACACTGTGTGTTAAGCAGTCAGACCGTGTGCCTTTATTCTCATTTGATATATTCTACAGAATTCTAATTTTGGATTTAAAGATGATCAAAGACTTATTAGTGTATTATTAAGAACATTGTTGAACTCAGAACTGGATGTCTTTGTATTCTCTCTGTACCGTAACCAAAGCCACACTGCAGTGTATTGCTTTCAATTTCCATACACAGAAGGAGGCTGAACACATCATGTTGTAACAAACCCATCATATTGGCAAAATTGAAGTTAAAGATCCCAGTTATACACCTTTTGGCCAATAGGAGAATATTTTATTCATAGAAATGGGTACAGAAAAAAATGTATTTTTTCTGATGCTTTTTTATAACTTACGATCTGTACACTGATTTACATACAAATGATTTATACAGCTAGGTAATTTTTACGGTACTAATTCAGGCTAAGTATTTTGTTCAGTGGCACAATTGCAACAGCAGGGATTCAAACCTGGGTCCTCTGAGTGCAAAGCAGTGGCTTTAATCTCTACATAATCTGCTGCCCACTGTTGTTTTTTTATCATAATTGTTAGCGGTTACCTGACGCTGCCAGGGTCAGAAAGATGTAGCAAAGGAAAGGTGAAAAGTAATAATACATTACATGTTCACCAAACTGTTTTACCATTAAAGTGGTTGCATTTAGTACATGAGCATTGTTAGTGCTATAGGACAGGTGAACACCACAGTGAGTGATGCATCTCTCATAGTCCGGGGGGGAGAGAAAAAACAAAGTATTTATTGCTAAGCTGTATTACTCTGCTGTATTACCCTTACATGGGGGTGTGTGTGTGTGTGTGTGTGAGTGAATCCAATGCAAATTTGGTGTACAAAGCAAATTTAAAAATTAAAATAAAAACTATTATAATAAATTATTTTAATAGTAAATACCCTTTTTGGAGTTTAGTGAATTTGACTATGCAAAAAGCTCACTTATGGTGAGAAGTACCTGTGTGATAAATATCAAGTCTGTGGCTTGAACCCCAGTGCTATGCATAACGAACAAATAAACAGAGATTGAGCTTTATAGATACAGAGATTAATGTCATTAGCCTTGTGCACGTCTTGAACACCCACATATAACGGTGTGGAACTTCCCAAAGTATGATGATCTCATATCGCACAGTGAAGGATGGCTTATCAACACAGTCCTGCTCATGCACTGATTGGCAGCCCACTGCCTTGTGCTCCTTGTGTGACCGAGTCTCCAGACAGGCATTCCCAGGCGTGAGAGTGATGTACATTTGGCAGGTCAACTATGGCTTTCTTCCTCTGTGGCAGCATGGCATTTCACAGCTACTGGGCCTGGCCCTTTGTCCATTTTTTTTAGATCATACTCTAGAGTCTTGTCTAATGTGTTTGCTCTTCCTCCTACATTTGAAGATTTCCATCCCCCTCTCTTGTCAAAACTGACATTGCTTTTTGAGACATGTGTTTGGGGAGAAATTGTCATCAGTAATTGGACTGTTGTAAGGGTGGTGTATATTTCATCATCTTATACTTTGGTTGGTCCTACAGTTTGGATACATAATTTATAGATGGCACTTGCATGATGGAATGCAAGTTTAAGTATACTACCTGTTCTTGTCAGCAGCACATGAAAATGCAAACATTTAATCAACGAATGCTTCAATTTACATGTTCTCAAAGTTGGCTGATGCTGAAAGGGAAGATGGGAGCTTCAAGGGGTTTCCTTTTTTGTGAGAATTACCCACTTTGTAATTGCACTTGGCTCCTGTATCCACTTAACTTCCTGCATACTTCTTGGTTGGGGGAGCTGAAATTGCCTCATCTTTTTTTTTTCCCCAGTCTCTCTCTGTGTGAGAGGAGTTTAATGATGTTTGGTTGTTACTAATAAAGTGGACTAACGGTCTGCGGTGCCCCAGTGGCAGCAGTTCGCACATAAACATGTCCTATCACGTCTCTGAGAGCACAGCAGCATCACCATCCACCAAGATTGATGAATCTGGTCAGCGGTGCCGGAGACACCCATGCACAGCTACGTTTTCACCAGTGTGCACAACGTGGAAGAAATTCAGAATAAGTACCTTTCATAAAGGCACAACAGTAGTCCTCACCTTTTGAGCGCCTTGTGTTCTTAATGCTGATTTTAACAGCTTCACAGTAGGTTTTCCATATCGAAAAATTTACTTTGACTTTGTAATAAGCGTGAGCAACCTGAGCATGCAGAGACTTCCCAAAGTACGTGCAGTAGGTGGTGTAGTGGTTAGAGATGCTGCCATGCAGTAGAAGGACCCAGTATTGAATCCCTGTGCCTACTGTAGTGTTCCTAAGGCAATGGACTTTACCTGAATCGATACAGTAACAATTACCCTGCTGTATGAATGGGTAAAATCATTGTTACTTCGGAGAAAAGTCTTCACAAAATGAGTGAATAAAAATGGTGTGAATGCCCACTTCTGACAAACAAGCTGCACAGAAAGGAAAAGTTGTGGTGTTTCATTCGGGATTCAAGTTTTGTACATCTCAGATTTGTGCTATCAATTCTGTCAATACAAATATTTTATAAATGTGATTATACTTGAGTAATAAGCAGAGAGATCTGAATTCCTCCTTAGAGAATAGACACTGCACTGCTAAGGTGTGCTGATGTAGCTCGTGGTCAGACTGGAGCCCAGAGGTGTCCTTAGTAAGGAGAAATGGTCTCCTTGCTCCAATACCATTGAACAGTTTTAATGCACCTCACCTTGTTAAACTGTGGAATCTGAATATTTAATCCACTGCTGACCTTATCTCCAGTGATCAGACTACTTCTCTGTACAGTGTTCTTTTTACCAAGTATTCACCAAGTCACTTTAAGGGTAAAAAGGCAGGTAGTTTATCCTGTCTAGTGTTTTGGGATGTCAGGGTAAATTTTCACATGTACCTTGTGGGTAAATGGTGAAACTGACTCCAGTGGAAGAGCTGTAGGGTCTCCTTGACGTGCTGTCTGGAGAAGCTGAGCGCACTTTGGTCGATGCTACTTGTTGCTCGCAGCAGTGATGGCTGTTCTGGAATGCAAGACACACACACATTAGTTTTGTCTTCTCATCCCAGGCAGTTTTCTCCATCTTCCTGATGTAGAGGACAAATTGCCAAGTGCATTTCGCTCTCATCCTGTGGTGGACGGAAGCACACGCACTAACAAGCTGTTGCTCACTCTTCCTCGTGCTTTTTTCAGAACGTGGATTTGAAGAAGCAGCTCCATGAACTTCAAGCTAAGATCACAGCATTGAGCGAGAGGCAGGTAGGATGCTGAATCAGAGCTTTTCTTGGGAGTTTTAATGAAGGCCCCCCCCCAATTGTGTTCTCTCTCTCTCGCTCTCTCTCTCTCTCTCTCTCTCTCTCTCTCAGCCTTTGTTCATTTTGATGCTTCCATGTTTTAAACCTTGTACCTTATGATGGGTGCCTTCAAGGCAGATGCACAGAACTGTGTGATTTTGCATTTTTCTACTGTTGGCTGCCTTTGTTATCAGCTGAATGCAATGGGTCATCACAATGGGCTCACACCATGGAGATCCTGCTGCAAATTCTGTGCGTGTGGGTATACTTGCGTGTGTGAATGTTTCTGTGTGTTTGTATTACACCTTGCAGAGTGAAAGAAAATAAATAATAGATCTTGATAGCTGTTAAATGGAATGTTATTTGTATTTAGGAACTCTTTCTTGGTTTTGAAAGGACAATGGTCTTTGTTTTTTAAATTTTAAAACTTTAACAAGGTTTGAGACTTTAAAGTTCAATGTTTTGGAATCATATTTTTTGCGATGAATTTTGAAGTGGTAAAATATATCAAAAGTTTGTAGGAAATTAGGGTGCAGGAGGTTTTTCTGTACAGGCTGTACCTATTCAGTTGTGGTAAGATAATACTGTAATGCACTGAGATCATTAATGCTAATGGGTAAAGAATCCAGTGACAAATTCCTCCTAGTCATAATGGTTGATGTACTTCAGATGTGTTCCGAAAATGCTTAGTCACAGATTTGTGGCACCATGAACCAAAAGTACACGATAGTTGGGTAGTTAAGTTTCCCATAAAATGTAGTACTACCACTGTAAGGAGTAGATTATGAAAAACATGAAAAACAATTTTTAGAATTATATCAAGAGTACAAACCCATCCATTACTCAACAGCTTGTATTGGTCAGGGGGGCTGCGGTCTAGAGCCTAAACAGTACAACCCTTTGTTAATTAATTTGCATACAATTACATGCTAATAAAGTAATCCCTCTGAATGCTCTATATCAGGATTTTTGCTGTAATGGCTGTTGAAAATCAGCACATAAATATTGGTATTTGAATGAAAACTTTTGCTGTGATCATTTTTATCTGAAGCTTATCCAGAATAAAATTTTAAATCGGAATAAAAATCAAAATACATTTCAAAAATCAATTAATACCGTACAGTACCATATAGTGTACTGTAATAAAAGCACTAAATATTGCAATAAACTGTGTTCTATACTATGAATTTATCCAAAGCAACTGTTTCTGAAGAAAACTATTTTCTATTTTTTAACCTATTTATTTAAATGTTTGTTGTGTCAAACAAAGAAGAGAACACAGTGGGTTACTTTGACACACATCTTTCCTTTATTCAATATCTCATAGCACTGAACTCCGGTTTCAAACCCTACACATGCTTCTTCTCTTTCCCCGTGCATAATACAATGACGTTGGCAGACGGGGTGGGGGGGGGCGTTAACGTGTGAAATGTTTTGTATTGTAAATACTGTAATCATCTGTTTTAGGCATGCAAACTGACAACATGAATTGTTTTTCAAATTGGGTAACTGGTGTTTAGACATTTATTTAATTGTCCACCCATTTAAAATAATGGGAAACGGGCATTGGGGTCTGCAGTTTTGGTATCTCTCTGGTTTTCACTGAGGAATTGGATTGAAACACTGAGGGATTACTGTATATCTGCTATTATTCATGGCCTGTTGTGTAAATTACTGCAAAAAAACACTGTCCATACCTTGCCTGTGGTCTTTTGTGTCCTAAAAGTATTGTTTACCTTTTTCTTGTAAGCTCTGTTTTTCTGAATTTTTCTCCTCCAAATTTCTGCCAGGTATTTAGTTAACCACTGTGCATTTTCTTACATATCCTCGTTCCATGGTTCTCCTAAAAGTCCACTGGAAGTTTTTTTTTTTTTTTTTAAACATGTAAGAGCTTATAGTACGTAAGCCTAAAGACAATGAGTAGACCAATATGAACTGGACTGAATTGTCTTTTTTTTCGGCTCCCCCCCACATGGGGCAGTGAAGACTCCAATATTGAAGTACGCACTACAGCTATTTATGACTATTACAAATAGTGGTGACAGTCTCTTTTGGGGTTTCTCCTGTTTTTTGGTATGCTGTGCCAAACTGCTGTGCCATTGTGAATGGCGTCAACGAGGGTGACGCGTTGAGTGCGTGACCTCGGCACAATCCGAGCTGGGTCTGACGCTAGTCGACGGGCTCCCAGATGCAGTTTGTCTCAACACTCCTCTTCTGGATGTCAGTGAGGGGAAAAGCACAATAGCAGCAGAACAACCCCATGCCCAGCCTTGAGCAAAGTACTACCACTTTAAAAAGAAAGACTTCTTTTTTTAATGTGCTCTGTATCGATCCTTTTGGCTCAACTGTGCACTTGAAGGTTGATTATTGCACTGCTGCATCATGGGAAAGCCCCATAGCAGGTGTTAGGGAGCAGAAATGAGATCCTGTCATGATGCAGGTCAAAACCACCGAGAGGCAGTGGGGAAGCGGCCAGTATTGAATTTGCAGGTTGTAGTGAGCCTGGACCCAGTACTCTGTATCGAGGGGTGGGCACAGCTGACAATTCCCTCCTTTTCTGCCTAATTGTCTTTTCAGATTAGAGGGCAGTGCATTCAAATTCAGAGCATCGTCTGACTGCATTGTTTCGTCTGTGTGGTTTGTTGGCTTGCAACCTCAAGACTCTTCACTTTCTGGTCAGATGTTAGCTCAGAATATTGAATATGGGATGTGCAATGTCTGCAGCACTGCAAGGTGAAAACTAGCGAGGCAGTAAAGTGAATGCAGTTTTTTTTCTTCTTCTTTTAAAACAATTGTCTTGAAAGGGAGGTATCATTGGGTTAGTGGTCAGGATTCTCTGCTTTCACATTTCACACAAGTACATCATTCTACCATCAAGCCAGTGGCTGCGGAAACTACAGGGGAGGGGAGGGTCGCTTGGGCTGCTTCGCCGCGTTTCCCTCGGCAGCGCTCCTCAGCAGCCTGTCATGCAGAAGCAAAGTGAGATCTTTGGCTAGATTTGAGTCTGGAGGAATTTAAAGAAAAGGAGGGGGAAGTGCGCTGAAAGGAGTTTGATACACGGATTGCAGGATTTAATGAATGCAGGTCATTTTAATTTCCTCGTCAGGCTTTGAGAGATCCTTGCTGGTTTGGCTTCCGTTTAGGAGAGTGATTCATTGTGGGTTAATTGGAAGTTTGGCATCTCCAAGATAGTGACGGGTAGCATGTGAACAAAGGCCTAATCTGTCTGTTTGCTCAGGGTGCTGGTTACATGCGGTGCACTGATGGTCGATTAGGATGCTAATGAGCATTTGTTGAATATACGTTTCTTCTTTGGATGTTACAAGCCTTTAATGTTGTGACACCAGTGGCTTTCCAAGGAGAGACAGGATGTATGTTTTATTAAACCGTTAATCAACATGTGAATATGAACGACACCAGATATATTCATGCATGTTAGCTGTGTATTTGTAGGGCTGCTTTATGGAGCCTTTGAACATTGTAGCAGTAGATGACTGTGAGGGGTAGCTAATGCGTTAGTCAGTGTTAGTCATCGCTAGTCATCCGCAGTTCTCAGTTGAACCAACTACACTGTCAGCCTTTGGTGGATGATGCTGCACCCCTCCCTGAGACTCCACACACTCATTTCACTGGGCTTGAAGTGTAAACTTATTAACAAGCCAAGCAGCAAGTTATAACATGCAGTCTCCCTCTGAGTTATATTCTGATTCCTGTAACAAATCATGTGCCACAGAGGAATGACGCCTATTATCTGTGTGGCTTTACACTCATTGAACAAAACTGCTCTCGCCACTAGAAAGGAAGATTCTTGGTGTACAGACTAAGATCAGTTTTTTTTTTTTTTTTTTTTTTAAATCTGTGAAATGATTGTATTGATGTGTGTCATGACATTTTCAAAGAATATTACATCTCCCTTTCTTCACAAACAGTCGCCACTGTTTTTTAACTTTATTGCCTGGACGTAACTGCTGGGTTTAAATAACTCCTTTCCCCATCTTATTGTAGTGCTGCTCATGTAGTGAAGAGTGGCAGTATAAGTACTTTTATGTTAACATGATTTCAGATCTTTGTTTTTCTATTTTCTGTTTTAATCAGCTGCTTGTCTTATGCATGCTGTCTGCAGTCTATCCCACATCATGTTGGTTCTAAACGTTAATCACAGGATTTTTGCCATTCCCATTTCACTTTGCAGGTCTTACCATGTTTGCTGCAAGTAAGAAATATAGTTTTACAAACTAATTTTAGGTCATTTTTGGTTTCAGAAAATAACTATTTCTATCCTCTTTAACGGGGTCATGTTTGCCCTTTCATCGCCCTCAGTGTCTCCAATTAAAAAGGGCCTCCCCTTTCAGGAGCTCATTGATCTGAGAGGTTTTTCTTCCTTGTTTAATGCAGCACAGTGGGACTGAAGTGTTTAAGAAGCACTTTGTGAGAATCTTGTTTTGCCTTACATTACACAACCCTTTGTTGGTCCTGAGCAGCATTTGACTTCTCCCCTAGGCTGCAGAACTCACTTTGGTCAAGGATCTTTTTTGTGCCACCCTTGTTCAGACAAAACCATCTTCTTGTTGACTTTGTCACTTAATGCAGCAGAGTAATGGCCAGTCATCAGTTGTACGTTTTTACAGCTGATCAGCTCTGTCACTGTTGTTAACTGCCAAGACGGTAGTTATGAAGTTGCGTACCCATCTGAGTGTACACTGTGTGATCTGTTTTTAATCGGTCTACAGGGAGCAGTTACGAATATGAACCCATTCAGTGCTTTTTGGTCCAACGGTAAAACGCCTGCTACGTGTGACTTGTACTTCAATGCAACTTATCCATGGGGCTTTCCCGTAAACTTTGAGCGCTGACTTTTTCATTTGAAATTAATCGCCACCGATGTTTTAATTGCAAGGGGGCAGCGTGGCAGCTGTCAATGTTGTGGTAATGCCTCTGTGTTGCAGTCAAAAGATCTGAGTTCCAATCCCACCTTCTGCTGTAGTACCCTTGAGAGAGGTACTTGCCCTCAATTGATCCAGTAGATTACCCAGCTGTATCAATAAGTGGATTGTTGTAGTCGCTTATTATACAAACTTAATGTTTCAAGTATGTTTGGAGAAAAGCTTCAGGTAATTACATGATGTTGGTAATAATAAATGAAGACCTTGGGCAGACACCTTTTTTTGTGGCAAGGTAGTCTGCTGTTCTGGCATGTTTGCGTAAGTCAGTTTTAAATTGCTTTTTGTCAAGTTGGGAAAACTGTTCTGTCCTCGTGGTTGGCTGTCCACCCCCTGCTAGTCCCCTGCACAGAGACTGCACACTCTCTGGGGGTCCCTGCATCTGTGGACTGTCCCCAACTCCCATGGGTCTGTTCCAGGTTCTGCAGGCTAAATAGGCAACTCTGTTCCCAAAAAGTAAATCACTCAAAGCAAAGCAACATTTATGACCCACTTTGGAGAGAATTTACTGAGGCGAAGGAAGCACACTTACCAAAGTACAACTGCTACTCTATTCAAAATAGCAGAAATTCAGTTTCTGAAGATTTTTAATGAGCTGGAACAGTGTGAGATTGAGGAGGAGGTGGGAAGAACACAGTGAGATGAACTATGAGCTCTTGTTCATTCTCCTATAACATGGTTGTACCCTGGTAAATTTCTCAGCTAGTGTTATGCACACCCACTGCCCCCCGCCCCCCACTTGAACATACTGTGCTGGTTCTGGCCTGTTTTGATTGGGGGCAGGCTGGCTCTTGCTGTGCCAGCTTTGTTTGCCGCTGAGGGTTTCCTCCGGCAGCCTGCAGCTCAAGGCAGAACACTGTGTAACCAGAAGAGGCAACGGACCGACACGGCAAGCAGCAGGTTTGGGCTGAGGAGGCGAAATTAGGTGCAGGACACTGTAGTAAGTTGCAAGGTTTTAATAGCAAAAATATTAGTAACTTTTTCTTTGTCATGGGTGGGCAATTAAGAAACAAAGCAATGCTTTCATATATCCACATAATTAAATGACTAAATCATCCTTCCAGCATTTTTTCCCCCAACTTTCTTCCATTTTCTGAATTGCTGAGAGATCTGCTGATTCAGCATTTTGCTTCCAGTGTTGGCAGAGGAAACGGAACAGGCTCAGGGGTTTTGAGATCCGGGTCCACAGGCTGGACCGCATGGGAGGAGGGCAAAGCAAGGAGATGAGTATAGAGAGCCTGGGGATGTAGGGCATCATATTCCCAATTAGATTATTGGCTTTAGGACTGTGGACATGTCACAATCATCATGACCAAACAATCTGACAAGCAACTGGTCACACTGTAGGTTTAATAGGTGTACACGCCCTAACTTTGTGATTCAGACACTAAAGGTGCTTTCGCTTTTCCTCCTGTCTTTATACAGGGCAGACTTCTTTAAATGAAATAATTAGCCATTATTTTATACTCTGCTCCCTAGTACGCACATACACGGACGGTCACGCATTCCGCCTCCACGTGCTTCCTTCTCTACTTTATTTGGATGAGATTCTCGACAGACCGTGCTTCATGGTGAGACTGTGTTTCTTAGCAACAGGTAAAAACATATGCGCTTTGTTGGACCAAACTCTTTGTAGTGTGTGAGTGGTCAACTGGCCCTTTCCTGCAGACCTGTGCCTGTGGTTTGCAGGCTGCTTCCCAAGCCCTGTTGGCGGGCCTTCGACTTTAATGTCAAGATAGAATCCACAAGATGTTTCTTTTTTGTTTAACGCCTCCTCCGCAACCGAGCATCTTCTTCAAATAGCAGCTCTACAGTATAACCAGTCCCCAGTATTATTTTGTACTTTTCTGAAATTGTTTCCAGATTGATTGTATTTTATGCAAAGCTGGGTTTTTATTAAATGAGCTGGTCAAATGAGATTGTCACTGCCCTTTTTTCCCTGACTTTTTTTAATCGTTATCCCAGCGCGCAGTAATAAAAAGGGTTTTAATAATCATTGATTCCTCGTTTCAGCCTGTTCCAGCATTTTGGCAGATGCAACCATGAAAACTATACTGAAAAGTTGCATTTTTTACACACACTTTCCTTCAGCAAGTTTATTTTTACTTGTCCCAGACAATCACTTCAAAGGCTTTGGGACATTACTTTATAGTTTAAAATGTGACCCCCCCCCCCCAGACTGGTTGTTTGGGTTTTCCCGTTTTCTAGCTGAATGTGAGAGAAAATGCTCAATTTTTTTTTTTTTTCCTACGAGTGATGCATTTCACAAACACACAAGAATAATTGGTATAATAGCTCAACTCGGGGAGGGTGGCTGAGGCAGGGGCTCTGCTGGCCCAGGGGGGTCCACGGGAGCACATCGCCTCCCTGTGCCCAGTGCCAGCTCTGCTTTTCTGCATGGGTGGCTTTCGCCCTTCTGTCTCACCATCCCCGGAAGGGAGACGCTTTGAGACGAGGGCTCAGCCGGGATGTAGTGGGGGATTAGACTGCAGAAAGGAAGTGGACGGACATAAAAGTGTGGCCAGCAGACACACACCCCCTTCCCCCCCCCCCCCCCCCCCCCCCCCCCCCCCCCCCCCCCCCCTTCCCCCCCCCGCCCCCAAAAGCCCTCAGCGCGTCCCCGGCGNCCCCCCCCCCCCCCCCCCCCACACACCACACACAGAGACAAACACACATACACACACTACAGCACGGTGTCTAGGGCCAGACCAGCAGGGGGGCTCTGGCCCCTCACTGGCCCCTGTCCAACAAATGGGAGGTGTTAGAAGGAGATAAGGCTGCTGGCCTGGCAGACCCCCCCCTCCCCCTGCCCCCTAGGAAACCCCCATCACAGATGATTGCGTTAAGTGGCAGCCATCATACTGTCACACTGCAAATGAAGAAAATGCTTCTACTGGACCACTTCTACCCACCCTGGGTGCTGAGCTCCACTTGGTCCCCTAGCACTCCTGACATGTCATGGTAATGATGGCTGAGATGGAAGATTTATATAGATATAAAGATATTTGTATCCACATGCAGAGGAAAATTTAAAATTTTCTTTTTTCTGCATTATAGACTTTGAGACACTATAAGATAATGCTTCAATCTGGAAATGACTAATTTAGTAAAAGCTTTTATTTTTTTTTAACAAACACATTCGACACTGAATCTGTCAAAGTTTGCCACAAAAAACAACTTTCTAAAGAAAAAATGCATGACAGTAGTCAGCAGTTCACCACCAGCAGCTTGCAAAACTTAATTCATGTTCCGTCAAGAGAGCGATTTACACGTTTCCATAGAAGTTGAAAATAAACTCAAGTACCTTGGCTAAGCACAAAGTCAATAGGATGGATTTTAAAGGCAGATTGCCAGAGAGTGAGAGCATTGCACCTCTCGCAACCCTGTTTGCCTGGAACAAAAGCCATACAAGACTCAGCTTCCATTTTCCTTATTTCCGGAGGTGGGGGCTGGAGGTGTAAGAGCTGGCAGGTGTGCTGAATAATTGATGCTGCCCTACGTGGAGTTTTGCCTCCCATTGCCAGCATGACTGTTTGCCACTGTTGTTGGAAACCCACTGGCCTGGAAGTAATTAAAACGCACAGAGTGCGCACTTTTGCGGAGACAATGGCTCCGGCTATGGATTTAGACTAGGCGCTGCTCAGGGATCTTTGCTAATAATAATGATGAGTCTTGATCTTACTATTACAGTGTGTTATGGTGTGTTAGCATTGTTATAGCTAACACAGACTCTAAATTGACTGTAAATTGGCCTTAATGTGCGTATGTGTTAGGGGATGAGTGTGTGATTGCTCTTTGATGGACTGGTGTCCCATCTATATTCTGTCTATAGAAAATAGCATGTTGATGCAGGCAGCAGAGTACAAACACTTTAGCTTTGAGTGATCAGAAAAGTTGTTGCTGAGTCAACGTGATTCCTCATTAGCTCAGAGCAGATGCTCTCAGCAGTTGTATAAAACTGCACCGATCCTTCCTGGTGGTGGAAATTAGTGCTGCGCTCTGGTTATTGATGTGAATGTGAGTTAACATGATGCTGTCAGTGTTGCTTTGCCAACATCCTCTGTTGTGACACTAATTATTTTTTTGGTCAGAATAGCCGTGCACTTCACTCCAGATTAACCAGTTAAGTCAGCTGGGTAAATGAAAGGTGGAAATATATGCTTCGGGACCAGTCTGAATTGATAACAGTAATACCCAGGTGATGCTCCATGCCTTATTCCTTCAACAGAGCCTGACATGAACTGCATAAAAGTGAACTTGGCCCAAGTTGTCCTTTAGCCAAAAGGAGGAGGGGAAAAAAATCCCTCTCTTTTCCTGTTACAGATTCCGATGAATGTTAGTTTTTTTATGTATAAGTTCTTCATGGCTTTATTCCTGCTTGAGAGTGAAATGTATTATGGCATGTGTTTTCCTTGAGATACATTTTTGTTCCCTTCCAGTGTCAATAAAAGGCATGAATTATTAATGCACTATCCAACCGAGACAATCAGATTCAAATGAGCCTTCCCAATTGGCCGCTTGAGCCATGTTAGGTCTTATGAATAGTTTGCTCTTGAGTAAACACCCACATGGTGATTGACAACACACAGTGCTTGTGTTTGTTGTACAAATTGTACACAAAGTGGAATATATCAGTATATCGTACTGTGCGGGGGAGAACGACCTTCACAACCTTATGAAGGTATGAACTTAACCTTTTGTCTTAATGCCTCAACTAACACATTATTTTTGCTATTATTTATCTTATGTCTTACTCCAGGGCAATTTACAGTGTGATGTTTGTAAACTAAAGTAATAACGATTTGCTAATTTATACAGAAGGGCGATTTTTTTTATTTTTTTTTTTTTTGTGACTGTCCATTCAGGATAAGTTCCTTGCACAGTTGTACCGTACTGAGGTTATGGATTAGGATCCAGGTCTTTTAGCTGCAAAGGCAGTGATTCTAACCACTAGGGTACCTGCACACAGCAATAAAAACAGCATGGATTATATCAATAACAGCAATGGGGGGGGGGGGGGGGGTTAAGGGGGCAGTCCTGTAAGTGCAGTAACTAGCGAGAGGGGCGTTAAAACGATTGAAATGCTGNGTGTGGGGGGGGGGGGGGGGGGGTTACAGGGTGGCGGTTCTCTTCTCATTCCAGTCGTTTGGAGCAGAATGACACCGTTCCAAAGACAGCCAGTGTGGAGAGATTGTGGCCCACTCGCTCCATGCATTAAAGGCCTCTCAAGAAACACACAAGCCCATTGATGCCCTTGTGGCCTGGCTAAAAGACAAATCCATTTCTACTCCAGTGTTCCCTGGGAGTTGGAAAGCTGTGGCCCACTCAAAGGTCCGGTCTGCCTTTCTGGTCTGTTAGCTGTGTTATGTGTTAGATGCTGGAGATCGGCACAGCAGTTGGTGGTTTTCTCAGCTCATGTGTACTTTCAGACCAGTGTACTAGTAGTATCACTGAAGGGGCAGGAAAATCTGCCCCAAACACAGTTTAGCGCAAACCTAAACCACGTTGTACTAAATCTATAGTATATCTGCTTCAACCTGGAACTCTGAAAGGTCCAGCAATTCCATTTAATACAATCCATAGCCTGATATATTTTTTTTTGGTGGGGAGTTTGAAGCATACCCAGTAGAGATACATATGGCCCCTGAGCACTTTGGCTGGTTTCTATTCCTTTATTCACCCTGTTCACCTCCAGACTAGTGGGGTATGGTAGGGAAGACACACACACATGCTGAGGTCATATTTTCACTGTCTGCTGTGAATCTACAGTTTGGTTCAGGCTGCAGTCTTCAGTTTCAGGAAGTGCAGTTCGAGACCAGTGCATTATTAATGGTGGACTTGTGTCACCCTGAAGGGCAGATAGATTGGTTTGATGTCTTCCTCTTACTTTCACAGTAGGGCACCTTCTTGTTGAAATATTGAAAAGAACCATAAAGGATTTTTGGACAATTGATCAATTTTTTTATTGTTCTACATCATTTTTTAAACTGAACCAATTGCCCTGTCTGCCACTATGTCCCATCTTATTAAAAAAGAAAGAAATTACATTAGAAATTCTAGATCTGGGACCCTGAAATTAGATTTAAAACACTGTAGGGGATAACTGTAGCTTTTATGTATGTATGTATGTATTTATTTATCTATTAATTATTTTTCTTTGAAAGATTTTACCACCGTGACAGGGAGGAAAGAGCCATCTCTTTCTGTAGGGCTGGATTTTACAGCAAGTCCGATTTCACCTGGGTGGGAAAGACCACTCCAGAAGATGGAGCACTTGGTGATGGGTGTGAATTAGCACTCTGTGGGGCTTGGACACACGATGCCACTCTTCTCTTCAGCACAATTCCTCAGGCTGACCTCTCTGTTGTGCCGCTGGCCTTCATCTTCATTCAGCCCAACATTTTAGACAAGTAAAAATCAGCCATTAGACAAATTGAATTAGAAACGAGTGCTGCAGGGAGTACCTTGCAAGCCTTGTGCGACTAGGGCCTGTGAAAGGCAAGTGTCTCTTCTGAATAAAACCCAATTAATGTAGATTGTGGAAGAACTGCAAGAAGTCTCTTATTTTGTTCTTTTTATATCATACTCCTTGTTTTCTCTCTCTCTCTCTCTCTCTCTCTCTCGCTCTCTCTCCCTCCTGCGATTGAAGTTAGCATCTGCTCTCCTTTTCCATGAAAAGTAGAGATTTAGTTTGTGCATCTGCTGCGAAGGTTTCTCCCGTGGTTCGGTCTCACCGGATTGGCTGTTCAGACCTAATCCGTGACCTATTTCTTCTCGGCAAACAGCTGATTTTAATTTTTCCCCCTTCTCTGAACAGACTATAGCAACAGAAGGATGAACAAAACTCAGGGTGAACCAGAAATGCACTTTTTCCTCCCTGCAGGCATTGGAACAGACTTAAGAGGTTCTTTTTTTAAATAAGTGTTCTGTAGAAGATGTTTACCGCTCATGCATGTTACATAAATTAGACTACAATTTGCAATGTTGATAAATTATGGCCAAATGTATTTCACACACGAGGCAGCTTTGTTTTAATAGTTAGTCGGCAGGTCTTTTTATTTTTTCCCCCGTTTGCACAGAATGTCTGCTATGCTCTGTTTTTTGCAAACACTGAGTGAGTGTGAGACTGTGCAAGTGTGATTTCGAGTGCCAGGAGAGTTGTCCTGTCTCATTCTGCACAAAATGGGGGGGTGCAGTGAACCGCAGGCTGTTATGTCCTTAGTCCTTATCGCTGTGCAGCACAACATGGGCTGTATACATTAACTCCTGTCCAAAGCGTTTGGGAGCTGCTGTGCATTTTATGCACGCAGAAGCCTGTGTGTTCAGACATTGTGTCTGTGTGAGACATCCAGGCTGTAATGCTGTAGCTTTGTTTTGTGAGCATCACAAGGAGGGTAATTATTGTAAAATCAAGGAGTGTAAAAGGAGCGCTGGTAAAGGGGAATGAGAGTCTGTAAAGCGAGATGCCCTTCCGCTGTGTGGCACAGTGTATGCGATTTAATCCCCCATTCTGCTGAGCTTAAACCATCTTTCAAAAGTACTTTGTCTTGTTTCTCTCCTTGTCAAGGCCCAGTTAATCGAGTGGAGTGCAAAGCTCCAGCAGTGGCGCGCTTTGTGACGTGAACGTGCGTGCGCTTTCCTGAAGGGCCAAAGGCTGGAGTTTGCTCACTTTGCAGATGCAAGCATCACGTCTGAAGCCGTCTGCTCTTGTATTACGCCACTTGCACAGATTTGCCTGCAGGCTGGTTGCTGACCGTCGTTACTCTGCCCCCTCCAGTTGTTGCTGCTTCATTGCAAGCGGTTCAGCTGTGTCCACCAGTGTAGCTGAAAGTGTAACAGCAGGACATGCTTTCAAAAGCATCCCCTGTTAACTGAGAAGGATGTGACATTCGGTGGCCACTGATCTGGCCTCTCTTTTCTCTACATACTAGTGTTTTTTCTGCTTGGTTTTTCCGTGACGTTTTGGATTTTCTGTGGCATGCAGCGGCACAAAACCTTTCAATAGCAACACCCTTCTTTACCACTGACATCACATGCATGTGCATTCACGTGTTTTAAAAAAGAGGGTCTGACAGACATTTCACATGGTGAAAAAAAAAAAAAAAAAAAAAAACACCTGCCTGTATGAAGTTCTCATTTGAATTATTGTAGACTACCTCAGATGTTGTGGTCCTTGAAAAGGAGACTCCACAGTGTTGTTGCTTAGGGTTCGTTCCTATGTGTAAGTGGTGCAGGGTCTATGTGTTTGAAGGCACACATTCAGATGTGTAAACATAGCTGACTTGCAGCACGCAGGAGCTGCCGACGGGGCTGCAGGAGCGAGCACGGCAGTATAGTGCATAAACGTGTGCCTGCTATGAGCTGGCTCGCAGCTCCGAGAGCAGTGTGAGGCAGGAGGCGGTGTGAGAGGAATTTCAATCAAGGGCCCCGCGCGCCGCTTAAATACCATCCGTGGCACGGGGCTGCTCCGGTAAGGGGGGGGTTGGGCGGGGATGCACCTGAGAGAGCAGACTCTACTCTCAAAGCGCCAAAGACACCCGTGTCAAAGCTATCATACGGGGTTTTTTAGGGGGTGGGGGGGGGGTTGAGGGAAACAACTTAAAGCCGGACAGGGGAGGATGGAATTGAATCAGTATTTTCATTCCTAAACCCATTTGTAAAGCTGCTCATGCACCAGAGAATCGCCTTTTATGAGTTTGTGCCAAACCAAGTCTTTCTATATAGCAGGTGTACCACCCCTGTGTCCGTCAAGAGGCGAGATTTTTGCTTAAATCTCAGTGCTGTGTCTCATTGTGGAATTTTTTGTTGTGATGAACGAGGCACTTTTCTGCGTGTGAAGTGTTGTGCGCTTGCTTGGATCCTGCACACAGTTGCTTTAAAACATGTGCCCCGGTGTATGTGTGTTGCTGTGTAGCTGGTTAGAAACCCCGGCGTGGTACAGAGCATGCTGCACCTGCCATCTGTTGTCTCCTTCCCCCGGAGATGCGAGATGGGCTTCTGTATGTCGTGAAAGGGCCTTTCAACTTGTACGACTCTTCCTTTATTTCCTGTCCCTTAACCGTGACGTGCAGGATGCATTGAGAAACAGAAGCTGATTTCCTCCCCCCAGCACCTTTAGGGATGTTTGCTGTGACAAGGAGAGTCGGGGAAAGTGGCATTCTTCGCTACGCGTCATCTTCTTCGACGTGCTGTCGAAGGAGAGGAGCGGGGGTGGGGTGGTGGGGTGTTGGATTGAAAATGAAGAATAAAATATAGGCCTCTGTAAAGAGAGAGAGAGAGAGAGAGAGATGGGGGGGGCGAGCTGCCAGTTCCATTCTGAGGCAGAGACACCTGGCACCTCCGCTGCAGACACCCTGAAGGAACTGGTGAAGGATCTTGAGCCGCCCTGATGGTGGAAAACTGAGGGAAAGCCCTACCCAGCATGCTCAGCAGGTGCAGGTTGCCAGCATGCTTGTGAAAGATGGGCACACAGAGCCAAGCACTAGCCCTCCTACTACAGTCTCCGAATGCTGGAGAAACGCGTCTTTGACGTCAGGCCTTTTGGTTCGTCTGTCCCTTTGTCTTTCAGCCGCTGTGTGCAGAACAGAGATATGAACTATACACTGCTTTGTGCTGTATGTTATTCTCTGTGATGACTCAACTAACAGGGCTCTAGTTTGTTAAAAATGAAGGGGCAGCAGGTAGCCTAGCGGTTACAGTCATCGCCCTGTGCTCAAAGGGCCCGGTTTTGAATCTACTATCAACCCATAATCAAGTTACTTTCATAAATTTCTCCAGTGAAGATTACTGTACTATATAAACGTGTATATCAGTGTCAAGTAGACAGGAGTAGAAATCTAACATTGTAAGTCGCTGCAGGCACAAGCATCAGCTAAAATTATTTAATAAAAATTATAATTCTGTAATGTTGTTTTTAGATGTTCTCTCAGCTACGCCCGCCCTCAGTGCAGTAGTTTAATGCACACGGTACCTTTACTGTTGTTTATTTGGTCTTGCTGAAGTAGGAATACAGCCTGGATGCTGAGCTCTGCCTCAGCGCTCTGTATGTTGATGATCTCATTTACACTCTTTCTTTGCTCCAGCTCACACACAGAAAGCCGCAACTAGTTAAACCCCATCCACCCGCTGTAGTGAGCGTAATCTCCTCTGTACGGAAGTGGAAGGGGAGCCTCTCGAGTGAAATCGATCGATAGTGTCTCCGTGTCCTCCTGCCGCTCACCCTCATCCAACACGGAGACTGGGCCGAGTCACTGAGCGGGAAGAACACAGGGCGGCACCAGTGAGAGGGAGGCAGAGAGACTGGGACCTGCTGCAGTCACTCATTCATCATCTTCATCACATAAAACAGCCACGTTCCTAAGGTTACTGCGAAAGACGCGATTCAATTACATGTGCCAGATCACTTTTCGCTCGCGTGGAAAACACACACACACACACACACACAGTAACCTTTCTGCAGGTCCGGCTGCAGAAGCAGATCAGATGACCGCTAACCATGTAGTACCTTGTGATGGTACATTCTGCTTCCGCCTTAATCTTTGACGCATGTGTGGGTGGGTGTGTGTTTCTCGGCTGGACTCTCAGGAGCCTTTGCTTCTTTTGTTTCTTTTTTTTCCCTGGGATATCTGTTCCTGGCTTTTATTTTATCAGTTTTTGCAATGAAGTGTTTGATCTGCACAATTTAAAAGAAATGTGCTAATGACAGATATCCTGGTATCACGCTTATTCTCCTTAGGAACTAATTTCATTCTTTTCATCTGGGACCAATGTGACAAACTCTTGCTTTTTTGAATAAACGCTAATTAAAATCAAACTCATTTCATACGAAAAGCAGCAACAAGTTTGTGGAAAAAGTGCATTTCTGTATATCGGGGCACAAAGTTGTAGGCATCTTGTGGTGTTTGCTGGAAAAGGTGTGTGTGTCTTTTGTCACTGACTTAGGCGGGTGGGCAGTTGCTTGGAGAGAGAGTCCTATGCAGCTGCCTCCATTGTTCGCATAACAAAGTGCAGAATGCGCCCTCTAGGGTCAAAGTGGGAATTGCAGGTGTCATGGAACTGTCTGTTATTCCTTCCCTCTCAGTTCTTTTCCACATGAATAGTCTGTGTCAAGTATGTTTCTGTTCTTTTCGTGGCCTAATTTTTTTTTTTTTTTTTTTTAAAGCCGTGATGTATGCAAGCATAGTCTGGTTCTTGAATCTGAATGAAAGAATAAAGTGTGCGCAGTACACATAGTGGTTCATATTTTAGTTTGAGTTTGTTTTTAACAACCAGATTAATGTTTTAAAATAAAGCGCACATCGTTTTCTTGGCTGCAGCCTTGCGTTTCAGCCAGCAGATGTTGTGCTCTGAGAGCGTAAAAATGCATTGTTTTATCAAAGAGCGGACGATTTTTAAGAAGCCACAGAAGAGTGTTCTGGAATACACACCCGCCTCTGTCAGAGCAGCCTAATTTAATCTTCTGAGGAACAAGAACAGGCTTTTTCTCTGCACTCTGCTGCCTTTGTTACATCAAAAGCTTGGACCTGAAATGGAACTGAAGAAACGCTATTAACACATGTCTGCCACATGACTGCTGAATAAAAAAAATTAATATGCCTTGGTGGTGGAGGGAGGGGAAAAAATATGAAATCCCAGACTTTTTAAGGTAATTGGAAATTAAAAAGCATGCGGTCCTGACGGAAGGTCATGAATACGTGTAGCAGGCTTTGATGTTTCCACTGAGTCCTATCCTACAAGTGCTTATTATTTCTGCATGCATATTTTTGGACTCCGATTTATTTTTGCTTCCTGAATACGGTGCTCTTGACCCATAGTGTTGGTAGCCATCGAGATGGAGCCAGAAACAATAAGGAATCAGAAGTCAGGACTTTTGTTCACTGAGTTACCAGTTTATAATAGGTTTTTGAGAAGTAACAAATAAGAATACCGAGATTATTGACAGAAACAATTGCAAAGCAGTGGGTAAAAAAGAGCTGCCCTCAGGCTGCTGCTGCACTTCATATGCAGGGCTGTAGCTCATGTAGAAACTCATGGGTGGGACTTCTGTACTTCCACTCTTAATTGCAATCAGTTTAGAGTTCCGTGAATTTGCAGAAGAAGCACATATCTTTCAAATTTCATTTCTTATTGTATAGAACTGTGTTGCTTTCTAAAAACTGCTTATGAATCACTTAATAGGACAGGATAGGACTTTATTGATCCCCGCAGGGAAATTCAGCATACAGCAGCTAAACACACAGGGCATATAACACAAGACACTTATAATACACATAACAATGAATAAATCCCAAAAGCAAAAAGCTAAAATAAATAAATTACAGTAATAAATACAGTCTGTTCACAAGTCCTTGTGCGCCATTAAGGAAATGGATTTTTTTTGGTTAGGAGGACTTCAGAAACACTTTTGCTGCACCTAAGTTGAATAGCCCGGGGGCTAAAACAGCTCCTGGTGATCCCTTCGTGTAGGGGATGTGAGCCAGTGTCCGTGATGGACTGTACCTTCCACCTCATCCTGGCCTCTGCCATGACCTCCACCAAATTCGGGCCCCTGGTCCATGAGAGAACCCACTTTCTTCACAAACATGCATTAATAGGAACATACAATACACGAACAGGATGTATTTATGTTTCTGTGGCTTTTCTGTGATTCCAGGCTCAGTGGTGTTGCACATTATACAGATCCTACAAACCAGCTTGCAAGTGTTGTTTCTGCAATTCAGAAAGTGGCCATAATAAAGTATAATATATATAGATTCACAGTAACTCGAAAAGCTACTTGAACTAAACTTTTCTCAGGTCAAGGTGTACAGATATGTTGATTTAGGTTACTTAGGGATAACAACAGCTGCAGCGTGTTTTGTTTTTTTTTGTTTTGTTTTTTAATCGCTCATCAGAAAGATGGAAACACTCTCAGTCTTTGTCCAACTTTGGCAGAAGTTGACTGAAAGACCAAGGGGAGAATAAATTTAAAAAAAAAATAAATAAAGACTCCAAGAACCCCAGACAAACCTGATGGTCGGTTGATGACGGTTTTAGAAGAGAGGAGATGCAACTGAAACTGTTGCTTACTACTGTCCAAAACAGTCTCCCAGGTGAGGAGATGTGCTGCCATGTTGGCCGTCTGTCCCTAAAAGGAGCTTTAGGTGCCATTTGCACATTGCTTTCAGGTGAGCTTGTAAGGCTTTTTGAACCTAAGTATTATATCTTACAAAGTATTCAGGGTAAATCTAATACTTTAGATGAGGACTTGGAACACCTGTAATAAATAAGATTAGCAAATATATTTCTTTATTGTGTCTCTTAAACAGTACAGTGTTTAGAATTATTTAGCTTTTAATTTCAGACATTTTTAGAATAGAGTGGTGCAGCAAGTAGTGCCGGTGCCTCATAGTCTGATACCTGAGTGTGTGGAGTTTGCATGTTTGTGTGGTTTTCACGAATGATAAATGCGTATTATTCTTCTTGTTTGTATAGAACATGGTTTCACATAACTGAAAATTAGATCTTTTTTTTTCTTTTTTTTTTGTCAGTCATGATTTGAATGTGCAATCAGTTGACAAACTTCTGCACGTTCATGAAGAGTTGAATGTGAACAAAAATCAGTGTCCAACAGGACTGGGGATGAAAGACCCTGCCTAGTTCTACTTGAGCCTGGCGGTTTATGTTGCTGGTGCATTGTGTCAAAGGAGTCCACTGTCAAGCTGAGCCTGGTTACAAGGTACACAGTTTCATCCTCAGAAGTATTACATAAATGTCAGATGAGGGGCATCTCTGATGTCTCCTCCCTTCGGAGGAGAGAAGGTGTTTCTGACTGACCTGTGGCCATCCACTTTCAGGGTTATTCTGAGTGTGAGCAATTTGAAATCAGGTCATGTGTGGTTTTTCTAAACATCTGGTCTGATGCAAATTGACTCTGTGTTTAATAAATCAGTGTTGGTGTTTAATAAGTAAGTGTTTGGCAGGAAACATGCGTACTGCCTAAAATATTAGTAACTAACTTGTGGAAACACTAGAGTTGTGTTCTGAAAGAGGCTTTTGGCTGCTGTTTCCCTGGCAGTCTTATTTCCTTCCTAGTCACGGTGCAGCTCTCGGTTCAATGCAGTAAATTCATTTTGCTGACCGCTTGTTAGAGACAAATTGGTGTCTCACAGAAGGAAAAAAACTTGCATTCCTTACCCTCCCAGTCAAGTAACATAGTTGAAACAAAAAAAACTGACTAATATCCATGACACACATTTCAGTTTAGCTCAGGCGTTTGATCCAGTGCTGTGAAGGTTTATATTTCTTCACAGTGTGACACAAAGAATGTGGCTAAGCTGTTCTCTGCTGCATTCACCGGGTCTCTGCACTTGTCTGAATAAGTTATGTACTGAACAAGCCGACTCCACTCGGCGATTGTCACACTGCCCACACTGGCTGCCTGAGATAAGAACAAGTGCATCCGCTAGAAAGGTTAATGGACTAAATTAAAGAGGAGAATTAACCACTCTCTCACTGCATTGGTTGTATTAAGCATAGCAGCCATCCTGGGTGCCTCCGCAGTAGGATAGTTACACTGAGGATGACCGACAGGCGTGTGTTTGAGTGGTCTGTGTACACCTCAGATTCACTTTCCCTCTGAGTCCTGATGGATTTGTAATGTGTGGGTTCCTAAACACAGAACAAAATATGGTTGTGTATTTGAAGTTATTTATCTGGTCACAATGCCTGAAATGGGGGTCCTGCTGGAATTTTGTGCTGGATCTGACAAATTCTCTTCATGGAAATGTCTGACTTACTGTTGCCAGTGGATATTTTTCTTCTCAAGCAATTCCGTTCTTGGTAAACTCAAATTTTAATGGAACACCTAACTACCTGAATTTTGGCTGTTTGAGTTTGTTCGGCTGGCTGGGGAAAACAGCATGTTTGCAATAAGAGTAGTAGAGGTAATATGAGGGCTGTACAAGAGCACTGCAGGCTGTCAGCAGTATAATGGTTTTTTAATACATGGTAAACATAGTATAGACTCAAAATGGGAAGCAGACAGAAGTCTGAACTGAAGATGTGATAGCAGATGGTATGCAATGATGACCACAGCTCCCTTCCCATGATGCAATGAGATCTGGCAGAGCCCATCAAGTGTGCAAAGGCCTTGGTGACATGGAGCATGTTGGACAGGAGAAATCTGGCCAGACCCCACTGTCTCTATCCAGCAAATGCATGACCAGGGTTCGATGAGCTTCAGATGATCCATGAAAAGGATCAAAATGAACAGAACAATGTTAAGATAATTTGCAATATGTGCTAGTTTTTAATGACTTGATGCATATTTTTATTTTCTTAGACATAGCAAGCATGTATTAAGATATACTAAAAGGTAGTGGAAATCATCAGCGGGGTTGGTCTGCTTACGTGTCTCGTTTATGGTTTTGCTTTTATTACGTGATATCTGTAACTCGGTCTAAAGAAGCTCCGTCGCTTATCTGTCATTATCACCCTGAGAGCTATTGCAGCATAGACGTTTCTCCGACACGTCAGCACAAGGTGAAATTAATCGTGGGTAGGGGCAGACAGCAGCTTTGAAGTGCTTCTGCAAAGTATAACTGTTTGAATTGGGCACCTGCTGTCCAGTACCAAAGGGGTGTAATAATACCAGAGCCCAGTGGCTTGAGGGGAAGTGTAGACTGACATGAGGTACGCTGAAAGAGGGTGGCCTCTCCCTAACAAAGTGGCATTTAGGGCCACGATGCAAGATGGACAGAGAAAGCCGGACACGGAATTAGACGGGAAAGTGAGAGAACAAGAATAAGGGCAATCGTAGGTGAAGTCATTTCACCTGCCTTTATGATACCACCCTGGTGAGTAGCTGTGGAGGCGGTGAAAGCTGTGGGGGGGTGCGAGGCCGTCCTGAATGCAGATGTGTCGTGTTGGCTGGTGCGTGTTGTAAATGAGGGGGCTGCCCTGTGGAGGTTGTGTCTGAAAGGATTCTTTCAGCTTCAGACTTTTTTGATAGGATAACAGAGACTAAAAATGGAGCCCTCCTCAGACACACATCACACCGATTTCTTCACTTCCTCAAGTACCGGGCCCCAGAGTCACAGCACAGAGGGATTATCCGGACTCCACAGCTCGGGGCCAGCCAACAACTGGGAGCATCACATTTGGTTTCAAGGCCCGCTTGTAGGCGTCATGTTTCCCCTGGGCTCTGGAGGCCGGCTTTCTGGAGGGCCTCTGCCGCTGTGTGCCCCTTCCGGTTATCCCAATCAGTTCTGCGAGTTTGGCTTGGAGCAGCTAGCCCCAACATGCAAAACCCTGGGCTCCCAAACGTGTGTGATTCTAGTTACGTGGCATTCGGGGCACAAGCAGGCTACGGTTTCAGGGTTAGTTCAATCTGTCCACCTGTCCTTTTTTCTTTCCTTAGTTCCTTTCCTTAAAACTGGGTTCATAACCCAGGCTCAAGAGACCCTCGAAGCACCGGCTAGCTTTCGAAATAACACGAAAGCATTATTGTACTATTATTATCTATGACAGTTTGACAATTTACGGTCAGCTTTCAGTGAAGTAAACTTAGAGCGATATTTTTCGGAATTTATGTATGTTGTTTTTCAGCAATGGTCCTTACATTTTGTTGGATTCTTGAACGAATTCATTGCCTAGAAAAGGTTACGGTTAATTTCTGCAATACAACCATTGTTTCCCTTTTGTTTTTTTTTTTTTTATGGGACACCAATACTAAATCTGCTCACCTGCTGTAATGACAAGTTTGTCACCAAGCAAAGCTGCATTTGCAACATGACAGCAGAGGGCTCTGGTGATGGTGAGCTTCCGGCTGCTGTCCGAATATTTCCGTTCACAGCCCTGACGTTTCTGTGGCTCTCGGCATGGTTTTCCCTCCATGATCCCACGTTAGCACCATTTGATCCACCACCCCACCCCTCGACCCTTTAAGAGGATTATCTTTCTGTATCATTTCTGGCTGATCCTTCAGCTGCAGTGTGAAGCTCAGACATTCCCAGCGCTTTGGCAGAGCTGAGTGGAAGACATCTGTCGTTTTATAGGTGGCAAAGACGGACTCATTAGTTTCTGTTAAATTCAAAGTCAGTGTGTCTGTGCCACCCAACCTCCTGGGCGAACCTTCCTCTCAAGCCATCTCCCTGTTTTAAACAAAAGATGGAAGGAAGTTTAAGAATTTAGCTGGGTCATTGAATGCCAGTGATACACTGAATAAATGTTCTCCTACGCTTCATGAGAAGTTTCTCCTGGTGCACCCGATCTGTCATTAAAGTATCGCGACTGTGTTGTTCCACGATGCCGTACTGATGATGAGGACTGTTCTGCTGGAAAGGGGGCTCAGTATAATGATTTCCAAACCATCTCCAGTCAATATTCAGTAATACACTATGAGTAAAGTGAAATGATGACCAATATTTCCAGATGGCTGTTTCATTTTATGTTATGTATGTAGTGGCACTTGGAACTCTTTAAATAAATTTATTTTTTAGTGAGTGGTGCCCACGGTGGAGGTGCAGACCACCAAATGTGGTTATGTCCCCAGGCAGATGCTCATGTATTTTCTTTTGAGCAAAACCCTTAGCAAGCAGTTGTGTACCTTCTGCATCAAACGCTGCCGGATATATAATGTACCTTGACTGCTTCTGTTTCTCCTCCCTGCTTCCCTCTCTCTGAATGGTACGTTAAATGCTGGCAGGAGACACCTCCCTCCCCTCCGTCTGTTCCCTTCATACACGCGACTGGAATATTTTCTGTTCCCCAGAAGTGCTGCCTCTATCATTTCTCATTGAGGAGAAATGTTGGATTCCCTTTACATCTGAACTGCTCTCAGCATCCGTGATTCCTTCATGACTGTTGTCTGAGGAGCTGAAGGGAATTTCTCACAATACAGTGTGTTCAATAGTACAGCATGATGGACCATTACAGCAGTAATTGGCATCAGTGTCATCGTTGTATAGTATTCTTACAGAGATGGGTTACTTGTGAATTCGATGGACATAATTTTGGGCTGAAATCATAAAACTATGACTTGGTCAAAAACCTTTTTACATGCATTAAATGTGTGCTATTGCTGTTCCTAGATGGTGATGTAGCTGAAGTTAAATTTACTGTGTTTTGCTTTATTCAACTCAGATCGTTTGTTGTTTATTGTAGTTTATTTAAATGCTGCAGATTGTCTGTTGCGCTGCTGTTCTTCATCCCTGTAAGAGTGTCATGACAACCTGTGTATGAAAAAGATCCCATTTCTACTTCCTGCACAGGAAACGGTGCCCCGTACATTTTGTCCTGACTTTGAGGAACGTGCTTTAATAAATGCCTCAGAGCACTCATTGACAAAAGGAAGCACGGTTTGAAAATGGTGATACTAATACACTGAATTTGGAGAGGCTGAAGGAAGCCACTGTTCATTTTGCTCTTTTCTGGCAGTTGGTTTGAATTATTGCCTTTCAGAAAGGCAGTTTTATGTCAGTCATACAAGAAAATTATAATTATGTATAGAAGTATTTACTTGACCAACTTTATCTGTAGTTAAGCAAAATAAGGCTATAAGACAAATCTTTAACGTGTGATAATAATTTTAACTCCAGAAGGTTTTAGTTCTGCAGCAGATAAATGCATGTGCGCTATCCTGGTTACAGTGTCTTCTGCATACTACCTTTGTGTCCTCTGTCCTTTCTCCTCCAGAAAAAGGTGGTGGAGCAGCTGCGAAAGGATCTGCTGGTGAAGCAGGAACAGCCGGATGCCAAACTCCAGACAGACGGCAAGACTCCAGCTCTACCTGCAACCCCGGCCCCACCATCACTGCCCCCGCAGAACCTGGGGACCCAGCAGGTAGCGATTTTGCCGGGCTCTTCCCGGACCACCTCTGCATCATGTTATCCAACTAAACCAGTGGTTCCATTTATTTATTTTTTTTTTTTATTGGAATGGTAACCGTACACCTAACCTTTTATCGGGCAGTGAATTTTCAACACCTACAGTCACATGACAGTGACATCTCTTTAGCTGTGCTTTTTAAACATAAAGATTCCGTGTTGAAATATGTGCCAATAACACAACCATCCACTGAATTATGTTTTCTTGTACTCATCCTTCTTCAGTGATCTTACTATCCTTGTCTTGTAAAACTTGTTTTATATTGGTCAATGATTTTGGCTGAATAGTTTGTAATGAGGCTGCAACAGCTTGTGCAGTTTCTACTTTCTGTTGGCTTTAGTATTATTTCATAAAGTGAATCCCCAGTAGTGGAGTTAGTCTAGACTTCTCCTACTTATACATTTATAAATTGATTAGGATGAAATCTTGCCAAGGAGTTGGAATGTGTTGACTGGAATCATGCTTATAACATTGTGTGGTGAGTTCGTCATCTCTCCTCAGTGCAGGAATCCTGCTGATGTCCCAGAACACCAGTGACGGAATATTCTCTAAAAGAAATGATTTACAAAAAGTTTTTTTTTGATAATCTAGGTCCCCCATTATGTGTGAGTTTTGTTTTTTTTTTAATTCTTTGTTTATTTAGCTGAAACTTGTCTCCAATGCAGCTTACAACATTAAACTTGTGTGTTAAACTGTTTACAATTATTTACCCATCTGTACAGTTGGGTAATGTTACTGGATGAATTTTAAATCTGAAAGAGAGTGAGGCAACGACGGGTGGGGATTTGAACCATCATCCTTCAAATTTAATGCCACGGCTGTGACTATTATGCTACCTTCTGTCCCCAAACACAGCCATTTATCCTATATTAAAGGTTAACATCTGCATATACGCTACACTCCTGTCCCAAACACAGGATCCAACAGCATCTGGGTAGAGTCCAGCATTTCAGCTGCTGTACAGGAAGAACCAACAAGCAAAAGGGCAGTGTTGTTTAAGTCTCACAGAAGGTGACATCAAGCATTTCTGAACCAAAGTTGTTTGTGCAGACTGGTGTGTGCCTTAAAGAATTACTGAAAAAATGGCTAAAATGTAAGTGCGCACCAGTGTGCCACAGGTGTGTGGTCAGGATGACACTGTTTCTCTCACTGCTCACTAGAGGGAGCACAATCTGCATTTCTCCTCTTACTATAGTTTCAGTTATCAGTAAGCAATACAGCTCATGTGAACTTGAACAGCAGTCTTTTCTGGGCACACTTGTGTGGTCAGTATACAGTATTGATGGTATACAGACAGGTGATGTCATAAGTACTTTAGAGTGCGCCACTTCTAGCACAGGAAAATAAATCAGAAAAAGAAAAACATAATAAAGGAAGAGTGCATCATCTCCCCTTTGCTTAATTCACCATAAACAGCACAGTGTGCCTTTCAGTGAGTCTGCAAATTTAAGGCTGGTTTCCATGGAAATCCAGCTTGTGGAGCCACACTTGACCTACCTGGAGCCCCAGTGAGATGACTGGACACAGAGCAGGGCAGGAGCTCACATCAAGCTTCAGCCTTTCTCAGCTGGGTCACTGAATGAATGGTGACAGAGATCTTAGATAAGTGTGTATCAGGTGTGACAGGTCCAGCGGTGGCATTCCACACCAGGTCACTAGGAAATGTTGTCCCACTCACCTGGTTCGCACTGATTTCTCCAGACTTTGACAGACCAGATAGAAATGCTGACTTGGTGACATGGCTGCTTAGCCCTAGTTGAGGGGCTGGAATGCCTTGGAGATGCTGGAGGTCTTTTAGCTGCTGCTTGTCCAACAGGAAGTGGTGCTGACTTTTCTCAGGACACAGAGTGGAAGCCTTACCCTGATTCACGCTGTCTGGTCACACAGCTTTTGCTTCACCTGGCTACATTGTGTGACAGCAGTAATTTGCAGTTTTATGTGTATAAATGAAAAAATATTTATTTCTAGTACAGCAAGGTGTATATGTGTTTGTTTAGCTGACACTTTTTTCAAAGGCAGCTTACAGTGTTAAGCTACTTAGTGCTTTAGTTATGCTTTTTTTTTTTAACTGTATCAATTCAGCTTAAGTAACTTGCTCTTTCTACAGGAGGTGGGATTCAAATGTGCATCCTTTGAATGCCAGGTGGTATTACAAACCACTGTGCTGCCTGCTGCCCTGTGTTAGTAAAACTGAGTTTTTTTTTTTTACTTTCTCTCCGTCTAGAAAACTGTGTCCGTCACGCCAGTAATTGCCACTAAGACCCTACCTCTGGTCCTGAAAGCTGCCACCCCAACAATGCCTGCTTCCGCAGTGGCGCAGCGACCCACCGTTGCCATGGTCACGGCCATTAGCAGCACACCGAAGCCCAGTGTCATCAACTCTGACTCACAGAACACGCCAATCAACCTTCAGACGTCCAGCAAGCCCAGCAGTCAGGGGGCAGAGGCAGTGAGGATAGTCTCAAAGAGTGCAGTTGTAGTAAGTATGACAAACCACACAAATCTGCCTCACTGCATTGTTCAGAACAATAGCATCATATGTCTCCTCCTTGAAGCAAATCTCAAGTTGCCAAAGTGTGCTTCACAGGAACGTTCGTAGAAACGTATATGTTTATGTTATGGAAGGTCGTCAAAATGGGAAGGAGCCTCTAAGAAGGCTATGCCTTCAAAGAGGTTATATTGTCTCTCTATGCATTACTGTTGCCATGAGTTACTGATGCCTGTGACCAGGTCCTTTAATTGCACTTCTCAATCAACAGATGGAGAAGGAGTGTTGCATGTCACCTTTGATCAGGGTGAAAGTGTGGTCTTTTTTCTGCGGAACCTGACAGAGCGTGTCTGTGGTGGGAGTGCGGGGTTCGCCTCTGTGCCTGTAATAACGGCGTGGTCTCGCTGCAGGTGCAGGCCACAGCCACCCAGCCTATCAAAGTTCCTCAGTTTGTACCACCTCCCCGACTGACGCCTCGACCCAACTTTCTGCCACAGGTTCGTCTCTATGAATCTGCCCCCCTCCCACTCCCCCCTCACGCTCTTGCCCACCAATCTTCCACCTCCTGGAGTCTTAGTCAGAGAGGGGGAATGTACTCCAACCAGTAACCGTCTCCCACTGGAGATCTTCTACCTGCACACCTTATAGTGTGACTTTAAACCCAGGAGACATATAATAGTTAATCACTCCATGGTTATTTTTCTGTTGACAAACTACAATTTTCAAAAGACGTTTTTGAAGGTCATGTTTTGGTCAGTGTATTGCTTGATCATAGAAAGTACTTTCACCTTATGATGACTATATGATTCAGACTCAAGTGCTGACCAAATCCAACATGGCAGCATCTGTCATGTAGTGCGCAAATACAGAGAGAGGCAGAGTGTACGTTCTTGTGTTTCATACAGTCAGAGGTTGGAATTGTGGATACTGAGCCCGTGGACACTTGTTTCACTGGCAACTTTCAGGCTTGAAAATAAAACGTCTCATAATGCTCAGACAAACTGTATCAGGTGTTCCATTTCCAAACATTTAAGGAGGTAGGGTCATGCACAGTGTCTGTCCTGCCTTCTTTTGAACATTAAGCCTTACACTTTCATAGTAGAAAATATATTCTCTGTACCATTACCAAAGAAGGAATAAGTTGAAGGAACGTCATCAGTACTGTGGCAGAGTCATGCAATACCTTTACAAAGTGGATACGATGTGTTTTTTAGATTATTATTTTGTTGAATTTAACTATGTAACCGATGCGCATATAAGGTGAAACCAGAATGTTTTTTTATTACTATTTTGCAGGAAGTGGTAGTGTTTTTCCCATGTCAAAAAGTATATACATTTTGTGATTTGAATGTAGACATCAAGTTTTACAGCTTTAAGTTTGCCTGCATCAGTTTTACAGTCTTTTGAAAACTAGATTCAATGTTGAAAAATTTAATTAAAATTTCCTTCAAGGACACTGTTTTGAACAGAAGACACTGCGTGCACCTTCAGGATATCCTGCTGAAGAATGTTATTTTATGCAAAATTATGTTCCCTCCAGTTTGAAAGCTCACAAACTGTACTGAAATGGTGGAATTTTACCCTTATGAGCGTTCATTTCGCTGACATTTCTTTGCGTTGCCGTTTGTGCATGCATATGTTTTTATATCCATCTTCTTCCCTTTCACTGTTTCTGCGCTCAGGTGAGTCCTGTTCTGGCTGTGTCTTGCCAAGCCAAATTTATAGTTTACCTGAAGGCTGCTTTGTTCACATCAGTGCTTTGTTTCTGCGAGGTCCCAGTAAGGGGGTTTTGGCTCTGTCTGTTGGCTCCATGGTGGGACACGGACCACCTCACGCGCCAGAAAACCAGTTAGTTGAGATGTTTCTTGGGTGAAATTGTGACTGGCAGGACTTTTGGGACTTGTAAGCTTTGGTGATCAAAAACACCAAAAATGGCTTGTGTGCAATTCCAGGAGTTAGTTTGTTTTAGGTCTCGGAGGTTGAAGGCTGGAGCAGATCTATTGTTTTGCGGAACTGCTGGATGACAAGGTCGGCTTATGAGTTGCGCAGAGCCGTGTCCTTTGTCTGGTGTTTGGAACCCTGTTTCACAAGGCCAAGGCCAAAACCAGACCCCCTCGTGGACATTGCTGCTTCCAACTGCTACGCACCAGCTCCAGGCCTACCGAGGCTAATGTTGCTGTGACCTTGTCAACTTGCAGCAAAATTCCCGGTTCTCTGACTGTATCCTCTGTGTCAATCAGGTCCGGCCCAAGCCTGTCACACCCAACAACGTGCCTATTGCACCAGCACCACCACCACCCATGATGGCTGCTCCACAGCTGCTGCAACGGCCGGTGATGCTAACCACCAAGCTGGCATCCAATCCAGTGGCACCCTCAGCTGGCCCCGTCCACCAGGTTCACATAGTTAACGGCCAGCCCTGCTCTACCATCACCAAGGGCCTGTCCACAGGCCAGCTGACGGGTATCGTCATCACTGCCCCAGCCACTACCCACTTGACTGGCTCTCAGACCCTGCAGATCAGCAGTGTGAGTGCGGACACCAAGGTGAGGATGGGGTCGGGGCCAAAGGACTGCATTCGTTTTTCTTCCAGGATCAGCCATTTCTTTCCCTTTCATTTTTTTCCTTTCCTTTTTCTTGGCACATACTGCGTTTCTTGTAAAACAAGCATTTTAAACAAACACATTTAATTAATAGAAGACATATGACCAAAGTTCATTAGGAATGTTGGTAGAAGAACTGTTTTTTTTATTTCCTGGTACCCTTGAGGAACTTTGACATAGCATTTTGTTTAATTAGTTACATTTACTTGAATCTGTAATGTTTTCTTGACTTAATTGCTGTTATTGTTATATGTCTAGCTACTAAAACAGGATTAACTGTGGTCTGTGGTCCTTTGCAGACTGTTAAAGCTCAAAGTGGCACAGAGCAGAAGGCACCAACTAGCAGTTCCTCCCCCACACCTACACCTGCCTCTCCTGCACCCCCTCCAGCAAAACCCAAGCGTGAGGAGAATCCTCAGGTGAGAAGGAACTGTGTCTTTGCCCCATTTACTCATTCGCCTTCCACCTATCTGACCTAGTTGGGCCAATGCAACCATTTTGGATATGGACCAAGTAGAGGTGGAAAGTATGGTGTTTGACCGCACCCAGAAAGCATGCTGTGCCACACAAGTAGTGTCACCGGGTGCATTCTTTTTGGGTGCTGTCTGTGGCTGCAGTGCATAGCATATAACTACAGTATGACTGGTTCGTCGCTATGTTAGTCCTCTTAAATGTACAAATCATTTTTATTGATGGATTAACCCTCTGTATCACCCCACAGAAACTGGCCTTTATGGTTTCTCTAGGACTTGTCACTCACGATCATTTAGAAGGTAACAAATCTGTGTCCAACCATCAGTTTGCAATTATGGATCTGTACACACAAAGAAATGTTCTTGAATACTCCTGTTCTGACGTCGCTGGTACCCTCATGTGACAGAGATCCAGAGCCGGAGACAGGAGCGCAAGCGGCGGACGACAGCGAACCCCGTATACAGTGGCGCCATCTTCGAACCTGAGGTACCAAAGAGACACCAGCACACATGGAGCAACTGTGCTGTTCAGCATTGTTTTATTCACTAAAAACCAATCTCTTCTGCTCAGCATACCAAAGGGCTGAGTCCAGCAGGTTTTTCCAGCTCTCCTTAAACCATTAAGAGCTCGGAGAGAGAAAGATGAATGGATCGAGTGGAGACAATCCACTGGTCCGCTGCCCAGCTGGAACAAAAACCTCCTGGTCTCATCCCTCCAGGGCCACTAGTTGAATAGCCTTGCACCCGAAGTACTGTAGTGAAAAGAGGTATTGTGTTCACAGTGTTGGTCGGAGTCAGTGCGAAACTAATGTAACCGTCTTGTGTGTAGCGGAAAAAGAGTGCAGTCACCTACCTGAACACCCCCGTCCACCAAGGAACCAGAAAGAGAGGTAAGTATGAACCCACTGACTGGATTTGGCATTAAAAGTGATGTTAGGGCCATAAGAAAATTGTTTACTCACAGCCGGTCACAGGATTAAATCTCTGTCAGGGAAGGTTAGGTTACCTGGAAACAAAAGGCCAAATAGCAGTAGTTTTCTTCATAGATTTAAACTCAAAATCCTGTTTTTAGTGGTCTTAATGTGGGATATTTCCCTTTGTGTGAGAATTGAGCAATTACTGGCAGTCTTTGGGACAACTTCATCACAAGCTTTTCTGTCTACAAGAAAAAGTTTAAAAAAAAAAAAAAAAAAAAAAACCTCCCCCCCCAGCGTCAGACAGTACAGACGACACCTTTTGTAACATGTTTAAGTGTTTTTTATCCTGGAAGGATGGAAGTTGACTTCATACACAACAATGTGTGACGGTGTGTCCCAGTTTCAGTCACACAGTGCTGGCTTGCCGTGCTCCTATCTGGGACGCCAGTGTTGTTGCCAGCAAATGCAGCCAGTCTGATTGTAAATTAGTCCAGTCGGTAAACAAACCGATGAAACAGGGCAAAGTGTGAGCTGTTGACACTGATAATGAGAGTCCTACTTTTTGTTTTTAATTATTCCATTTTTCATTCCTTTCATAAATTTAACAACCAGTAAGCTCAGATAAGGCTTGAATAACAACAATGATCTTGGAGGGGGGTTATGCCCGGTGGTGGTTTCTCTCACTGTTCTCAAGATGCTATAAATTGCTGAGGTGAGCATTGAGATAAGTCTGCAGTAAACTGTCTATTGTTTACCTACCAGAGTTTGTTGTCCAGCAAAGACATGTTACTGTAGGACATCTCAGCTGTACCCAAAAATGAGATTCAGATGATGCACTGTAATGTACATAAGATGCAGCTTATTTTATTGAGCTGCACATTTTAAAGTTAACATTCATTTTCATCCTAAAAATGTGCACATTAAATAACTACCAATGTTAAGTGTAATTTTTTTTTAAAGTTGCATTTCCGAGAACGAGTTAGTAAAGCTGTCAGAAAAGTAATCCAAAAATGATCAGACACGTCTTCAGGAATGGATTAGATTCAGATAACGATGGATACCTATAATTGTAAGTAACACAAGTTTACACACTGGACAGAGGTGTCAGCTGAATAAATTAGTTACAGTAAACCAACAACACTATTCGTAATTTGTAATATGGGTAACAGCATGCTGACCTGACCGTGCCTACTGTGTTTGTAGCTGTGCTTTGTGTTCACTTTTGCCCAGTTCTCGCTTTCTTTTCCTCTCCTGAGTGACACTGACCCACAATTCTCTCCTGTCTGCTCACTGTTCACACCACTCCTGCTTTGGTCAGGCAAGGTGGAAAACAGGAACAACACCACAGGCAGCTTTTCTGGTCCTCAGGGCTTTCTCTGTGCAGGATCCTGCTGTTCAGACGAATCCTATGTTAAAATTACTAAGTTTAGTTAAGGCGAATGTAAAGCCCATTACACTGTTCTTTGTTACTTTGGCAGAAAGGCTCAATCTGTGCCCTTTACTTTTCTGCCGTTTTTACCAGATTACATATTTAATTATAAAACTCCTTTTAATCATATTTCATGTAGGATGATTTTTAAACAAGGCGGCACAGAGGCAGAGGAAGTAGTGCTGGTGCTTCTCGGCTGAAGGTTTGGATGTGAGTTTGAATCTGGCTCAGTCTGTGGAGTTTGCATGGGGGTGCCCCAGTTTCCTCCTGTAGTCCACAGATATTTGTTTTAGGTAAATTGGTGACTGTAAGTGCTCTGTGGGTGGCTGTGGGAGTGTGCATGTGATTGCCCTGTGATGAGCTGGTGTCCCATCCAGGATGTACCCTGCTTCACATCCTGTGCATCTGGGATGTATTAAAGACCACCACAACCCTGAACTAGCCAAACAGTAATTGGTAATGGTTGAATGAATTAATACATTTTAAATATGTTTGAATGAACCAAGAAAACCTTTATTATGTGTAATAAAGCATAAATTTCTTTTGCTAACTTGAAAATGATGACTTGCATAACAGAGAGTTATTTTGGTGATGGGAGGTGCAGCTGAAAGACAGGAGTGCTCTTTGCCTGAGCATCTGTATCCTGCCATTGTCTGTCCACTTCTCCTGTCCAGTCACAGCACATGCAGCTTCTCTTTCGCTTCTCCCTACTAACTTTCTGTGCTCCTCCTCCTTTTCACGCTAGCCAATGAGGACCCTTTGTCCAAGGTATGTCCAACAAGTGTTTTTTTTTTCCCTTTTGCCATTTTTTTTTCCTCGTCTGTCTCATTTTACTCAGGTCGCCCTCCCAAATACAGCAGTGTTGCGGAGCTGGGCTGCGTACCCCCGACCTCCCCCTCCAGCAGTCACCCCGCCTCCCCAGCCCTTGACAAGCCCGAGATGGGGGTCTGCCCCTTCCCCGCACACCCCCACACCCTCCCTCAGTCCAACCCCAGCTCTGGGGATGTAAGTAGCTGCTGGAGAGCACACCGCACCAGCCAGGCCTGTGATGGGCCTGTACTCCTTGGCCCCAGCATTAGTGGTGTCCCTTAGAGAAAGCCTTACTCTCCTTTGCTGGGGAAGTTTATCTTGAGTCTGTAGTGCTTTTTACATATACTTCTCTTAACACTCCTTTGTTTTATTTTCAATGTTATTTTTACATCCATTTGTCATTATTATTATTTTTTTTAACTTTGGTCTTGAAGTCTGCAGCCTTACAAAGTGAACAGTCTTCTTCCCTCTTAGACGAAGACTTGATCTTTTTTTATCAACTTGGGTAGCATTGCTTTTCACCCGTCTTACTACACTGAAGCAGCCATAGTTAGAGCAAGAGACCAAGGGGTTGTTCTCAAAACCAATGCTTTGACTAAAGAGTCACCAACACTGTGTTTATCCATGGTGAGCCATAAAACAGATATAAGCACCTGAGCATTTGAATGCTGATAGCAAGAAAAACAGGGGACAAGTACAGCACCACCCTATTTTAGCCCCTCCCCAGACCTGTCGCTCTGTCTTTGACTGGTCTGGCCTAAAGAAATAGAGGCAGTACTGATTGGTGCAATTCTTCCTGACAGGGAGACATCCATGAGGATTTCTGCACTGTGTGCAGACGCAGTGGCCAGTTGCTCATGTGTGACACTTGCTCCCGTGTCTACCACTTGGACTGCTTGGAGCCACCCCTGAAAACCATTCCTAAAGGCATGTGGATCTGTCCCAAATGTCAAGATCAGGTAAAACCACTCGACGGTCCGGTGTATATCGCAGGCCACCGAGACCTGGGCGGTCAGTACCCCCAAATGAATATGAACTCCATAGGATGGTTGTGAGGAGGTGGCAGCTGAAGGGGTGTAAAAATAAAGTGACCCCCCCCCCCCCTCATTCAGAACTGGGTGCTTTCAACACCTTTCTTGAATGTACTGGGGCAAAATAAGACTGTTCTTTGTAAGTTCCATCACGGTTTGTCGACGTCCGACTCGTGTGTCATTTCCAAGTGAAAGATGTCGTCTTCCATTCATGTCTTCCCTACCCGCCCGCCCTCTCTTATCTCGCACTTTTTTGTCCATGTGGAGCCTGGCAAGCGGTCTGTGGGGGGATACCCCTGGATCCTCTTGTACATACCTGAGTGGAGCTATTTTTGTTTACCATGAAAATAATTTCATGGAAGTTTATTTCTTCTTTTATTCTAGATCCTGAAGAAGGAAGAAGCTATTCCCTGGCCTGGTACACTGGCTATTGTTCATTCCTACATCGCATATAAAGCAGGTAGAGATCTTATGTTAATGAGTCCATATGGGAGAACCATCTGCAGAATGGGAAACAGACCTTCCCTGGTGCTGAGTACTGGTGAAAATCCTGGGTCTTCCTACAGCTAAAGAAGAGGAGAAACAGAAACTGGTGAAGTGGAGCTCAGAGTTAAAGCAGGAACGGGAGCAGCTGGAACAGAGGGTCAAAATGCTGAGTAGTTCCATAACAGTGAGTCCACAACCAGTTAACCTACCTTTTCCCAGACTGCGGTTTCACAGCTGACCAACAGCAAAGGCTATGGAATCGTGCTGTTGGTTAAACTTGTATTCCAGAACTCCTTAATTTAGTATTTTGGCAAAGTGAAATTCAGTAATGATGGTTGTTTTATGCCCCCTCTTCATCCGTACCTTTCTCTCTCTCAAAGAAATGCATGGAGACCAAGAACACCATCCTGGCCCGGCAGAAGGAGATGCAGTCTTCGCTGGAGAAGGTGAAGGGACTCGTCCGCCTCATTCAAGGCACTGACCTCCAACAGCCCCTGAAGCCGGAGATCCCAGATAGCGCCGAGAGGAATGCAACAGACTGTGGGAGTGACGGCACCAGTGCTAAGAGCGGTGGCAACAGCGCAAGCGCTACTAGTGTGGACAATAACGCAGGAGATTTAGATGGCAGCAGTCAAGGAGACAGCAGCAAGAACACCAACAACAGCAAAACCTCAGAACCTTCCCAGAATCTTGCGCAGCCCCTCCTTGACAATGTGGAGAGTGCAAATTGAATGCCTGCTCCCCCCTGGACCAAGACAGAGAAGCCACCTGCACCGTAGAAAAGGTGCCCTATGTTGCCAATCTCGATATGTATATATGTATTTGGTTTTTGTTTTTTTTTTTTCTTTTTTGTTTTTTTTTTTCGTTTTTTTTTTTTTTTTTTTTTACTTGTGTGTCATTTGNTTTTTGTTTTTTTTTTTTTTTTTTGTTACTTGTGTGTCATTGGACTGTGTCAACAGTAGCTCTGCATCCAGAGTGCCAGCCTCGGGAACAGAGACACGCTGGCTTTTGTACCAGCGTCATGCCAATTCGGTATAGAAAAAGAATAACATAGGATGATGAAGATGATGATAATATTAACAGTAATAATAATAATAATAATAATAGTTATAATAATTTAAACATCATACCAGTGTGTGCCTGCAACAGTCACCCTTGAGCCTCTGGTGGGGATTATGTCTTAGTTGTCCTTAAGTCTTTGATTCCAGGGGATTTGGATAGGAAGTCATCCAAACACTTGCTGCTTTGCTGTGCGATCCTGCTCATTGTCTCCCAGGTGGACGGAAAGCGTGAACCATAAGCAGAGCGCAGTCGTTCCCACGAGCGAGGAAACGCCGGATTCGGCCCGAGTGGGACTTTGGGCACAAATCAAATGGGACAACAGTCAGTCCCCCTACACTCTTCCCTCCACATCTTAGAGACAGAAGACCCAAGCCAATGAATCAATGGAACAGCAGATCAACCAAGGTCATGCACCAGGCCTAAGGGTGCGCAATGTCCTCATGTCCAACCCCAGACGGGTTCCGGTGCTCCTCACTCACAGTGTGAGGAACCACCCAGACCACACAGGGGTCACTGGCATGGAGTGACGAGGACCGAACAGCACCGTGTCCTGCATGGTGTCTACGTCCGGTCTGCAGTCCCTCTCCAGTGTAGTAAGATCTCTGAGCATCAGTTTGTTACCCATTCTGGGCACTAAAGGTGAAATTGCAAAAATGCAATCTTCAAAAAATATATATATCTATAAATATATATATTTATTTCTTTTTCTAAGAAAATATTTTCAGGTCTTCCTAGTGTTCAGAAGAATCAAAAGTGCTTTTCTGTTTCACACCAATTATTTCTAATAAAAGGTATTAGAATAGTTTCTGTAAATATGTTTTTGTTTTTTTAAATGATGTTTGCATTAAAGATTTGTTAAATTCTGAACTGCCAAATGTTAATGTATCCAAATCCAGCAGGGACATGTCTTATTTTCTTGTAAGGTCAATCAAAACTGAATGGTGAATTTGTACCTTTTCAGCAGTTAGGGGTCCTGTGGAAATGTCAGGAGCTGAGCACCGCACTTGTTTAGATAAGAGATTTGCGACACGTTGATATCAATACACTCTTAATAGAAATGAAGAGTAAAGCCCGAATTTTAAAAAGCACAAGTTTGTTCCAACAAAAATAATGAAAAACGTTTTTTTTCTGCTTCCCCTCCCCTCGTGTAAGTGTTGATGTTGTGAACATCATGAGAATTGGTGTGGTCTGAATGTGAGGGCGTTTGTTAGCCTGTGAGACGCTGGATGTTGCTGTCAAGGCTCTGCTTCTGGAGGACCGTCGCCTCGGATCGCCATGCCAACTGCACGGTCCTCACGCGCGACACCAGGGCTGAGAGCCTCTCTGGCGGTGGCTGTTTTACTGCCTCCGTCCCAGAGAAGCCCGTGGATAGGAAGGGCTGCTTTGTATGCAGAACAGGGCTAAACAGTATTGATCTGCTCTCAGTGAACTTGTCATAAATATCTTTCCTAGGAACCAAATCTCCATTCTTACAGGAACAATATGGCATCAGTTCCCTTTTCTTTTTAACTCGAGGACGAGAACTTTTAAAGGCAAATCTGCACTGGACCATGCCAAGTTGAGGAAGTACAGCAACGTGTTCCTGGGCTGAACTTAAATTCAGTTTTTTTTCTCCTTTCTTTGTTCAGTTACGCCATCTGTCGTTTTCCACGTCTGGTTCCCATTTTGGAGGCAAAATGGCGATTCTTTTCCATTCGTTTCCTCTCATTGAACATCCTGTTGCTGACCTGAACCAGCTGTGTACATTTTGCATATCCATAAAATATCTTAATAGCTATGACATTCACATAGCTGCGTTTCACAAAAAGGCAACATTTGTATGCAATGTTAGCCATATAATAATAGAAAACTGTTAACACCAACAACAGTCCTTCAGTTGGTTTTTGATAATGAATGTGTTTTAGCTTAATTTTTTTACGTTAATGATGTTGACAGGGAAGTTGATACAAACTAAAATTTGAAGGTTTGAATGACTCAACACACCATGCAGAACTAAAATGTAAACGCAAATGTTGCTTTTTTGCTTTGTGAATTTGTTTAGTTTCTGGCAAAAGATGCATCTGTTAGACAAAATATTCACTTGACGCAAAAAATAACTATTAGTCTTTTCTCCTCTGAACCTTAAAAGAAAAGGTTATTCATTTATTAACTTTTTTATTCTCCCTGCAAGAAGAATAATTTCATTTGAATTCTGACAAATTCACTGCTTTCACTGTTGGTTGTGCTGAAATAACATATCTTAACTGTTGATCACATGGCACAAATTCAGACGATGCCTTTAGTTTTCACTCTGGGTTCTGATTTGTTGTTAAGTGCAGAAAATTTTTTCCTTGCTTCTCTGCCAATATGCACCTTTTAACTAAATGAACCATTAGGTTGTAGGCTTTCATTGTGGTATTTTTCCAGAATGTATTTATCATAATTAACCTTCAAAATCTAAGTGTTGTTCTTACACATTTACTGGCATCATATCTTACAGAGACACAGGGGTCAGACAGCTTCCTCTTCCCATCTTCTCATCTCCATCTCATGTTGGACCATTCTGAGACAAAAAGCACAAGTGTGGATTATCCAATGCAAATAATGTCACTTTAGTTTATAACAAACCTCATGAAATCCCTGTCAGATGGTATTTAGACTTCAGTCGTGGGGTTTTCTTTTGTTCTTTTTTTTTTTTTTTGTTATTACGTCTCATTGTTCTCAGCCTTTTGTTGATGATGTTGAGAAATGTTGTACAGCAGTTGCCTTAAGAAATGGATCCTCGCCCTGACTGGAAGCTTGTTTGTTATAGTGTTGTGGGTCAGTTTCTTCTGTAGTCTGTGGCTCAAGTGACTCAAGATTGAACTCATGAATTGCATACAAGCCCACAAAGTCCACAGTGGTTCCAAATGTTCCATTGACTCTTGATATAAAGGGGAATTTCTCTCTGTAAATGGGGGCAGGATTGCTTATGCAGTTGGTATTTGAGCTTCTCCTGTTGATTGCATGAACGGTTCTCTGACAGCATCTCACCGTGTCTGGGGGGGACCCTGGTAAAACAGCTGTTAGTGACAGACCACATGCCAGTATGACACACAGAGAGATTACGACACCCAGTAGGGTTTTATAGCCAGATGTTCTGATGCACTTTTTCTTTAAATGCCTTTCAAGTATTATTTTTTTCTATTAGTTTAAAAATATCTAAGCAAATCCAGAAAAGTATAGAGAAATGTCTTTCCTTGCTAGACTTCAGCTCCTATTGGTGTTAGATTAAGGTGAGATTTCTGTTTCACGGTTACCTGAGGACAGTACTACTGGCTGACATCGTGTGCGATTTTGCAGAACCCCAGTTTTTATTTTTCTACTGTTTATTTTAAAGCAGATGCTATTTGCATTCTCAGCATTTCCCACAAAATGGAATATTGTTGAAAGTCATGCTAGGTTGAGGTCTGTGATGATCGTGAGGTGAAGGTGTAGTGCGGAGCCCATAGCATCTGTGAACCAAAACACTGCAGCTGCTGCTGTCCACTCATCCTAACAAAACGTACACCGCCTTATGCAATTTTTTTAATGGGGGAAAAAAATTTGTTTTTAATACGTGTATACATTATTTTTTTAAATAGTTTTTGGTTTTAACAGTGGTACTATCTGTTAGAAAATGGTTTTATAACTAATATAAATGGACATTTGTGGAGAGGAAAAAAAATCATTTTCTACTGAACAAATCTCTAAAACAAAAAAAAAACAAAAAACACTAGTGACACTTCCAGAACCCTATAATGCTGGTTATTGTGAATTGAGAACATGTGTTTCCTGTGTCGTTTCTAACATCAAGGAAGGATTCAAAGTGTGTGGTTTTGTATGTGCAAAAAAAAAATGTTAATAATGATAAACTTACATACTGGGCTTGAGTTGGATTCAAGCTCAAGTTCCTCAAGAATTCGTCTTATAAAAACTGCCTTTGCTGATGCACCGTGTCAAACGTCAGTGGACTTTTATTCTGAAAGGGGAGATGGGTTGGATGCTGTACTGTGGAGCCCATTTCTCTGTGTAACCTTGGAAGGGCGTTTGGGGGGGGGGGGGTGAAGCAAACCATACACTCTCACACACTCATGTATTCATGTTCTGAAACTGATGTACCCAAAGAGAACTCAATGTGCATTCTGCAACTATAAAGCCTTTCTATATGCATTTTTAATGCATAACACTTTTTATTATAAATATTGTATTTTTTTTCCTTTTTTTTCTCTCTCTGTAACATAGCATCCAGGGTCCATTCACAATTTTTCCATTAAACCTCTTTGTTGTTGCTTTCATTGCTTATGACAACATTCCCGCAGTAAAAATACCGACCATCTGAAACGACCACATTTGGGGCGATTTTTTTTTTTTTTTTTAATTATTATTTCCCCCCCGTAATTAGTTGACAGTTTTGTTAAGGTGATATTGATAACTGTACAACAAACTGTATCAATGATAGGTTATTTCCCCCTCAGTTTGGCCCAGCTGAAGTGAAGAGACGTGTGCCCCGGAAAGGTCACGTAGGCCCCGGGTTCGAGCTGCGCAGGGCGCCCACTGTGGTCCCACAAAGTCACGACAGTCACGACTGTGGCCTTCTAGTATTACTGTCATTTCGCCGTCACGTCGTCGCTCTCGTGACCTCCGTGCCGCTCACTTCCTACTGACTCCACTGTAATCTCAATTGGAAGACCTGTTTTAACTCTGCAAAAAAGTACAAAAAAAAGATTCTTCCACTGTTTGTGAAGTCAAAACAAAGATGCATTGTAGCAACCGGGAGAAGCAGCGAGGGCACACCTGATGTGCTCGATTATGTGTAAATTGTTTATTACACAACCTGCATATTCTTGTAATTATTGTATTTTTTCGCAATTTTTAAAAGGAGTGTGTATTTTTTACATTTTGTTACAAATCTTTTTTTTTCGGTTTTATTTGCCTGACATTGTTAGTGAACCACCAAGTTTCTTTACCTCTCCTGTACCTGAGCCTCCTATGTGATAAGTTATTTGTATGCAGTGTTTAGCAAATACTTTAGGAACGTTGGAAGTGAACATTAGGAGCATTTGATCAATTTGTATTTATTTATTTTACCATTTTGCTAAATAAATTGATTAAAAAAAACACACACACACAAAGTCTGTTTTATCTGCCTTGTTAATTTCCCTGCACTCAACATTTTCCATCATGGCAACTTTTTCTTTTTAAATTAATACTTAATGCCAACAATAAAATAACCATCGATAAGCAAATTACAAACTTTAGCATGTTTTCTTGGTGTATATTGACTGAAATGTTCACTTTTAGTATATTATGTTTCTGTGCTTCTAAGAATCGCTGTACCGGTCAACCATTATTAGTCATTCTAAAGCCTCTAGAAAACCTTTTAAATGCATCTAATACACCTCCAAACACAAAAAGCATAAATTGTGCTTTGCATGAAAAACAGAATATTTAATCTCCCGTGTAAACATTTCTGCTGTTGTGTAACTGGTGAGCAGTGTCGTCCCAGGTCACCACTGCATGGTCTTGCTGCGCGTCAACTTGCTCCTCAGGACCTCCTTCATGTGCAGCACGCGGGAGCGCTTCTCCAACACCAGGAGCTGCTTGTGGAACTCCAGCCTGAGCTGCTGGACCAGGCGGGTAACAGCCGCGTCTACCGAGGCCCTGTCCTCCGCCACCGACACCTCGCAGAAGTGGCACCTGCACCACCCCGACAGCGAGGGCACCATGTGAGTCGCATCTTTTAACTCCTCAAACTACCAACAAAGTACCACAGACCTAAACTAATGATGTCGCGAAATATCTGCTTAATCCTATTTACATATTTACTCATTTAGTTTCAAACCTGGGGACTTGAATAGGTGGCAGCTGTAACCACTGGACCCGCTGCTGCCCCGTTTAATATTTTACCTTTTTCAAGTAAACTAAACATTAGATAGTGGCTGAACTGAAGCAGAAAATACTGTGTACAGAAGCTGTCGCAATTATAACATTTGCAGAAATGTTACAAACAGGTTGTACCAAACTGCCCCCCAAGGAGGAAAAACCTCCAAGCACAAGGGCTTGTGATCAGAAGGTTACCGGTTCAAGCCCCAGCGGCAGTTCCGCATCAGCACCCTTGAACAAAGTAAATAAGACAAAATGCTCCACTGATCTGTCGAGATGAACGAAGCACAAATTGTTGCTTCGGATAAGTCATTTAGGAACAAAGCAGCAGCATCAAATTTGTTAAAGAAAATGAGATAACTGAAATTTTTGTAATTTAAATTTTCAGCTTGTTTATTTTCTTAACTGCCCGATTTTGAGGTGTTTTCTAACATTTCTATTTGTGCCAGAGTAAATGTGACCTGTGCCAACCTGTCCCGTCTTACTGTAGCCAAGGTTTCTACACAGCCTGTCTCACAAATAAATGTAATGACACCATTAAGTTCTTATTAATCGTCACTTTTCCATAAACGTGACTTTGGAGTTACAGACTAAATGAACATACTTCATGTCCTCAGTTTGTTTGAAAGTTAAGAGCCAGTGTGTTATCGGGCATTTTAAAATAGGTGATGGATGGAGCGAAGCTGACCGGAGGTTGCCGGCCAAGACTCGTCCTTCCTCAGTCGGCACCACCCGTCCGTTCTCCATGTCGCTCTTGTTGGCCACGATCACAGCCGGAGCGCCTGCCAAGGGACGCTGTTATTGTTCACATGCCTCTGGAACGACGAAGGGGGCAAAGATTTTGGCCGCAAAACCGACAGCAGCGAAGTACCAGACACTGAGAAGAAGCCCTCTGACTCTGGGGGGGGGGGGGG
>UFQX01000290.1:216015-236520 GCA_900497675.1 Arapaima gigas | reverse complement strand
TGGGGGGGGGGGGGGGGGGGGGGGTGGGTAGGTGGGAGCCCCGCCAAGCAGCCTTGTTGAGCCCCAGACCCATTTACCACATTAATACATGGCCGTACAGCTGCAGCGGCCATCTCTCCTCCTGGTCACTGACAGCTTTTGTTCCAGCGCTCATTAAAAAATTCATCACACTTAATTGATAATTAAAACCAAGATAATTGTGTTGTTTTTTTTTTAAACATGAAAACGAAAACATGCCATGTGACAGGGGTAGCAAAGACACTATACTTATCAAGCGTGTGCCTGTCTTATTTTAGCCAAACAAGGGATTCATCATCATCATCATCATCATCATCATCACCCAAGAACCCGAATAACCACCAGGATGAAGGCTGGTTACCATGGGCACGAGGAGGTACTGTCGCATCCACCGTTGTGTCTGTTTTGTTTTCCTCTTTTCCCACCCCAAGTTATATTAGTTAGTTTTCTTTAAGTTTTCACTTTGGATTATGTATTTTTGTATTGCATCATTGTTAAATATATGCACTTGTTTGTCATGCCCTGCTGGTGGTCCTGTCACTTCATTCACAAATAACTTGGTACACTTTGTGTTACACCCCATTAACCCTGGAGGGATCGTGACTGCAGTGGGGTAACTTTTACCCGTAACTAAGCACACGTTTTTGCTAAGTGCCCAAACGTCGGCCCAAACCCTGGATCCTTAGTTTTTCCACCGGTGCAGAGGTGCAGGAGAGGAAGAGGTCACTTCACCCGGGGTCTGCTTGATGCTGTCAATGAGCCTCTTGAGGGAGGAGACAGACTGGAAGCTGCTGCGGTCCGTCACAGAGTACATTATTAAGAAGCCATCTCCCCATTTGATGGCGCTCTCCAGCGTGTTGGCAGGAGGCCCCGAATCCTGACAGACAAACCATTATAAAGCACCAATAATCCAACTGACAGACATTATGTTGATAAATCAGGTAAGATCTCAGAGTCCTGAAGTTATGTTCCAATTACATGTTAGTTCCAGGTACGTTATGGTTTAGGTTTTTTGTTTGTTCAGATGTTTCTACTCAAAACTGTTTAACTTTAGTTTCTCTGTGTGTAAAAGTATTCTGTAAATTGTTACTATTACTGTTATCATAGCTCGTGTTTTTCTCCAACATGACAGATAATGTGAGGGCTGCACTCTAAGCTGTTTAAAATGATTTACCCATTTACTACATCCAACCATCCATTTTCATTAACTGCTCGTCCTGGATCCTGGCAGGGAAGAGCTACACCCAGCACGGGACTCCAGTCCGTCACAGCCCATTTGTAAGCTGGGTAATTTTTACTGTAGCAGTTCAGGGTGTTTTGACTGCCAGTTGATGGCTGTATCCACTGCGCCTCTCAAAGCTACCAATCCGCCAACATTTAGATTCTTGGCCGAATTCTAAACTCAGATTAACCCAGAGATGCCTTTTTTGTGTTCTGCACTCGAGCAATTTCTTTAGCTTCTCTTAGGAAAAATGGCTCATTTTGCCGTTTCTGCCGTCTGGTCGTGCTGCTTCACATCATCTGCTTGTGTTTGACAAAATTCAAGAGCTCACATAATATATTTTTAAAAAAATGCAGCGCACAGAGCACTTATAACAAATACACAATGGCCAAAAGTGAAAAGAACAAAATGAAGTGACATTACTACATCCTGACTTTCCCCAGACCCCCCGTGCACCTTGTTGACAGTGTCCAGTATCTCCAAGTCAATAGCCTCTTTGTCCAGCACCTTCCGACACCTGTAGGTCATCTCTGTGCAATGAAGACACAGGGAGAGGAGCACTGTCCTTACATGGTGATGCTTACATAACTGTAGTAAAATGTGAATCATTGTCTCTTTACCCTTTTTATGGTCATATTCCCCAATGAAGCGCTTCGTGATGAACCTGACACACAGAGCTGAATGAAACAGAACAGGACACGAGACGGCGATGAGCGTAGCCAGGCCTTTCTCCCGAAACAAAACCGTGTTTAAAATGCTTTTGTGAATGACACAGCCTGGACTGACGAAAGAAAGCACGCCTTTTACTTAGCGGGAGGAGATGAGCAATGGATGTCGGCCATTAATGTTGTGGAAATTTATGTCCCCCCAGCCTCATTTCAGTGCTGCGCATCCAGAACTTTCTACACTGCCTGTTTTCTGCCACTTGCCTGTCTTCCCACAGTTGTCTCCTCCCAGCACCACCACTTTCGCCCTCTTTAGCCTCCTGGTTTGTCCTGCGTCTGTCATGTCTGGGGCAGCAGAAAGGTTCCTGTGGAAGTATGTGATCAGTCTGCGCAGATTCTGCTCTTCCCACCATAGTCTGGTGTCCATTACAAAAAAATGTCACTCAAATATAGAGCAAATCGAGGGAAAACGTACACAACTCTGCATCACATCTTTATAACTGCTCCCAATGAGTATGTACAATATAAATGTTTGTTGCTGTTTAAATGAGAAAATTATTTATTGCACTTACCCGTGGGTGGTGGGGGTGGTAGTAGTAATAATAATTGTCCTATTAATCTTATAAAAAGACTGTCAGCACATTATAATAAACTTTTCCCAGTTCTTTCCTACTTCCTCACAGTAGCACAGCTTGCAAAAAAAATTACTTACCTCGTTTTTGTGGCTGTAGTTGCGACAGTTTGTGGGATAAATGTTGCCAAGATTGTGTAAATATATGAGGAGATATTTGTTCCAGGCGATTATGCTGGTGCAGATTTTACCCCGAATAGTCGGTTCTTTGAAGGTCGACGGTCACTTTGTCATTTTGTCACCACTAGTCAATAAAGGACAGTTCGGCTATATGACGGATGCTGTCCGATACGCATGCGTAACACCTGCGCGCGGCGACCATGAGGGCGACTCCGGCGGCGGGACCCGAGTGTCGCGCTGGAGCCGCTTTGCGGGGCGCTGTGATTTATTGGCGCTGACGGCGCGGTGATGCTGCGGTCTTAGCGCCTCCAAACTCCATCTCCTCTCTTATTAGAACCTTGGAACCGTGGAACTGCGACCCCGTGGTCTCCGTGAGACTCACGCACTGAATAAATGACCCTGCAACCCGAAGGCTGCTGGTTTGAATCCTAATCCTATTGAAGTACCTTCGATCAAGGTACGTAGCCTGAATTGCCGCTGTATAAATGGGAGAAGGTTGAATAATAGTGACGGCTATTAATACTGAATCAGACTTTTCCCGTTTGTTTAACAAAACCGATAAGCTGAAAATATCTGACTAATGAAGAATAAAATACTCTACATGGACTAAGCTGCTTCGTACATCCCCGGAAACAGAAATGAGGCTGGGTCGCAACATCCAGCCTTACATCTGTCTGTTTATCAAGAGACCAGCACATTTCCTTCCATACATATATTAAAAACATGTCACCTAGTGCAGAGGTTTTCACAAAAAACCATAGAAGCAAAAGTGTATTTTACTTTTTCAGTGTGATCATTTTGAGTTATATATTGTATAATCTCTACACCTTGAAAGAAATGGCTAAATTACACGGTACTGGATTAGAAATAAAGGAGTCATACGTTTATTTCAAGGGCCACAAAAGGGTTCTGGAACAAAAGTAATACTTTTTTTATTCGGTAGCAAAAGCTCGTTTCAAGACCGGCGAGCAATCCTGGGTGTCCCCCTGCGCCCGGTGCTTTAAGGAACCAGGCCCCAAACCACCGTGACCCCGATGTGGCGAAACGGTATTTGTGAGAAGTGTGAGAAAGAGAGTGGAAAAACTCAGCGTAGTACCATGTCCTGTTCCTTACGATTTTCTTCTTAACTTCGATAATAACTGGTCTAGTTGTATTATTAGGACGTAACCGCAGTCGACTGTATCAAAGCGGTCGGATTTCTTCCTAAGTCAGGAACGTGGAAGAGCTACGCGGTTGTATTGAGTGCTTTGAAAAAAAAAAAACACGTGGCCTTCGGCCTTTGAAATGCTGCCGAAACCACGCCCCCTGTGACGTTTTTACAAAACAGTTCGCATCGTCGTGTAAAATTCACACGCACTTTCAACAATTTTATAAGTTTAAAGATTAGAGATTGTACAAGCGAGTATTTTTCACGAACTATATTTAATACTTTAATTTTAACGACATTTTAATATTTAGTTGTTTAAAATTTACGATGCGCAGTGGCAGATTTTGACGAAAGTGGTGTTGTCGGCAAAAAGATAAGACGCAGCGACGTGACGTAATGAAAACAAACAGAAGATGGGCCAGCTGACGTGTGTTGGTAGCGCCGCAGTCACCGAAATTAGCATTTGTCGCGTGTATGCATATTTCTAAATTCACTTTTTGAACATTTATCGTTTACAAGCAACGAGAGGCATCTCTGAATCACCAGGAAGAGTTTGTAATGACCTGTAAGTAGCCGAACCCAAGTTTGTTGTGGCTTGGGAACCCGGTGCTGTTGCGTCTCTCCTTGTTCATTGTTTACATGTGTTATAACTTAACTGACGCGTTTGTTTCAGGCGATTTGAAGTGTCGGACAGTCAACTTTACGCGAATTTACACAAATTTACAGCAGGGTTTTCTCGTTTGGTCAGTCCAGAGAAAGCAGCTCGGTCAGGCGGGTCCGAGCCGTGTGCGTTCACGTTTCCAGGTCACATGGCGGCGGCTCTAATCACTACGCCGCCTGCTGTTAATATCACCAGAAATTGAAGAAATCCAGCCTTTCGGGGGCGATTCCTGTGGACTGAAATGGGTTTTCATTATGTTTCATATGATCATAACTAAGCCTTTGGTTGTTATTATTGTCGGTTGTTATGATCTGTTGGTCTGCAAACACCAATGCAGCAGGTCCAAATTATCCTATTTTCGTACTCTCAAGTGCAACGGAGTGGCTTCCGATCGAGGCCGTACCCTGCCTCACGCCCCACGTTTCTGCTCCATTGTGCAAGAAGTTACTGATAACAGCGTATGGATGAGAATGAATAATGAATTTATTTGAAGCTGTAAATGCACTGTGTGATGCCCTCACATCTGCTTTAGCCCGCCAGACATTGTGGAGAATATTTGTTACTCTCATTTTGGATTAACAAAAGGAGAAACACTGGGAATTGTTTGTTCCTCTGTCAAGTCTAACTGTCGACCTTCCTTTGAGCAGGAGGCGTCTAGCATGGACAACGATCTGAGCCTACAAGACAAGAAGGACCTGGACAAGTTCATCAAATTCTTTGCGCTGAAGGTTTCTACCTCTTCTCGCATTTTACTGTGATGGCAGTAGGCAAGAAACGAATCATCATGTAACCAGTCTGGTAACTTTTTATTTGCAAACTGGAATAATAGTTGTCTCCCACTCCTTCTGCGTCAGACAGTGCAGGTGATTGTTCAAGCTCGCCTTGGAGAAAAGATCTGCACTCGGTCCTCTTCTTCACCCACTGGATCCGACTGGGTAGGTCACAGGTTTTGCTCTTTAAAAAACCAAGGAACAGAGCGTCAAACCAGCAGTAAAGATCAGAACATTGCTGCATTGTTTCTTTTGTTGCAGCTTGTATTACAAGCGTCTACTTTCCACCTTTCAGTTTAATCTGGCGATAAAAGATATCCCAGAAGTGACTCATGAAGCAAAGAAAGCGTTAGCAGGACAGCTGCCAGGGATTGGCAGGTCCATGTGTGTGGAGATCTCCCTCAAAACCTCAGAGGTAAAAACTGCATGGCTGTGTCTGTTAGAGCTAAACGCTGTAGTTGTTCAGTGCGTAAAAGTCCTTAATGCACAACTGGTGTTTGCTATTACATTCTCTATGGGTACATTAGTTGCAGTCAGTGTGTTTACACATTGCTGTAGTTTTGAAACATAAGACTTATCTTTAAGATCATTCATATTGGCTTATATTTTGCAGGGAGACTCAATGGAATTGGAAACATGGTGTTTGGAAATGAATGAAAAGTAGGTCAAATGTTTGCCGTTCATCAGCGTATCGTATAAGTGTAATTAAATCACGTGTGATCTACAGATTTATTTTCCTTCAGAGTGTTTCTTAATTCAAAATTTTAATTCCCCCCCCCCCCCCCTGTCTCAGATGTGACAAAGACATCAAGGTGTCTTACACTGTGTACAACAGACTGTCATTACTGCTCAAGTCACTGCTTGCTATTACAAGGGTGACGCCGGCCTACAAACTGTCACGAAAGCAAGGCCACGACTATGTTATCCTGTACAGGTACAGTCAGTTGATCATTCAGAAACCTGCCTTTCTCTTTGCAACAAGGCTTTTTCTATAATAATAGCTACTCTTTACTCTATACTGTTTACTCCAGCATCAAATCGAAATGAAAAAATAATTGCTGTACATACAGATTAATTTTGTCTTTGTGTTACATTTATAAGTCAACAGTCCACCAGAAAGCTTCATTAACAAACCCATCAGTCAGTAATACCAACAAGAAACAGTGTAAAATGTTCTCGCTTTGCAAGTCAGACTTTCAGCGTCACGTTACCATGAAAGAAATTAACAGCACAGCAAACCCTGTTGTCACTTACAGGATATATTTTGGAGAGGTGCAGCTTGCTGGACTCGGGGAAGGTATGATTCATCTGGAAACTGTATTTTGGATAAATAATAATAACAATATTAATAATAAGGTGAAACCTTTGCAAGTCAAAGTTGATAAACTGAAGTTTAGTTCTTCCTGTGTAATGTGGCTGCTGGGGAAACTCCCGAAACTGTGTTTGGCTCACCTAACAATGTAAGTTCCTTCAAACCTTTGTTGTGTAAGTGGCATAATGTTTTTTTTCTTGCAACATCTGTGTCAGGTTTCCAGACAGTGCGCGTGGGGTTAGTTGGCACGCCGACTGGCACCATCACCCTGTCGTGTGCTTACAGAACAAACCTGGCCTTCATGTCCACCAGGTAAGAGTGTCGGCAGACATGAGTGTTTACGCAACGCTCCAGCCTCTGATTCATTCCTGTTTTCTGCTAGTTTTCACACTCCTGCTGCGCTGTGCTTAGAAGAGCCCCAGTGGGCGCTGTCTTTTTTCACTTAATTAAATAGCGATGATTAAACCATTTGAGCATTTATGGTGACTGATGCTATTGATCTCTCAGCGATCGGACTCGGAAACTGAGTTGCCAGTTTAATAGGTACACCCTCCGTGTCTAGTAGGTTGCTGTGGTTCCTCTGTCCTCCAGAACAGCATGAATTTGTCTGGGCATGGATTCCGCAAGATGTTGTATGTGTTGTGCAGGAATGTCGTGCCACGTAGAAGCGAGTGTGTCCTGTTGTTACTGCGAATCGGACGGCTGCGCATCCTAGCTGCAAACAGCCCTTTCAACCTCAACCCAAAAAGCTCGATAGGCTTGAGATCCAGGGACTGTGCAGGTCACTGAAGCAATGAAAACTCACTGTCATGTTTCTGGAGCCATTCGGTGGGGATACCTGCTGCGTGATATGGTACATTGTCATGCTGGAAGTGTCCATTCTGCTCCAGTGCTCAGTTGAGTTGTACCTAATAAACTGGCAAATAACTGTATATTGGATTCCCGGACTTGGGGATGTTCCGGGACTCAGTTTTGGGATCGCTGTAATAACTGATTAAACACTTGATTTTGCCTTGTTGTCATCTGGCTGTAAATGTCAGTCACGGCTGCTGCTCTCACGGTGAAGAGCGAACACGGTGTGTTTGTGTGTTTTCTGTTACTGCAGGCAGTTTGAGAGGACGGTTCCTATCATGGGGATCATCATCGACCACTTTGTTGAGCGTCCTTTCCCCAGCGCCGGACACATGCAGGCCTGTGACTACAGGTGAGGGGTGTCACCAGTAACAGTGTTTTTATGTTGGCCTGTTGCTACATGTTTTCAGCATGTAGAGATGTACGGTGATATCAGAAGCATCTTAGTATTGACAGATATTTGTTAAAATTACTTTTATTAGCATCAGACAGATACTTGGTTTGAATGACTGCTCTGATATTTGATGATGCATTAATTTTGTTCCAGATGAGCAGAACATTTAGGTGACAGTGTGTCTGTGGTGTGGAAGTTTTATCATCGAATATCAACATCGGTCCAGAATTCCCATATTGGTGCTGCCCTGTTTTTTTTTTTTTTTGCTGCTTGATGTGTCCCAGGGCGGCAGGCGAGGAAGACGGGGTCGGTTACTGCACAGTGGAAGACTCGCAGGAAGTGTGCACCACCTCCTTCTCGACCTCGCCCCCCTCGCAGGTAACATGTAGCCCGGCGTGCAGTCAGTGGCCACTCTGCTCTGTTGCTTACGGTGCTTGGGCACATTTTAGACTCTGCATTGTCCAGTAAACACTTCCTCTTTCTGTTTTTTTTTTTTTTTTTTTAAATCAGTGAGCCTGTACAGTGGCTAGACTTTGTGTCTTAAAGAAGGACCGATAATGTGGTGAAATTGAGAAAATATAAACTGTTTAAATCACTGTTACAGTTAAAAGAAGATACGTTCATATTCATTGATTGTGGTGATTTGTACCATTGTTTTAGATCCAAAATGATTCCAGCTGGGTTAAAAAAAGCATATATAGTCTCTTTGCACTTGACAGCAGGCCACCACATTGAATATCTCCTCATTCTTTCTCTTTCTCTTCACCCCCCTCTCTGTGCGTCTGCTGTGTAGTGTGTATTCACTGTAAGTAAGGCACATTGTAAGAGCCCTAAGCCGGCTGTGATGGACACTCTGAAGGTGCCCGTGCTTGGCTTGTCCTTCTCGCACCAAGTGAGTTCCATTTTCAGGGTCAAACATCTTCACGGCAAGGCTGCACTTTGCCCACAACGTTCCCTCCAACACGTCTTCTATTATGCTTCCCAAATGGAAACGGGAGTAATAGAAGTTGTCAGTGTTGGAAATGCGGCACCAAGCAGAGCTGTAAATCGGTTCATTTGAACCTGGCTTGCCTGGGTTTTGCAGCAAAGTAAAAATAGTCCCATTTTTAACCGTCTCGCTGGACATATGACCTAAACCCACGCAGTCTGCTTTGTGTGATGGTGTTTGTTGGCCGCCTGCACGCATCGCAAACTAACACAGCGCTCACCTGTTTCCTGAAGGTCACGATCAGGGTCACTTAACCCAGCAGACTGTTTCCCTCTTCTCCTTTGCATCTGTACTTCCTTCTCCTCTCCTTGTAGTTAAGGCTGCACTGCCACTGCTCTGGTCCTCCCATCTTTCTCTCTGCTGTCGTTCTCAGCTCTGCAGCTCTCGCCTTTCCTATCAGCCCCCCATGCTCGGAGCAGCTGACCTCTGCTACCCCGCTGCCCTAAACTGTGCCAACCCCCACCAGGTAAACGGGGCCAGTTACAGAAAACCAGAAGCTCCTCTCTGTGCTTCTCTCTCTGACTCTGTCTGCTTGGTTACCACAGCGGATACTGTTAAGACCTTCCCTTCTTATTTTATATTTATATATTTAGCAAAAGCTTTTGTCCAAAGCAGCTTGCAACGAAAACTATGCATCCTTGTTATTCAAGATGATGCACTACAGTATACTGCCTGCAATCATTCACTCATCCCGACATCAGAACGGTATAACACGCACACCAGGAGTCACCACTTCACCCAAAACATGTCTTTGGACTGTGAAACCCACGTGAACACCTAGAGAACATGCAAACTCCACAACCTCTCGCACCATCCAGGCGCTGTGAGTCTGACTAACACGGCTGTTAAAGAGCAGCGCCAGTCAGGTGTTGAAGTGGCTGTGAATGTGAAAGGTGAGTTTCCACTCGCCAGACTGCGACCGTCATCTGACCTCTGCATTGCCGACCCCCACGTGCGCAGGTGGTGATCCCTGGGAAGGAGGGAGGCATCCCCCAGGTGCCCTCGCAGCCGTGTCACGGGATGCAGGCAGATCACGGGCGCGTGTCTTCCTGCCCCCCCACGGACGGCGCCCACCAGCTCTGTGGCACCCCTTCCGCTGGGTAAGTGGTGCTGGTGCAGGAAACGACCCCTTTTGTTGGTGTTTTCTCTGCTTGTATTTCCGAAAAGGAACGTTAATGATGTTGTCTCAGTACCTGCTAATAGGCCACAAACACGAAGGGAACTGGAAGCTTTGACTTCATTATCTCTTATTAGCTGAAAGACATTAAAATTGAGAATTAAATAATGGGCAATAAAAGATAGATTCCCCAAACTCATATTCAGTCTTGACTCCTGTCATGGAAAACGTGTGAAATGTTTGTCGCTTTATTGGCTGACACCCAGGGACAGCCAACGCGCTGCTCTGTGCCTCTCGTCTGTTTTATTATATCCTACCAGCTGACCATGTAAATACAATTTAGTTTCACTTAGCAATAAACAGATTATAAAAAACAGTTTGGTAAAGGAAATGCACGTAAAAAGCAATAAATAGGAAAAAGTTTGTATGTTGAGAAATCTGTAAGGCGAGAGAAGAAGCGATTTCTGTCTGCAGAGGTGAAGGTGGAAAGGTCTGGAAAAGTGCTCTGTTTGTTTGATATAAATGTTCGGTGAGATGTGGGTATTTTTCTGGCACCAGTGAGGTCGCAGAGACCCTGTCGAGGAGCGGAGAGGTGAAGGCTCCATCTCCCCCCGAGGCTCTAGAGACGACGTTCACCAGGAAAGTGGGCGCTTTCGTCAATAAGCCGTCCACCCAGGTGGGAACCAGTTAGTTCCTTACGATGAGACCTGCGACGTATTTCCATATTTCCCCAACAGCCGGGAGTTTGTGCCCCTGCAGCTCTTCATGTAGGCGGCGCAGCTAATGCACGTTCTCCTCATCTTAGATGTAATTCTGTTGTTAGGCTGGAACTTTAATGACGCCGCTGCCTTGACCACACTGTTTTTACACTGTTTTACGGTTGTTTAAACTTGAACAGTATGTTTAATCGAAGCTGGGGGGCTGGGCATACGTTTTCGGGACCCAAGTAGTAATTTTGACGTCTGTGTTTGGGATAGTTGTTGAATTCCAATGCTTGCAAGTTTTTTCTTTTAATTTCAGCTTTTATTCTTAACACACAATTTTTTCCAACTTTATGTTTATAAAATATGATTGGATTGGAAAATAACATTGTTTTAGCTCTTTCAAAATTGTATGTAGTACATTATTGCAGAAAGCAGTGACTCAGGTGATTTTGATGTTCATAAAGTTATTTTTCAATTCAAACCTCTTTTGTAAATTTTAAGTTGCAGTTTAAATAAAAACACAGTTTAAATAAAAGGAAAAATAAAGAAAGAATTGAAAATAACAGATCTACAAACATTATAACTGAACCAGTTTTATAAAACAGTCATATTTGCCCCTCTTTAAACAGTAATCTGCTGAATTAGTTTGTTTCCATTAACTACACGTGACAGTTTGAGAGGCTCCGTATGGGCGCCGTGTAGTGTGCTGTACAGGGGGCAGGAGGGGGCAGCGGGCGTTCTACCGCCGCGTGTGACAGTGAGGATGAACATGTGTGTTTCTGCAGGTGACAACCACAGGTCTGGACTGTCCTTTCGCAGCGTTTGCTCCCCGGAATCTCGACTCGGAGGAGAACGACCCCATGGTGAGCCGGTGACACGCTCTGCATCCTGTCCTGTCCTCTCCTGTCCATCCATTGTCCTCATTTAAAGGGATTGAGGAGCAGAAGTCCGCCAAAGCGCCACCTCCCTACGATTTACACACCCCGAGCGTAACGCACGGCTGTCAGTTACGTTCATCAGTCAGTTTGGGTGCAAAATGCATGGATTATAAACTAAAAACAGTTTCATTATTTATTATTGTGTGTTAATTTAGCTCACATTTTCTCCAGGTGACTTAGAAGGTGAGGTTTGTACTCCAGGCTGGTTGCCATGATTTATCCTGTTACACAGTGGGGTCATTTTTATCGGCACCTCAATCAGGTGCCCTGAAGTACAAGGTGACGGCTGCGTAACCACTGTGAATATTTGTGGCGTTTCCTTGTTTTGGCACCGATACTGAAGCTGTAATTCCTCCACGCTCTGTAGGTCCATCCGCCAGAATCCCCTACGTCCGCGTCCCCTCTGCAGGGGAGCCTGCACTCCCAGGACTCTGACAGCGGTGGACAGACACACGATGACTTCGTCCTGGTCGACTTTGTAGGCATCCTCCTGCTCCTCACGCTTTGGCCACCACCTTTTTTCGCCCCAGTTTTTGTGTATTGTAGCTATTTACATTTGCTGTTCCTGTGCCACAGAAGCCAGCTTTCTCAAAGGACGACCTCCTTCCCATGGACCTGGGCACCTTCTACAGAGAGTTCCAGAACCCGCCGCAGCTCTCCAGCCTCTCGATCGACGTTAGTGCACAGTCGATGGCCGAGGACCTGGTAAGAAGAGCTGCCGACAGCCCGCTTGTTATCAAAAAATTCCAAGAGACTCGCCAGTGACCGGTAGCCAGTCTCACAACTTATCGACTGCACGCAACTACACGTAAACTACATTGCCCATAGTTCCCTGTTCGCCAACGGCTGCAGAAGCTGAGCACGTGCTGGAGTGATGCAGAAGTGACACACGGGGCTGAATCAGAACATAGTCGAGGCAGCTTTAGCACTGGAACCGTCGGCATCCAGTTAGGTGGAGTTATTCACTTGACCGGAGTTGGGTTTTACACCCTAGAAACAAAGAACACGTGTGTAGAGTCACGTGAAGGTGCCAAGTATTATTTATGTACATGTCCTACTCCTACACCTTTGCAGATGGTCTGCTGTACGCGGGCGCTGCCTGCCGGAGGGGCGTCACAAGCCACGGTGGCGGTAATGCGGGTTTAACTGGGTCGCGATCTCCAACGCGATCAGTAGTGTGTATCCACTGAACAATAAAGCCGACGGGACCTAGAACGTTTTATCCACTAAAGTGATTTATCCACTTATCCAGTGTAGATGACCTCAACTTCAGCAGTTCAAAGATGGCTGATAAGTGTCATGTGCAGGAAGTAAAAAGGTTGTCCTGTTCTGACCGTTCAGACATGGCGTTGCGGTAAACGCCTGTGTGGAGGTCTAACGTGACCCTGTCTCCACCAGGACTCGCTGCCGGAGAAACTGGCCATCTACGAGAAGAACATCGATGAGTTTGACGCGTTTGTCGACACGCTGCAGTAGAACCTGAAAGCGGATGGAAGAGCAACCTGTTCTGTAAACATTCTCATTAATCCACCCGCGGGGGTCTTTTAATGTTGTACAGCATTTGGCTCCGTACAGGGCTATTCAGAAAGAATCAAACACTTTCGTGAATTTATTACTCAGTAACTAAGTATCGTATGAACAGCAGCGGATTGAGCTTCTGTAAGATTAAGAAAAAAACTGAGCTGCTTTACAAATGGGTTCAGGTGACACGTTGGCGAGTTTATTGCTGAGCGATGCGTTTATGAAAGTGTTCGGTTGCCCTGTGTAAAGTTTTAATTAAGTTTTAAACAAATGAAGGTTTTTTTTCCTCAGCCTCTTAATGTCGCGGTTCTGCAGCACTACTGTATATAGACGATACTTTACTGTTGTGAAATAAATTCCCAACTTGCAGTGGGGGGCAGATATAATGTGGATCCTGTACAGGCAGAACTGCGCCCAGGGTGCGAGAGACACTGACCAGACCGAGTTCCTGCCCTCGACACGGGTTTCCCTGCGCAGGCGAGTCCTGCCGCACATCCGACAGCTTCTGTAAATAACGTCCCGATCCGAGTGTGTGTCACTGTAATAAACGCAGCCGTAAGCTCCTGTAAACGCCACCGGTAGCCGAGGGAGGGGTCGGACCATCCAGGACCGGCTCCTGCACCGTTTCTCAAACTCACTTCGCACTCGTTCGGGGTTCAATTCTGTTGTACCTTAGAGTGAGGAAACGCTACTGGGCACCGACTGAGCTGCTGTTCCTTCTCCTGGCAAAATAAAATCTGACTCTGCAAATGTTCCTTTGTTTTGTTTGGTTTTTTTTTTTTTACATCCTGTACCAGAAAATAATGTTGTGACCCCCGTGAGGCTCAGCTCACAGCCGCCCGGCCGCTTCTCTGGTCAGACCCTCTGGCTGAAGAGTTGATAAACGTCCACAATCTACTGACATCCAGTCCTTGAATAAAACAGTACTGACAAAGTCACTAAAGGTACCTGTGTATTAATTGTAAAATCATCTATATCTCGATATTTTATATGGACCTGAATGTATAAATAAAAGTATCAGGTCATAATACCTTCTGCACAAATTCTGCTGTGCAAGTGCTTTAGGAAAAGGTGAAGGTGGGCGATAATATCCTTATATTTAACAGCAGCACCGACCTATCTGTCCACAAACGTGCCGACCTGGTCACCTGCAGGGCTGTCGCAGAAAATACGGCAGTAAAGGCACGTGGGCACAGCTGGGGGCGGGATTCGACCCCACGTCCTGCCCCAGGGCATTGAGGTTATAAAGCCGTGTTTCGCTGCTTGGGCCCGGGTTCTAAATACTGTAAAATGTGCCTGTTTGTTTTTATAAACCTGCCCGCTGTTTTACTGCGTATTTTCCAAATGAGGGGGGAAAGCAGGTTTAAAAACGCTGTTTTTAACGGCGTTAACTGCTCCCTAAATGCATTATTTGTGCGCGTTAACTTTGGGTGAAGTGATCAGAAGTGACAAGTTTGTTCTGAGGAAAAACATATTTCTCGGGTCCCAACACGGACGTTTCTAACGCCTCGGACGGCGCGCCGTGTTGCGGGTGTAAAGGTGAGAGACAGGAGCTGTTTCGCAGGTGATTATTACGTAAGCAAACTTTAAAAATGCAAACGCAAAGAATGACATTAATTAATTATATGTGCGTTTTCCTCCTTCTTCTCGCGCTCGGTCCCCCTCTCCGCAGAAGTTACTTTCTTCCGTTTTCCATGTCATTTCCTGTAATAAAAAGATGGTGGTCAAAGCCGAGCGAAGCGGCCGCCGACTCGCTGCACATTATTTCACGTAAAGAAAAAAAAAAAACAAAAAAGTAGAAACTTTGCGTCGCCTCGGACCGGCGAGACAAGCGGGCGAGCGGTGTGCGGGAGCGCGGGCGCCGCGGCCGACGGAGCCGTGCCGAGCCGAGCCGGACCGGACCGGACCGGGCCGTCGACGGGCCGCGGATCCCGGGGAAGGTGAGTCCGTCTCCGGTAGCCACAGTGGCCAGTGAAGATGGCACCCGAGAGCGGCGGGGCCGGGCGACCCGCCAAGCGCCCGCAGGCCCCGCGCGCGCCTTTTGTCCTCATTATTAAAAATAATATTAAAAAAAAAAAAAAAAGTTTATCCCGCATTTTGACTCGGTTTACAGGCGCAGCGTCGCACCCCAGTTGCACGTTTTTTCTCCCCTTTTCCTTTTTTTAAAGCGTACTTCTTTGTTGAGTGACTTCCGCCGGAGCCAATAGGCTCGCAGGCTGGCGCCCGTTAACTTGTGCTTGCGCTTCCGATTGGCTCGCTGGGCGTGACGTTTAGAGAAGGAGGCGCTTATACCTGCGCGTTAACCCTTTCGTCCCGAAGGTTGAAATGTGGCCCAAAACGGCATTTGTTCTAAATATCACTCCCCTCTTTATTACGTTCGTTACGTGACGCTTTTTAATCGGGCGACATGTGTGCTTTTGCCTATTTAGACACCTGTATATTTCCCTGGAGTCTAACTGCTTACTTAAAGGGTCATGCAGCCGTAGCAGGGAGTGGGACTCGAACCAACAGCCTTCAGCTTACGAGTCCCCGTCCTTCATTTACGTGCTGTGACACCTTCCTTTCTCGTGTAAGAAACATGGAGATGACCTTGTTTTACAGCTTGTTCTTGGCCTTAATGCAGCTGCAGTATACAGCGGTTCCCCTTGGGTGATGATGTGATTTGATTTCTTTTGTTAGATGTTTCTGCACCTGCCTGTTTCACGGCCACTGAGACCCCGTGTGTAAAAAGCATTGAAATTATCTGTCCCCGACGCGTCTTCCAGCAGTGGAACGCAACCACGGCCCTGCGATGCTGAGCGACGCTGAACGAAACATCATCGCTGTCCTGCTGTCTGTCCCCAGCGCCGACATGTCCGCCTGAGCCCGGGTTTGCAGGACACCCATCATGGCGGACTTCTCCACCACCCTGAAAGACCTGACGCCGGAACGCGAGTCCAACTGCAGCAGGAGGTACCCCCCTCGGCGGCGGGACAGACGGGATGGTTCCTGCTTCTTGTCGTTCTCAGCGTTACACATCATTTTCACTGTGGTTTTATCGCAGCCAAAAGGAGGAGAAGGAGGTCTACGAGTCCGAGGAGCTGGGCAAGAAGCTGAAAGTCGACCACTCCCTGCGCGCCGCTGAAAGCCACCCAAAAGTAGATTTCTGGTGTAAGTTTATTTACTTCATGCATTATGGCAAACGGTCGCTTCTCCAGGTGGTGTAGATGTCAAAACGGGGACTAAAATTGCAGAGTAAGTTCTCCCACCTCTCAAGGTTCCCACCAGCCAGCTGTTTCCAAGACCCCCCGCGACAGCTCGGCTGATGCCGAGTTTGGGACTTCTTTCTTTGCGCGTTTGGTGATGTTGAGTGAAATGAAAAGGGCTTTTTTTTAAGTTGCACTGAGCTCTTAAATGTGAAAACCTGTCTGGATTTAATGCCGCTTAATAGTTGTCTCTGTAGTTCTTTCCTCTTTTTTTTTTTCCTTTTCTTTTCTGGAAACACCCAGCTGGGTTGTCAAAGTAGGACAAGGAAGCAGCCCAGTCGCTGTTTTCTGGAGCATCGCGTGTCCAGTTTAGTTGCGAGGCAGCAGGTGCTCAAAGGACAGGGGTTTGAATCCCACCTCCTGTTGTTGTGCCCTGACCAGGGCACTCAGCTGTATAAGTGGATTAAGCTTGAAAGTTGTTTTGAAGGAAAATGTTCCACTAAATTAACCGTCCAGCATTAAGTCAGCTCATGGCCTCCAGCACATATGCGCAACTTACCCGATCTTGTCCGTTTTTACCCATAATGCAGTTTGTGTAACATAACGGGACGTGTCATTTGGCCGTACAACTTCTGTACTTTTCCAGTAATCGAAATGAAGGTCCCAAACAGGCAGCGTAGTGGCGCAGAGGGTAGCTGCCGCCTTACAGCCTCAGGCTGGCCGAGCGCGGGTCTGAATCTGGCTCGGTGTGTGTGGGGGTTGCCTCCTTGGGGCCCCCGCTTTCCTCCTACAGTCCAAGGATGCGTGTTTCTAGTTCCTCCATGTTGCTGGCAGCGTGCGGCTGCCCTGGGACAGACCGGCGTCCCGTCCAGGGTGTAGTTTCCTAACCTGGTGCCAGAGACCATGGGATCGGCTCCCGGCTGCAGCGACTCTAAGCAGGAGGAAGCGGTTCACGATGATGATGGATGAAATTAAAAGAAATAGTAATTTCTGAGGAACAAGTGACTTGTCCAGTTAATATTTGCTCAGTGACCGAGTTGGGGAAAAAGAAGATGGCAGGTTACGTGCAGGAATCCTAACAGGGATGGACCGGCGCCTTCGCGGCTGCCGTGCGTCAGTTTGTCGCGTTTTGAGGGCTCAGATGCTGGCAGCAGACGTTCGCCTTGTGGCACCGTGTTGAGATGTCCGTGTGCGGCAGGGCGCTGCGTCAAACACCGGAAATAATCGCTTGTAGCTTGTTGCCTGTCTGACCACCGTTTCACCTGGTTTCTTTACACAGACGACTGTTTGCAGTAGCTGCCGACCGTAGTAAGAAGTGCCGTCATTTAACCTGCCGCCACATGTTTCTTCATGTAAATTTTATTTAGAGTCAAAGGTCGCAGCTCAAACTAATTTATGATATTCTGTATGAGGCACATTTTTGGCCCAGGTAACCTGCTTTTCATCATTCAGAGGAGATGTTTTTTTATGGCTCAGGCTGTAGAAAGGAGGTCTCTGGATTAACAGTCAGCACCATTTTTACTGTTTGACTTTATCATTTCCTGAGTCTTGATGTTGAGCAGATTCAATTTCTCTAAACTGTTACTTATTTTAAAGTATTTATTCCTGGCAGACCTGAAACCGTGTTTGCGGATCATTGTCAGCCACCTCTCCGTGTGGCTGATGGTCTTCTCGGCCTGTGTCTGCAGTCTGTGAGGAGTGTCAGGAGTATTTCATAGAGGAATGTCCCACCCACGGCCCCCCGGTCTTCGTGCCCGACACCCCCGTGGAGCCGGGCGTCCCGAACCGAGCCGCTCTCACCGCCCCTTCTGGGATCGAGGTCATCCAGGAAGGAGACGAGGTGGACGTGTGCTGTGTGGACCAGGACATCCCGAGGGGGGCGCTCTTCGGCCCCTACCAGGGAGACGTGGTCACCCAGGACAAGTCGTCGGGGTTCTTCTCCTGGATGGTGAGCTGTGACCCCCGGGCTCGGTTGTGTGTCGAGTCCAGGTGCGACCGTGACGCGCCGCTTTATTTTGAAAAGTCGTAACGCGACGTCTTTCCCGCAGATTATCGACGAGAACAGCGTATACAAATCTATCGATGGCAGCGACGAAACCAAAGCCAACTGGATGAGGTGAGTAAAAACTGGCACCTACAACAGGTGCACATCAGCACCTGGATTCCCTCTCACCTTCCCTGTTAGTCTTTATTCGTCCAGCTGACACCTTTGACCAGGGGGCTGAGCTTCTTACAGTGATTTACCCCTTTTTACAGCTTCTTCACCGTAGCAACTCGGGCTAAATACCTACAGTAGGAGTGGGGATTTGAGCCCAGGACTGCAGGGCAGCAGCTCTACCCTCTGTGCCTGCAGAAGAATGGCTCCACATAAAAATTCAGTCGATCCTAATATTTACTGCAGTTTTACTGATGTTGAGTTACACTGACAGTCGCTTTTTTCCCCCATAAATTCTGTTCTTAAGCATAATGGAGAAACATTTAAATACAGTATATTATGACACATGTTTAACTATTTTATGGATTTTGGATTTGACAGACTACTTATTTGCAATTTATTTTCCGGAAAAAATTCTAGAAAAAAAACTGCAAAATCATAAATATCGTATGGGCTCCTGGTTTGTTGCGTTCTGTGTAACTCGGTGTACTGCAGGGACGTATGTTTCAGTTGCAGCACTTTCACTTCATTTTATTGCCCACCTGTTCATTACACAATACATGGGGGTTTAAAAGTGTTAAGATTTATACACAATGCAGGACTACACAGTCCTGCAGTAGAAATATTTTTTAAGCTTAAATTACACATTCAGTTGGACGTATCTGGACACCCACGCCCCATATAGTCTGGAAAGTCGATGACGGACTGCAGCTGTGAATAATTTAAACAAAAAGTATTAACTTGTACTGATCAATAGGTGGAATTCAGTAACTTTTCCCAGTCCATCCTAACAGCATTTGGACCAGTCAGCTGCGTTACAAATGAACATCACGCTTTAATATTTTATCAGCTGTGCAAAAAATGCATTTTTTCTGTCGCAGACTTTATTTGTAAGCGCCTCTTGTGCGTAACGTTTTCTCAGAAGTGGCTCCCGACGGGCCCTAACAGCAGCGACGGACCAGGACGCGGCACGACGGGTAGAAACCCCCCCCCCCCCGTTCACATCACCTTGGGCAAAGGCGTCAGTCGTCCCAAAATGTGAAAGTCAGTGTATGTCACCTGTGTGTGAGGTGACCTACCTGAGTTTCTTCTCCAGAGAATCGCGCTGTGTGAATGTTTAAGGCTCCGTGTAATTTTAGATAAAAGCGGTGAGCTGAACTCAGGAGGGATGCGGGCAGCCGAAGGTGAACGCGAAGGCGAGACGTGTGTGTTGTGTCGATGGGTGAGCTGGGCTTCTCTGCCAGGTACGTGCGCATGTCGGCCGAGGACAGCGAGCGCAACCTGACCGCCTTCCAGCACGGCGAGCACATCTACTTCCGGGTGCGGCGTGACCTGGCAGTGGGCGAGAAGCTGCGCGTGTGGTACAGCGATGACTACATGGCTCGCCTGCACAGCATGTCGCAGGACAGCATCGACCGCAATCTGGCCTCAGGTGAGCACCCTCCCGCAGTGCCCCTCACCTCGCCTCTCTTTAGCCCCGCAAGCCGAACGCTTCCGAGTTTTCCGTTCCCATCCAGACAACTTGGTTGTGAGGGTGGAAGGAGCGACAAGGAGCTGAGCGCGTTGCTGTAGGCAGTTGTGGGCAGTAGGGGGAGCTGTAACCCGGTGGGAAAAAAACCCGAGCGGCTTTTGCTTAGCGCTACAGTCCATCCTGGATTTAGCAGATTTCAAATTTTGTGGAAAAAAATGTTACCATTTACATCATAAATACTGAAAAAAACTTATAAGGGAAGACATAAATATTTAACAATGTTCTAGCTTTATTAGAAGAATAAGCTTCTTGAACATATGAAATAATGTTTTAGACAATGTTGCTGTTGAGTCCCAGGAAGGAACCGTCCAGTCGTCTCTGTTGTCAATGTGATGAAGGTGGCGCGGCCCCCCTCAGCCCCCGGCGGCGTTCTGATCCAGCTGTATCGACACCTTATTCAAACTGACTTTCATGTTACCCTCAGTACCTGTTCATTACATATTACAGCAGGCGCTGCCGTAGTGTGTGGGGCAGTACCGTACCGCAGTGCAGCGAGAGATACTACTCTCACATTTCGCTTTTGATTTTCTGGATTTTCACCCCATCTGCCCCCCCCCCCCCCCCAAAAAAAAAA
>UFQX01000290.1:196081-209254 GCA_900497675.1 Arapaima gigas | reverse complement strand
CCCCCCCCCCCCCCCCATACAATAAAGCGTAAAGGAATAAAGAGACGTTTGCGGAGGCGGACGTGTTCGAAACGCCGTCGGACGCCTTTGTTCCCGAGCCGGAACTGCCGACTGCCGCTGTCTTCTGTGGTCCTCAGGTGAGATGCCCTTCAGGGAGTTTTTTTTTTTTTTTTAAACTTTTCCATAATTTATTATTTTTTTAAAATTAATTCTCATGGTGTTTGTCCAGATTCAAACGCGCATTCAGTTTTACTTTTTTAAAATGGAATATTCTGTTATTTTTCAACACCTATTTAGTATCATCAGTTTTGTCGACTTTAAGTCTTGTGCCTTACGACGCGCTTGTCTTCTCGAGGCGCGTCCGAAAACTGCCCCACGGCGATGAAATGAACTGGCCGTATCCTGCGGGGGTCTGTTTGAGTAAAGCGGGTGTGTTTTTCTTCGCAGATTCACGTCCCGCCCAAAGATGAAGACAGCAAATGAGAAGAGCGTCGGCTAAATACGCGCCGCGGACCCCCTGCAGAGCCCTCCCGTTCGCTCGCGCCGCGCAGTTACGGAAGTGTGATAAGTTCATTTTTGACTGTTCTTGTACGTCTGAAATGCCGGTTGAATAAAGGGCCTAATACTGTTACGTGTCCATCAGACTGAAATGCCTCTGTTGTCAAGTTCTTGACGGGATTTTTCCGGTCCCTTAACCTTTACTGTTGTGCGTTTACTTATAAACAGGAGTTTTGTGAGAGCAGGAACTGGTGAAATGTATATGTAGACTTAAATTGTTTTTTTTTTGGCTCTTAACGGTGTTCCGGTGACCTCGTGAGTTTGAGACAAAATTTCTTTGCGCCGAATGACGTCTTTACAAGGCCGGGCGGTTTGCACGCTCCTGTACTTTCTGCACACTGGGAAAGGACTGCTGACCTCCATGGTAGTAACTGCAGCAATACTAATAATAATTACATTTCACACAAAGAAAACTTTCCTGAAAGGTACTTGCAGTCGTACGTTAGGGTTTGTCACCCACAAAACTGCCCTAAAACTATAACCGAAGCCCAGCGGTCGTTGCGGCACTTTTTATCCGGCGCTGAAGAAAACGCTCCTGAGAATATTTGGTGTTGCGTTCGGCGCGTTTGGTCTTCAGGTACGTAATAGAGGTTTTCACTATTGTTATTTATTCATTTTGTGAGCAAACAAATCTTCCTTTCACTTGTGCTTTTGTCTTGAGGAGGAGGAGGATGGGAGAAGCGGGGATGAGCAGCGAGGGTTTCTAGCCTTCGGTCTGCGAGATGCGTGCTGCTTCCAGACCGCTGTTCGTGCTCGTGTGCGGTTCGCCGTGGTTCTCCGGTGGCCTGTAACTCTTCCGCTGCTCGCTTGCAGGTGGGCTGAAGAAAAGCGAGGCCGCCGCTCCGAAGGAGGCTAAAGGCCCGGTGCTCAGGTCGGCTCTGCACGGCAGGCGCAGCCTCAGCAAGCAGCTTGCGGACGATGGAGACGCTCAGGTGCAGGCCAAGAAGAAGAAGATCGACCTGATTTTTAAAGATGTTCTCGAAGCATCTCTGGAAGCCTCCAAGAGCCTGGACAACACGTTGAACAGCTCCTTGTCCCTGCGGCGAACCAGGGGCCAGAGAGTGGCGCAGATCTTCAACCATCCCAAATCTTCCGCGTCCCAAAAGGCTACGGCTTTCCCGACTCAGCTGGAGTGCAAGCCGCCTGGCCTCGTTCTTGGTCCCGCCCCTGGATCCGCCCCCTCAGACGGACCGGAGAGCGACGCGGCGGTGAGCTCTGTGAAGCTCGAGGGCCAGGAGGACGGCCCTGCCCTGGCCTGTGAGACCCCCTCCACCTCTTTTTGCCCAAACTGCGTGAAGCTGAAGAAAAGGATCAAAGAACTGGAGGCGGAGCTGGACCGCTTGAGGGGGGGTCCGCAGGCGGAGTCTGTGATCCAGGCCCCTCCTCAGCCCGACGCAACTCCACTCGATGAGCTGCAAGGTGGGTCCCACCGGTGGCTCATGGTCAAAGCCCTGAATTGCACCACGTGTACATTTAGGCCTTTAAGGATGGGTGGTCGTAATTTCCAGTGACTCTTTCTTTCCCGACTTCATTCATTTTGTTTCTTATGTAATATTTTTGCGGTTTGTTACTATTCGTTACTGTTTTTTTTTCATTTTTTAGTTAATTTTCACAGCAAAAAACTTCACCTTCCACCCACGTGTTTGTTCCGAAGCTAAGAAGTTACATCTCTGAACTGTAGACAGTTTTTCACCCTTCTGTGTTTTTAATGACTGAAGTGAGTTGAATGACTAAGCTGGTTAATTTTAGACCTAGAAGTTATTTTAGACCTGGATTTAGCACTCATATGCAAAGCGGTTTTGAACCAGAATTTAAACAGAAGTCGGACATGTAACTGTGTTACTTGGATGATTTTAGATCCTGCCTGTGTTTCTTATTTCCATGTTGGAGAATTAAACGTGTCTTTTAAAAACAAAACCTTTAAATCCTTGTATTTATGCTAAAGTCCACACCAGAATAACATTAAAAGTGATTAAATATGTGTCGGGTACTTTCTTTGTCCCTCATCGCCGCGACGACCTGTTAGGGTTATAAACTACATTGTTGGTGGTCCCCCCCCCCCCCCCNGGGTACTTTCTTTGTCCCTCATCGCCGCGACGACCTGTTAGGGTTATAAACTACATTTTTGGGGGGTCCCCCCCCCCCCCGTTTTCTTTGCCTTTTTGTTTGGTTGAAATATTAAACTGTGATCTGCTGTGTAAACGGTGTGACCAACACGCCAGCGTTTGTCCTCTGTTCGCAACGATCCGTAGAGCCGCTCGACGTTGTTCCCCCCGCGACCAACGGCCTCTTCCACACGCAGCGACGGTAGCCGAACATGAGATTCAAACCTACAGGTTACCGGTTAAGTTCGGTACCGCTGCTGGACAGCAGTGTTATATATGTGAGGGGCAGAGGGTGAAAGAAATGTCGCTCGGGTTGTCGTGATTTGTTTGCTCATACTCGGTACGTACAGCAGTAACTTACCGGATGTGTGTGAACAGAAAAAGAAAAAAAAATTCCGATCAAACAAAAAACGTCCTGACGCAGCACGCTGCTCTGCTCGGCTGCCGGTAGGAAGCGCGGCTATTTAAATTGAGGCCTCCGAGGTGAAATTCCTCATCGCTTTTCATTTTTTTTTCTTCCAGTTTTTCTGTCATTTCACAGCTGAAGCGGCTTTATTCTCTCTCCCTCTGTAGTGACAGAAGCCATCACTCCCATCCCCGTAGTCCTAGACGAAGATGACCAGGACATGGACTCTGCCGATGAGTCCATCGCAGCCGACCTCATGGCCACCACAGATGAGTCCGCCAAGCTGCTGACCGGGCCGGGTCGGCGCATTCGCCGCTTCAAGCAGGAGTGGCTGAAGAAGTTCTGGTTCCTGCGCTACTCGCCGACGCTGAACGAGATGTGGTGCCACGTTTGCCGTCAGTACACCGTCCAGTCTTCCCGCACGTCCGCTTTCATCATCGGCTCCAAGCAGTTCAAGATCCACACCATAAAGCTGCACAGTCAGAGCAACCTACACAAGAAGTGCCTGCAGCTCTACAAGCTGCGCATGCACCCGGAGAAGACGGAAGAGATGTGCCGCAACATGACCCTGCTCTTCAACGCTGCCTACCACTTGGCCGTGGAGGGCCGGCCTTTCTCCGACCTCCGGCCCCTGGCGGAACTGCTGAAGAAGTGCGAACTCAAGGTCGTGGACCAGTACATAAACGAGGGCGACTGTCAGATCCTCATCCACCACATCGCCCGGGCCCTGAAGGAGGATCTGGCTGAGAAAATCCGCCTCTCCCCCTTTCTCAGCGTCATCATGGATGGTCAGAATGACGACCTGCTGACAGACACGGTTGCCGTCTACGTACAGTTCACCACCAGCGAAGGACCCCCTGCTACGGAATTTCTCTCCGTTCAGGGACTCAGTTGTGCCACCGCGGACGGGTACCTCCAGGCCATCGACCGGGCGTTTGCGGTCCTGGGGCTGCGGCTGCAGGATGTCCTGATCATCGGCTTTGGTGTGGATGGGTCGACCATCTCCTCTGGCATGAGGGCAAACGTCTACATCTCCATGAGAAGAACCTTCCCTTGGGTGCTTTGTCTGCCGGTCATGATCCATCGGCCACACTTGGAGGTGCTGGACGCCATCAGCGGGAAAGAGCTGTCTTGCTTGGAGGAGTTGGAGAACAACCTGAAGCAGCTGCTCAGCTTCTACCGATATTCCCCGCGCATGATGTCTGAGCTTCGGGCAACCGCTCCAACTCTCTCGGAAGAGACGGAGTTTCTCGGCGACATACGAGCCATCCGCTGGGTCATCGGGGAGCCCAATGTTTTAAATGCCCTGATCAAGGACTATCTGGAGGTAGTGGCTCACTTGAAGGAGATCAGCAGTCAGACTCAGAGAGCTGACGCAGCGGCTATTGCCTTGGCCCTCTTGCAGTTCCTCATGGACTACCAGTCGGTCAAACTCATCTACTTCCTCTTGGACATCACAGCCATCTTCTCCCGCCTCGCGTTCATTTTCCAAGGGGAGTACATCCTAGTGTCCCAGGTGGACGCGAAGATCGAAGAAGCCATCCTGGAGATCGGACGTCTGGTGGACTCCCCCGGGGAGTACCTGCAGGAGTTTGAGGAAAACTTCCGCGAGAGCTTCAACGGCGTCGATCTGAAGAACTTGCGCGTGGCAGAGTCCAAGTTCCAGTCTATTCGGGAGAAGATCTGTCAGAAGTGCCAAGGCGTCCTCGCTCAGCGCTTTGACGCGCACAGTCGCACGGTGGTCAAGGCCTGCCGGGTTCTCGACTTGGCCACCTGGCCCCGCAACAGGGACGAACTACGGGCATACGGTGAGGAGGAGATCTTGCTCATCTTCGACCACCTGGAGGCTGTCCCCCTAGTGGGCCGCGAGGGCTCCCGGGACAGGGCGGACGAAAGGGGCAGCCTGGTGGTCGAGTGGAGGGACCTCAAGGCGGATTATTATAGTATGAATGGCTTCAAAGAGGTGGCCGGCCACATCTGCCGCTACAAGCAGCGCTTCCCCCTCCTGAACCGCATAGTGCAGATCGTGAGGGTCCTGCCCACCTCCACAGCTTGCTGCGACAAGGGAAGGGCATCTCTGCACAAGGTGCGCCGGAACCACCGCTCGCGTCTCACCTTGGACCAGGTGAACGACCTGCTGACTTTGGCTATCAACGGGCCGCCCATCGCCAGTTTCGACAGCAAGCGGCCGCTGGACAGCTGGTTCGAGGAGAAGTCCGGCAACAGCTACTCGGTTTCCTCGGAAATGCTGAGCAGGATCCCGGGGGCTGATCAGAAATCGGTGCTACACGGCATGGACCTGAACAGCGAGTTTTATGCAGACGCGTGACTGGTAGCACAGGCTTTAGCAGATGTTGTCCAAAAAGCCATCATGGAGAACAGTCACACGATCGATTGCTGGTTTGTTGCTGCTAAGATGTAAGGATTTGGTTTTTTGTTGTTTTTTTTTTTTAACCTGAAAACTCGGTAGTACTTTTACGTGTTATTGTTCAAGCGTATGCAGAAGTTATGCTCCGACACAAGCGACTTTATTCTTTATATACGTCGTCACATATTTACACTGCGGCTGTATACGCAGAGCTTCACGAAAGCCGACGAAATCCATTTATGCGTGGAAACAAAGAAATAGAACGGCGGAGATATTTTTACCCGCGGCGTTTTCCGTGCGGATTTTCAAAGTTTGAGAATTTTGTATGCAAAGATTGTATTTTCAGTTATGAAATGTACCCTTTATAGGATGGCTTACTTTATAGGACTACGTGACGGATTGTCGAAAGCTGAGGCCGACTGTGAACGCCAAAGCTGAGCTAAGCTAACAGGGCCGGGTGGAGGCGACGGGCCTTTCTTCAGAACTCTGAGACAGTTCGTCCTCCAGCAATACGATAGCAATGCATTTCGGTGACTTTACTGACCACTAAAAATGACTTATTTTTCCACGCGAATGACGGACAGATCCTACCTATGTTAAAAAAAAAAAAAAAAAAAAGGAATCGCACGAACAGTCGGTTCGTCGTGACGAAAAAACGGACTTTGCGTGATTTTTTTTTTTTTTTTTTTTTTCCGAACGCGTAGCACTTTCTACGGCCGCGTGTGCTGGTTTCCCCGGTCAGTGCCGAGCGTGGTGGAAATAACCACTGACAGATTTGCTGGGGGTTTATGCTGATCGAACCGCATGGCGACACGTAAGACGAGACGAGAAATCCCACCGACCCGTCGGGGACTCCTTCCTCCCAGTTCCAGCGAATGTCTCCGGGGGTTTTTGCAGCTGCGTGGCTTTTTATTTCCCAGTTACATATTTTGCCTCTGTGTCTGTACACTTACATTTTTAAAGCCATACGGAGTTGTGCCATAAACACATTTATGCCATTTCTGAATGTTCAGTCTGTTGCGAACATTAATGTATAAGCAAGTCCTTATTATGTAGGTATTGGTTGAATATGCTTATATATGCAGCATTTTACCACTTTCTGTTATTGTTTTGGACTTTTCAAAATGTACTATAAGCTCCTTCCTGGGAATTATTTCTTATGTTTCGTGTCAAAAGACTGTAAGGGTCGCCACAATGGTACAAAGGCCTCATCGTGTCGAAGGTCGACAGCCAGCCGCCACGGCCGTCACGTCTTTCCCGCGTCGGGTCAGACGGACTCTCCTCTCCTCACCCCTGCGGTCGGTTTGCCCCCCTCACGCCCCCCCCGGAGAGGCGAAACCCGGGCCGACGCCTCGTGCCTCGCGGCGTTTGTGCAATATGAGACCTGAGCTCTTCGTGGGCCTGAACGACGGCCGACGTCGGGCAGAGTCCGTTCCTGCGGACCCGTCGCCAGCGTCGGCTTCGCTGCGAAGGTGGCCGCTGCTCGCGTTTCAGCGTCTTCTTTTCTGCTCTCTGTGCTCGCAGACGTTAAAAGTGAGCGAGAATGTTTTCGCATCTTCCTCTCTGGCTCCTGCGCTGCTCCGAAACTCCGGTTTCAGAGGCGCGTCGAAATCTGGAAGCGTCTACGCTGCGGGTTTTTTTTTCTCCCTCTTGCAGTAGCTTTACGTACGAAATGTAGGGAAAGGACGAGCCACGGAAATGCACTCGAGGGTACGAGCGGCGGCCGGTGGGGCGGCGTCCGGCAGCCTGGTTCTCAACGCGCCCGGAGGTCTGTTGCTCCGGCTGAGCTCCGAGCCGCTCGGCCCCCGCCGGCACCTTTACTGAAGTCAACCACGTTTGGCTGGAGAAACTTGTGATCGTTGTTCGGCTCCTTAAAAAAAATGTACAATTTAGAAAACGTGTTTGTTTTTCTGCTAATCCTTAAAACCAGAAATAGAGAACAAATTAGTATTTCGCAAAGTTTCAGCCGTTCGCCAGTTACGGCTGCTGGGAAACGATGGTTTTTTCCATCAGTTATTTGACATATTTGAAATATTAATTTTGCAGAACAAATAGAAAGACACTGGCTTACTTCCGGGCTTTTGCTCCTGTTGCTGCAGACGGTTCGGTTACGGACGAGGCGACCTGTGTTTCCGCGCTGAGCTCGTAAACACGGTCAATATAGCGTGGCCACCTCGATCCAACTCATTTCCACTGTGTTTACAGCTCGTCTCCGGTGTTTGTGACGTTTGGCGGTGGACGAGAAGCCGAAGAACGTCGTACGGGTTTATAAGGTGACCCAGTCAGCATTAAGTAAAACTTTCAGGAGACATTCGTGCTGTTTTCTATCATTTTCGTTTTAACTTTAATGTAGCTCCGGGTTGTTGAAAGACAGAAGGCGTTAGAGGGTTTTTGTTTATGCCGCTGTTACGTTCCGTCTTTTTACCGAATCTAATCGGCAGACCAGTTGAGAGAAGCCCGTGGAACTTACCGATCGCGACTTAGCGGCAAAAGGGGCTTTGGAGTTACGAACAAAGCAAGTTATGAACAGTTGTTAAGCAGAGGACTCGGCGTATCTGTAACGTCTCCATCCGGCTTTAAAAGATCACAAGTTAAAGACAATTCATTTCTCCTCTGACACGTTTGATGTGAAAAGTCCCGCCTGCAGCTCCGTGGGGGGTCAGAAAATGTTTTTTTTTTTTTTCCACGCAGCAGCAGCCAGATTCACTTCATCGTGTGAAAAACGTCCACCTGCGTGGGAGACGGGGGGGGGGGGGGGGCCCCCCAACGAAACACAGAGTAAAAAAAAAATTTTTTTTTTCCCCANGGGGGGGGGGGGGCGGGGGGGGGGGGGGGGGGGGGGGGGGTCCACCCAACTGAACACAGAGTTAAAAAAAAATGTTTGCTTTACCCACATTTCGGGATTGTAGAAATAAGCTTTTTTATACTGAAACACGTTTGCATGGAAAACGTGAGATTTAATAGCTGGGGGACGGAAAAAAAAGAGCATTAACACGGAAAGCTTTTTTAAAGCCAAGAAACAAAGATAAATAGCAAAACCATAGACCCTAGATACCATTCAAAGGCATTTTCTTTTATGTATTTCTTTGCAGAAGCGGCGCGTTCTGAAGACGGTTGGTAACGTGTCTGACGGGGAAAAAAATTGCCGCGCTAAAATGTTTCTGAACTGAGGGATATATCTTGTAATTTGGAGTTTGTTTATTTTTGTTAATGTGACAAATGATCCTCTTTGTATGTTACAAACGCTGTATTTTGAAGCCAAGGAAAAATACATGAAGTTTGCTTTTGGATGGTTAGGAAGACTATTACCTCACAGTGAGGTTCGCTCACATTTTATACCCACCTGGGTGAGCCACCCTGGAAGGCCTCAGTTTAACATCACTTTGTTTCTTAACACTTTCCTGGAGAAGAGGAGCTTGAGACAGTTGCTTAGCTGACATTTTCTACCCCCCCCCCTTTTTTTGTGATGTAATGAACATATGAAACTGTCTCTCAGATACTTTTGCACAGAAAAAAAAATATATATATATATATATATTTATCTGAGTGTCCGTCACTCTGAATGCTTTCTGTTGTTTCCGGGTTTTGTGGCTATTTGTCTAGTTAAAATATCTATATTGTCGTTGCATTTGCAGTATATTATTTCCGTTTGCGTATTTACCCGGCATCATAGTGGATATAAGATGCGTTTCGTCACATGAGCCAAAACGACGAGCCTCGTTTTTTTTTCCCCGAAGACAAAAGACGAAAATTCAGTCTTAAAATCACACCGCTTATGCGCTTCTCACCGCACAGCTTTATTTTTGCTTTTTTCTACATTTCAACGATTGCGTTTGTCGCACCGTGTATATTGCAAATGAAGCTTTTTTCCCTGTTTTACAATCAATACAATATTGTAACACAAATGCATAAGTAATAATGGTTATAGTACAATGAGAAACGAAACAGTCATCAGGTTTTTTAGAAAAGAAAAAAATTGTCGCCGTTTCGGAGTTGCTGGCCGTAACATTTTATGTTTGTAAGGAACTTTTCAACTGTGAATGGTTGAAACTATTTTTCTCCTGCACTCTCACTGTCTTGTTTTTCGGGAAGAGGGACAATAATGAGTATCTTAAATATTTACATGACTTTATATGCTACATTTCAGTACCTGTTTGAAATATAAGAGGACATTTAACACTGGAGATATTAAGCTATACAAAGATATATAAAATACGAACGTACAATATATGACATATAAGCTCATCCAGAATTACAATGTTATATCTATTAAATATTGTTTAATAAAACTTGATACATTTTGCATTGGATTTTTTTCAATGTTTTTGTTTGTTTGCCGACGCTGGGTTGCACATTCATTGACGTATTTGTATTTGAAAATAACAAAAGGAAACCATTGCTTTGTTTTCGTAGCACAACAGACTGTGACTAGTTAGCATTTTAAAATTCACATATGAGCGTGTTAACCCCGCCCCCTCTGGCGACGCCCCGCCCCATTCCTGTGATGCCACGCCCCTCCCTGCATCCAACCCCACGAGACCCACACGAGCGATGCCGGACAGATGAAGGAGACAGTGCGATGCTGAAGTCCTGAAGTTCTTCACAATCCTCCATCAGTGAGGTACGAGTTCAGTCTGACCTGCCAGGTATTTCCCACGGTGCTCTTCTCCCTGGCTCTCCTTCGGCTTCCCGAGATGGTCCAAGGACGTGCATCCCGATAGCTACGGAACCTGGTCCATCTCCACGCACCGGCAAGAGCCCTACAGCCCCCCCACGTCCGGCTGCCTGCTCCTCACTCATAAGGGGAAAAAATCCAAAGCCAGTCGCAACCCCCTCTGTCCCTCAGAACTACTGAATCCCCGCTCAGCGCTGAAGGCGGGTCTCAAAACTCGTCTTCTTCCCTCCCGAGTGCCTGAGCCCTGACTTCCTCACCTCATGCTCCTCCAGCCGCGTACATGGATGTAAGTGAAGTCGATTTTGTACATAAACTGTCAGTCAGCCTGGGTGAAAGTCTGGCTCCACCTCCAGTGTTCATGTGAGCCTTCTGGTTTTCTCCAACAAAAGGCCTGACCGAGGGAATCGACCCCGGAACCTTCGGCCGCCTTCAGCCAGGAGCGAGCCGGTCCGTGAAGTTCAGCAAAAAAATCTCAACTGCCGCTGGCTGACTGGACACGCGTGACATCCGGGCAGCAGCGCGAACCTCACGGACGTTTCCAGCCGCGTCACTCTGTCTTCGAGCCCCACGTCCAGGCGCACGTGTCCCGACGCCGTGTTTCCGCCAAGGCCTCTTATATAACCCCATCATTAGTTCAGATCTTCTCTTCCGCCGCAAAAGGCCGCTAACAGTTTGAAGCCACAGATTAAAAGAAACTCGGTTTTATTCATTTTCTTTATTTTTTCCCCTCGCGGAAGTCGCACAGTTTACCGAGGGCGAGATAATGGCTTCGGGGAAAATATTACACAACCTCGAGCATAAACAGCACCATTTAAAGTTTCGTGCCGAGATCCGGGAGGGAAATTTTCAGTTTATAATCGATGTAGTTTTGTCATCGAATGTTATGATGTTATGGACTGTTTGAAGCATCTGAGACGCACCGAAAGGGTTCAGTTGTTTCCCGATCAGCTTGAGTTTATGGTCTGACCCCCCCCCCCAAACCCCCAAAAAAGAAGAAAAAACATATTTCAGGTTGGCACAAATTTCATATATTTATTTTTAATGCAAAAATATCTCTTGCATTACAGTACAGTGTCCATTTAATGTTTATAAGGAGTTTAATCTTTTTCCCCAGACAGTTTAACAAAAGCACATTTTTTTAAACACAAACTGAAACACACAAATACTGAACTTATTTTAGGGTCCAGTGCAGAAGTAGCTTTTTAATAAATGAGCATCACGTGAGATTTAGACGGCGCAGCGGAGCCATTTTTCACTGCGGCAGCCATTGCAGTGATTTTTTTTCCCACCGCAGTCGCTTCGTATATAATGACCAGGTCCGTCGTGCTGCTCCGATGAACCCCAAACTATTACATGAATCACGGTACATCTGTACACTATTACAATGTAAATATATCCACACCACACAAAGGACTCTTTTGCAGGTAAAGTGAGACAACAAGTCGCTTGTTTCTCCTGCGGCGCCTCGGAAAATAAGACTTGGGTTAAGGATGGAGTCGCTATCTGTCTGCGTTGGAAATCACCGCATTTCTCTCTTACTATTAATAATTTATTATGCCATGTTTTCTGAATGTTTTTTTTTGATTTTTTTTTTTTTTTTTTTTTTTTTTTTTTTTTTTTTTTTTTTTAAACAGGTTGTCATCGGGTATAAAAAGTTTCTTGACTCCCGAAGCAAAACCCTTTTTTTTCCCAGCAAAATCTCTGATGTTTCTCCTTTGCCAGCTATTCGAAGCATTAAATGGAAGTTCAGGACTGAGGTATTAAAAACCACCTCTGGCCACGATTAGTAAAGGATTTAAACCGTTATTTTGACTGCAACGCTGCCATTTCATCTATCAGGCAGTTTTGTCCAGGAAATAATATAAATTCTCTGGCAGTATCTGTTATAAACTCAGCAAATCTACATAAATAAACTTAATACTCTATCATTTGCATTGAGCAAGAAGGTCCAAAACAAAAAAAGTCACACGTCTTTAATATTATCGCTTTTAAAACAGGCCGTGTCACTGGTTTTCCCAACATCCAAACTGCTGCTTGTATATTTTAAATAAAATGTCAAAGTGTAGCTGCCGTATAACAATCGGTTTTTTTAGTGACCAAATGATGCTGTTAAACCAGAGGATATTTATTACATCAGATTTGAGCCTGATGTCCACCTGACCGGCGTCTGAGTCCTTTCGGTTGCGAATAAGAGGATATTCTCTCCTGTATTTTAATAACCTGTATTTAGTAAATCCAGCGTCTTTTTCCCAGCTGTCATGACAGTCGGTTCATAAGAGAAATTCAGCAACCAGTGACTAGTTGAAACCGACCCTGTTGAAACCGACCCTGTTCCCATTGTGCTCAAGTGGTATTGATTTGGCTTTGAAATGTGGTCTCGCTCCGGCCGACTGAGCGGAAAGGCCTTAAAAGGGGCCCCGTGACTGCAGACGTGGGCAAGCGAGAGATGATATCGGCGTGACCTGCTGCCCCCCAGTCGCCGCTCTTACTCCGTTACACACGATTACTCTGTAAAAAGCCGACGCTCCGTCTCACTTTAGGACGGATGCAGCCGCACCCAGAGTGGCGCCGTCTCTACCGGCACAAGTCTCGGAGTTAACAAGGACTCGGATTTGTTTGTGCTGGTGGTTCGGGGGGGGCTGTGGATTAATGGTTGACGATAACGGCCGGATGTTGTCCAACGTGAGCGACGGTGTTTAACGTTCGACAGCGATTTACGCGGCGTTTTTAGTGGAGCACTGGAGGATTATGGGTGGTGCACTGGGAGCAGGGATTTGAACCGGGGTTCTGTGATCTCGAACCGCTCCGCTGCCCGCTGTCCTGCGTCTACTCAAAGCCCGTTTGTTCAGTTAAGCTACAGATGGAATTAGATGTTTGCGAATCAGAATCCCGGAAAGAACCGGAAAGATGGCAGTGGCGCTGGACCAAGGTGGCTCACGTGATGGCTGGTACTTTTCATGGCGATGATAGATTTTGAACCTGGGGGTGGACATCTTACACTAACCTATGGCGTCCAACACTGGGGGGGGGGGGGGGGGGGGGGGGGGGGGGGGGTGGGGGG
>UFQX01000290.1:185422-196039 GCA_900497675.1 Arapaima gigas | reverse complement strand
GGGGGGGGGGGGGGGGGGGGGGGGGGTGAGCCCTGGTTGCATTAGGGGAGATGATGGGCAACGGAGGGGGATGGGTGGTCTTAGACATGGAGTGGGTGCCACATAGCGATCTGCTTGCGGGGGCTGTCCAGCATCTGTTGCCAGTGCTGGAGCCCCGTGCCGGATGCCTGCAGGCCCAGCTGGCAGCGACCCAGGGCGTCCAGCTTCCCCGGGGTGGCCTGGTTCAGCACCTCCAGCTCCAGGCTGGACTTGGGCAACAACTCCTGGGGAACCTCCAGCATCATCATTTCATTCCACACCGGATTCATCTTGTGCTTGACCTGCCGTGTTTGCTTCTTCTTCAGCTTGCTGGACTGGTGCTTCAGGGTCAGTTTCACCGATAGGTCTGGAAACAGGATCATTGGGTTCTAAATTGATTCTGGATTTTCCGAATGTTCCAGAAGAAGTGCACCGTAGTGTTTCATAGCTGTAATAATGGCTACTTTGATATGTGTGAATACATATGAAACAGAATTTGAGGCATACCAATGGTGTCCTTCAACTTGTCCGACTGCAGCTCCCTGGCCTTCATGACCACGACGCCCAGCCGATTGGCCGCCGGGAGGTAACTGACGGACAGCAGAAGCTCCCCCACAGATGTGCTCTTGTCCTGTGAAGAAGAGTGACGAGGAAGGTTCAAGTGCCGTAAAGATCATGCTGCGTGACCACATTTCAAAGCCAAATCAATACCACTTGAGCACCTGAGGAATTAAACACATCAGCTGGCAATTTTGAAGCAGCTTATCTGTTCTGTTCCCATGTTGCGCATAGATATCAGGAATGGAGGGCCTACACTGGCTCCTTGTCATCCAAAGAAACAGGAATTTGGATTGTCGAGGTGGGTGGCTGAAAGACACGAACCTACATCAGCCAGTTAGGGTGAGAGAACATTGTTAACTGCAAGTGGCGCCACAGCGGGGTTGAATTGGACAGACAGTGATGCCTTCGGGAAAGGATTTTCCTGCGGGAAATCCGTTCTGCCGCAGCGTGTGGAGACATGTGAGGTTGGCGAGATAATGGGGGCCACGATAATGGGGTAAGACTGCATACTGCTCATCTGACCCCCTTTGTCCCCACGTCTTTGACACAAATTCCATTTGGCTTTAGGCATCAGGACGGTCAGCATCTTGAAGGACGCATTAGATTCATTTTTAATGGCTCAGCTGGAACATATAAAAATATTTTATAGATTCGTATGGAGATGAGCTCGTGAGCTGGAGGATTTCATGAGGCTGTGATGTACAGTGTAAATAAAGTGCAATGGGAGAGCAGCACATCTTGAATTCTTTGATTCACTAGCAGATCAAGGGGAAGCGGACCGAGGCCGGAGGGGGCCACAGCGCCCAACCACACGCTCGCAAACATCTCATCTCTCCTCGGAAAAAACTTTTTTTGTTGCCCGGCTTTTAAAAGTTAACTTTCCTCAGACTGCAAGCAAATCTGAAGAATTTGCGCATAAGTTTCCACAGAGCTTCAGAAATCCTCCCTCCCCTCTCTTCGCTGCAGCTATTGAATTAAAAGGAGACCGAAGATGAAGTCGATCGCGTCCCTTTCCCACAAATCGCGAGCTCGGTATTTATGACATTATCGGACTACAAAATGCTTCTACTAAGGTACAAAAAAAGCTAAGGACATTATTTTGCAAAGCGCCAAAAACAGATGAGCCAGTCGTCCTCGCAAACTGACAGCCCAATATGGACACAACAAAATATAGTTGCAAGACGCAGTTATGTCATTTGACAAATTCTTTCTGGATGGATCATTCAGCAGTATGAATATGGTAATATAAATATGAATATGGTAATATAATTATGAATATGGTAATATAATTATGAATATGGTAATATAAATATGAATATGGTAACTGTTTACCACTAATAGTGGCACGTTTGCTGTATGTTTACAAACAGCTGAGTGTTGACACACTTACTGCGCTGTTCCAGTGTGTTTCTGTGTAACACAGTAAACGTTTTCCAGGATGTGATGACTGGTGGGGGGGGGGCAAACGTGTCCATCCTGGAGGCGCCTGGGGGCATGATGGGACGTCTGTGTGTGTGTGTGTGTGTGTGTGTGTGTGTGTGTCTCCTTATTGAATAATGTATGGACGTTCTTCTCCTGTTCACGTCATGCCCACAAACCATCTCTCCCATCTCCTCATCTCTCCTATTAATCGCTCCTTTTCTCTTCCCTCCTCTAGTACAGTTTCAGCCGCCTGCCCCCACGCCTTTACACTCCATTTAAGATTCTGATCCTCCTCTATCCCTGCCAAGACTTTGTGCGCACGTTGTGCCCCCCCCCCATCCCTGGCAAGTCTCCTGTGCTCACGATGACGCAGATTCCCATCTCGTGTTGAGATGCTCCTGCCCGTACGCACATGGCTCCTGGCTGCCAGATTGTCGCTGCCGCTCAGGTGTCCCAGGCCAGTGAGCGTCATCAGCAAAGTCAAACTGCCCGGGGAAGGATGGGGGGGGCACAAGCCCTACAAACACGCAACACAACTTCACTGCGTTGCGACGAATTCCCTGAACCCGGGAATAGAAGTGAAGCCCACAGAAGGTTTTTTTTCCCACCAGTCAGGAACATGGTTAATTATTCATGGTCCTCCAGGTAGCTGTCGAGCAGAGCCGTGATTTATATGCATATCTGCTCCCGAAACTGTGTTCAGTACCAACATTTCTCCAGGTTCCTGATGTGGGGAAGACTGTCACTCTCTAGCTCACGAGCTACCGAGGGGCGATTTTGGTCACGTGTGACAGTCCGAGCCTGGCAGGTGGAGGTATCAAACCCAGGCTTTAGGGTTTGACTTTTTATCCTGACCAGCTACCTGAACTTGGCGTGTATATCGACGTGTTCCTGCGGTTCCCCTCTTTTATTTCTCATACTTGGGCAGTCAAGCGGTTCGGAGGCCCAATTACATCCTCGTGAAACTGGGCTCCAAATTGCTGTTTTATCACAATGTGACAAGAGGCTCATTATTCCGTGACACATAAAGCATCTCACACACTATTGTGTCAGATCAAATTGACTATTGATTCTATGAGGCTGTGGGTTGCAGTCCCTGTAAGCCCTGTTAATGTCGAAGTCATTCGGTTGGAAATTATAATTATGTCCCTGGGTTTTGGAAAGGGACATGGTTTCATCGCACGTTGTGAGAAGGTGGGGAGACCAGCGCCATATTTGCTCAGTGATCACGTTCTCTTCCTTCTTTTTCCAATCCACTAAACCTTGTCTAAGATCCTCTTTCGCATCGACCTCCTCGCAGTTCACCGGTCCAACCTCAGCAGCCCGCAGGTGACTCCTGCTTCCATGAGGTCCGACCGTCATTCTCTTAATATTGGTAGCTATGGCTCCTCTTAGAAAGGTATCTTGAGACCTCTTCTTGCCTTTCGGTTGTGCCCACCGTCACTCCTTTATATAGCAGGTTGTGTCCGGCTAACTGTTCACTAGTCAGAATTACCTGAGTCTTTACCTGTTTTGGCGGTTGGAGGTCAACCCAGCAGTCGGCATCGGACATCATGCCAACGTCAGCCAGCTTGAACCTCACGTCCCCCAGGTTCGCGTGCTGGGAGAAGCGGTCACAGCTGCGCAGGGAGAGGGCCACCTCGCCCTCCACCTCGTACCCTCCGGGCAACGGGAAGGCCAGGCACTCCTCCCAGCGGATGCGGCCCACGAGGCGGCGCGTTGCCGTCCGGGTCTCTGTCTCTCCCGTCGCCATGCGAAGGCGCCCCAGGATGTAACCCTCAGAGCCCGGTGCCTCACCTACACGCTCCGCTGCAGGGGTGACAGAAAGCAGGTTCAGGACCACCCGAAGGATTCATAAGTTGACCTCAGATTAGGAGTGTTGGATCTGGACAGGTGCTTGCGAAGTTGCCCCAAGCATTTGCCGGACGATTTGCTGTTGAAACGGAGCGTTCTGTCAATAAGCGGGAAAGGAGTTTGGCCGATGAATGCCAAGCGTGGGTTGGCTAGGAAGCCTAAATTGAAAAGAGGAGCAGAAGACCGGCGTCAAGCGCAGCCCGGTTGGCAAAGCGTAAATAAAAGGAATTTTCAGCCCAATGATCAAAATTCTGTGTAACAGCAAAACGCCGCATGCCAGATGGTTTCAATTCAGGTACGGTGTGAGGTAGAAGCTGCAGGAAGCTGTTCTATATTCATATTATTCATGCGAGCATTCAGATTTTCCTATGTTTGCAGCTGTCGTCTTCCACAAAAGCAGGGCGGCATCATTCTGGTTTCTCTTTTCCGGTCGCTTCCGAGCGCAGTATGTCTCGTCGTGCCACGAGTATGGTACGAAACGATGAGCAAAGGATCTGCGAAGGCGCAGAAGATGAATCAACCGATACGGAGGCAGAGGCGTAAAAAGAGGTCACTGCCGCAAATCCGGCCGACCGTCACAGACATTAAAAGTTGAAACGTAATACACGAGAACGGACTGCGAGCGAAGGTCGTAACTGGGAGCTCCGTAAGACTCGGGGATTCTTATTTGCTTATGAGTCCTGGCGTCTCTTCTCGCTTGTTGCTGAGATTTGGTCAGCGAGTGACGCAGACGGGTGATGCGAACGCGCTTTTCTCTCTCGTTTTTCCCATTAGAAGTGCAAAGATTTTATCTCCTTCGTCACAATTTCCTGTTTAGAAATGCGGTCACAACGTTTCTCGCCTGTGTTTCCGGAAGTGATTTGCTTACATTCCCTCACCCTCCTCATTTTATTTATTGATTTAGTTGATACTTTTCTCCACGGTGGCTTACGGCGTCACACATTAATGGGCCTAAAAGTATTTACCCGCTGATAAACCGGCCGATTTATACAGTCCGGGGTAAATACTTTGATGGAGGGTTCTGCAGCACATTGAGACCCATGTCTTTGACTGGAACCAGATGATATTTTCACTGTGCTACACGCTGCCTTATAAGATTATTTTTTTAAAAAATTAGCTAATCCTATTGTTGATGATGATAAAAAAATGATATATTTTGTACTGAAAGATTTGCTAAAGCTGTGTTATATAATGTAATCTTGACTGATCAACAGGCAAGAAGTGAAGGCCACTGAAAATAATCCATTATATATTATTTCACTTATTAAAATGTATTTATAACATGACATTTATAATATGGTGTGTGGCAAGATGATCAGTGAAGCAGATGAAAAGAGATTACTTGGTCGGTGTTGGTTCAGCGGATTGGAAACAGCAAGGACAGGGAATGGAGAAGTAGACTAGAAGAATGCCTGAGTCCACCTCACAATTGACAAGCATTTACAATGTCATGCTGTGCAGACACAGGATACAGCCAGATTCACATGTTAACTGGACTGTACTCACAAGAGACCTGTACCTTTTCTTCGTTTTCAAATATGCAAACCCGGCTGAGTTTATTTATTCATTTTCTTCCCTGTTCTATTTTCTGAACATTCCTCTGTTGCAGAACGAAAATTACCTGACGTTCCATGTTCTGTCACTAGCCGGTAATAAGATACAGTCAGATGGGGCATAGGAAGAGGAACGGGGGATGCGTGATTTTCATTTTGAGGTATTTTTATTTATTATTGCTATAGCCATAACTTTTATGGCCTCTCAGAATCTACCCTTTGAATAATTGGAGGTGGGTTTACTACTAGCCTTTACTTTGATGGTTAGGATTAGATGACCACGAACAGACTGGTTTATGCTGAGGAAAGGTCCCCTCTTCCCTTCTTCGTCCTTCGTTCCAGCCAAAGTCACATGTAAGAGTATGTCCAACTCCTGCCAAACTGGGACGATTCTTTCACATCCCCATTCACTCCACCGGTGGAAAAGTCCTTTTCCAAAGTATCGATTACTAAATCTCTCAACGTACCACGCAAATTAACCCATCGAAGATAAAGGTATAGAGAAAGAGCCGCAAACATTACTGATGTGTGTGTTGGGACACATGCAACCCATGGAATCTTTATGTCCAATGTGACCTTTTGTAGGGTTTGTCAAAACAGTGTTTTAGTCATTTTTAGGTTATTTCCCGCTTCGCTCCGCCGGCTGGATTTAAGGACTCGACGACAGAAAAGCTTCCTGCAGATGAAGCGATTTTGACTTATTATGCACGGAGAAGACGCTGTTTGCTTTTCCGTACTCCTGACAGACCTAACCCAGACCCAGACCCAGACCCAGACCCAGACCCAGACCCAGACGTGGTCTTCCCCTCCTGACAGTTACAAAGCACTTTCTGTCTTGCAATGAAAGAGCAATTAGTAAAGCTGAGATTTGCGTGGAATGATGTCTACTTTGAACACAGCGCAGGAGATAAACAAACAACACGTCTACCAGACCGCAGAGATGCACGGATGTCGAATGCGCTTCTCCCGGGGGCATTAGCGCGATTACGGGTGACTGCGTGACGCCTTCGCGGCGGCGACACATTTGTGATGTACGGGTTTGCACATAACGGTGACCACTGTGCCGGGGCTGTACTGCAGCACTGCTGTCGCCAGGGAGCCTCGACAGCTGTATTTTAGCAGCTAACTGGGATCCTATAGTACTGTTAGCACATCACTTCCCAGAATATCTATTCTAACCAGAAACCCGGTTCTTTAGTCTCCCCTGAGTAAAAACTCTTCCCTGGCAGAGACATATGAATGGAAATGGGCTAAATGCACGTTTGGTTTTTGTCAGACGCTGATAACGGCATGGAGGAGCTGCAGCAGCCAAAGATCCTGCTAAACCACTTCTGAACACTAAAAACCATTCAAGTGGCCTGACTTCTTCCCCTTCTCTACTGTATTCGGTGACATGAAACCCTCCGGCACCTTGAACCGCCAAACCTCAGACTCTTGACAATAAGAAATCACTCTTTCCATCCAAAGTCGACGTTTTCTGTTCTTCTCGGTGTCTCGTGTGAGAAGTGCCACCCTGTCACTCTGCTAACGTCCATAACAGTTGGGAATCAGTCGGGTTTCTTATTCCCTTTGATATTTCTCTCACACTTCAGGACACAACATCAGTGATCACGTTTACTTTTCCACATCGGCGTCTCATCTTCCGCTCAACACCCAGTGAGTAATGAGGGAAGTTTGAACTTCCATTCAAAATTTGCTGTGTGCTATCGGGTAGGACTTTCAACATGCATTCCTTCAGGAGCCATTCAGAGGGGTGGCCATGGCTTTGGAAGCAACAGGTTCCTCTACCTTCGATAATGGTGACGTGGAGCTCCTTTTGCTGGCTGTTGTAGGTGACCGAGAAGTGCAGCTTGGGACGGGGCGCAGAGTGGTTTGCTGTCAGTTCGGCCTTCGTCTCTGAGGTGAAGGGCGTCTCATCAGTAGAATCTGGAACCGGACACGTCACGGTGAGGCCTCACACTGCGCGTAGGTTTGACACCGAGAACTTTGCAGGCTTTGGCTGTGACAAATCTTGCGATGAAAACAGATAAACCCAAAGGCAGAGACAAAGTATACTTCTGAGGTCATTGTTTTCACTCTGATTTGATTTACCTTGCTTGGGCACGATAAAGACCTCCTCAGATCCATCTGTTGCTAGGTTACCAAAGTCGGGCTCGACGGCGGTGGCCGACGTCTCAGCCGAGGCCTTGTCTGTTGTTTTTACACTGTACTCAGGATAACCGATCACCTCAGGGGAGGTGACTGATGGCTTGGGCCTGTAGATCTTGGGGAACTTCAGCAGAGGCCGTGGCTGGATGGGCTCTGTGAATTTCTTGACAGAGAACTGGAAGAGGAAGCAGAAAAGAAACGAGACTGTGGGCACTTCTGTTACACAAGCAACAGATTTTCGCTCCTTACAGACATGGGTAAAAATGCAGGGCGCCTGCCAGTTTCATCAGCAGTTGGAATAACATGGCGTACAAGAAACTTCTTCAAAGTTTACTTTGCTTGTGTGCCTTTCTCTTGTCTACTGACGCTTCCCATAAACCCCCGGCACTCTTTTCACCCCCCCCCCCCCATTGACCGCATTCTCTATCTGAGCAGGAAAACACCGCTATAGTACGTGACCATCAATCATAACAGCCTCATAGCTGCATTTCAATATCCAGGGTGCACTAAGTTACCCCGCAGGTTGCTCATTTTCTCCCGTTTGTTTGAAACTTGTGCCCCTTTTGTTCAACACAGTTTATACCTAACAGTCGTATAAAGTCGAATAAAGGAGTAAACTAGATAAACATCAGTGGATGTCGCCTGGTCCTGTGATGGACAAAAGCTCATCCGCAGATATACACATCCAACAAGGCTGATTCATCTGACTGGAAATTCTTGCAGATAACCAGCTTGCAGATGATCCCTGAGGAAGTTTTTGTACTAATAAGCAATAAAATGCGCCAGTTAAAAGGCAGATTTTGCAGATGTTGAATTCCCCCCAGTGACTGTAACACAGGCATCCATACCAGGGTTTTGTTTATAGGCGGGAGACTGTTGAACATAGTATTTTCCAAAAATGAGGGAGTTGGGGTGACCGCGGAGCTAATGCCAGCGATTAGCCCATTAGCTTCATTCGCACCTTTTCTGCCTGGTGCCCATTTGGCCTGAATGCAGTCACGCCGAGCGACGGCAGCTGTCCGCAAACGCTGGGTGTTTTTCAGCGTTCGATGTTTTCGAGGAGACGGGACGATTAGTGGGAGATGGACCGGGTTTGATGGTTGGGAGGTCCATCCGGTTTCCTTCAGCTAGATGAAGCTCCAGCATTCACAGTGTGAAAGTTCCAGAACTCCGATCTTCTCGACCCTCAATAGGGCTGTTATTTAATGACTTGCAGAAATGAGATTCATCTTTGAAGTCTCCCGTTTTACGCCTCTGTGGACATTCACCTTTTGACAAATTGGGTCTTTTCCCCGTGCACAGAACGTGACGTCAGCCAATCTATTTTAGGACAGCCTCTCCTGCGCCAGACGCCAGGAATGTTGCCCGATGTCAACTAAATAAAATAAAAGCCGTTGGAAAATAATAAATGGCCGGAACGTGGCTTAAAAGCCCAGCACTAACCTGCTGGATTACCATGTCGCCTGTGGCAAACATGGTACTTGTCCTATAACTAGAGTGTTTTTGAGTCCGGAATAGAGTGCGGAGATTTCAGCGCGGTACAAATCACCCTGCTTTGATCTTTACTTACATTTTGTTGTAGAAATGCCTCACACAGCCTTGTGTCAGACACCAAAGACACTTAGTTTGAGGCTGTCCACGAATGGGTTGAAATTGCAGCGAGGACGAAGGCTCCGGAGTATATAAATGGAATCTATCGATTTCTCGGCTGACTTCATTTCCCCCAAGTGGGTGGCACGCATGCCGAGCGCGTTATTTGCGTCCGTGCGAGCCGCGGCCCTCCCACATGTCTGTTCGTTTGGATGTGTTTTGTTCTCGCCAAGCCGTCCTCATGAATATTCAAATACTCGACAGTTGCTACTACCAGACGCCGCTCGCGGACTTGGTGTTTCGCGGGCGTCTGTCAACTAACCTTCCATTTAGAACTCGGCCGAACCTTTTCTCGGCAGGAACCTTTATCCAGCGTGACTGACGTTTTCACCGGTGTCGGAAATTGAGCGCCCGAGGCTGGGGAACTACCACGCAAACATGTAAAACTGTCAGTTCCCTCCTGAAATAGACTGAACGTTCTAGACTCTGCCTTTACAACACTTTGTTTTTGATATTTTGTCCCTTTTGAGGTGTCAGGGGCACAGTGGACACCGCTACCGACTTCCAGGTTTGTGCCTCACCTTCTGCTGAAGGACCAAGGTTCTTGCCCTGAATTTCTCCGGTAGAAACCATCCAGTTGTTTGGATGTGTAAATCATTGTAAGCAGCTTAACAGTGTGTCACTTTGGAGAAAATCATCCGTGTAATTTTTTTGTTCTCGTGCAGGAGTCAGCCGTTTCGCACCCGACGGAAAACCCTTTTGCCTAAATTATTGACCTCTGATGAACATCTTAATGTGAATCATCATCGTCGGTTTTTTCCATCAGTCTTCTGCACATGAGGAACGTGCCATCTGCGAGACTGTCAAACCAAGCCTTGGTCCGGAAATGCGTCGCTTCCCCACAAAGCCTTTTAAGATGTCCATCATTCCAGCCCTTGCACCATGCTTGTGGGCTTCTGTGGGTGCCGCATCTTCTCCGCAGCCTCGTGTTTCATCAAGCCATCTTTTCTGCACTTTAAAGCTAATTCTGACTCCCTGTCATCCGTAAGCACTTTCTGCTCATCGGGACCACACAATATATTCAGTACAGTCCTGGGGTGGTGGCTTACAAACAGCAGGTCCTTGGCTCATTCGTGACAGATGAGAGAAATGTTGCTATTGCATGTGGCTGACTGTTTTTGTGCCAGGGACAGCTTGCGAGTCGTGTGTATCACATTTGCTGAACGAGGAGAAGAGGAAGGCTCTTGTAAGGAGGGAAGGTGAGTCAGAAGACGAGACCAGCGTATTGAATGAAGAGCGTGAGCCAGAGCATCTCTGATGGGGACACAGGTCACATGCTCTCTTCTGCGTTGCCTTTGGAGGAGATCCTGGTTGACAACAAAGGAGAACAAAGGTGGATGGGGGGGGGGGAAATTGGCGACCCCTGGGGTGTGGGAGAGTGTGTTTGAGTGGGGGGGGGGGGGGGTCTGTC
>UFQX01000290.1:166661-185395 GCA_900497675.1 Arapaima gigas | reverse complement strand
TTTGGGGGGGGGGGGGGGGGGGTCTGTCTCCAGGGGACAGGGCCTGAGACAAAGGAGCTGTTTAATAGCACAACAAAGCAGGCTGAATCCTCCCCGGTCCGAAATGTCTAATAATAGCACATCCGTGGTTGCCAGTGCTCACTGTGAAACAGATATCCAGCAGATACCAAAGATGACTCTATGCTGGCTCCATAAACATTAAACTGCTTGGCATCTGCCTGATGTCTTCAAAGATGCTCGCTCTGATTTATTGGCCTTATGCAAAGATTGTACACTCTGGATTTCTCCTCTCGACAGACCGGCCCACACTCTACAGAGGAAAGTGACAATCGTGAAGCGTCGCGGCAGAGCCGAATATGACATCGAGAGCACAGAAGGAAACGTAAAAACTCTTTACCGCATGGAGCGGAACAGAAACTTGAGCACAGACGGGTGAAGCCGGCAGAATGAGAACGTTTCGGTGGGGCACCTCGTGGAGGCAACACATCCCTTAACGCCCCGGTCATAGAGACGTGTTTATGCTCAGTTTTTTTTTAAAAAATGGTGCGGATCTTCTAGATTATTTAAATTTATTCAGGGCATTCCAAGTCAACAAAGACGTCCGCAGGGACAGAACGCAAGCAGAAGTCCCACAGGGTGCTGAGGGATTGCAGCAATGCAGATGTTCATCAGGAATTATTCCCTTTTAAAGATAATCTCCATTACTGAACCTTCGATGCTGTCTTCTCTGCAGTTTTTTTATTTTTACCTTATTTTACCTGGTTTAAGTATCAGCTTTAAGGTGGATTTAAAGTGACGCACCTCACATGACATTAATAAATGGTGAAAAATGTCCTCGTGTTCAATCCGTCACCTGTAGCAGTCCTTCAGCCCGAATCTTGCCAAATCCTTCACAGGAACCCCTCAGATTTTATAATGATCCAAAATGAGGGAATTCGGTGACTAAACTGCAGTCGTCCAACATCACATTTTTGTGCATGTTAGCAATATTGCTCCACAGTCTGCGTGCTTTTAGACTCCGGGTTCTGGTACATCTGCACCTTTATTTATTTTAGTTTGAGCTCGGGCAGCTCAGAAGTAACGTTCTTCATTTATTTCACACATACATGTGTACATGCAATACATTTTAAAGGCAGTTGTGTTAATGATAAGCTAAAACACCAAGGATGACAAAAGTCATTCAAACGCACATTCAAATATTCATAAATTTTAGATGCCCTTTAGACATCGGGTTCTGAACACAGTGCTGTGGGGAACATTCGGTCCCGCAGCAGTGTTTCTCATTTATTTCACGAATGTACAAAATGTACTATATATAAATGTGTAAAAAAAAATATTTATTTTATTTTTTCCCCTAATTAGCAGCGTATTTTATGCCATTGTCCAGAATGATGGGAAACAATTTACTTGCGTCTGTTTTGCATTTTGTATATGTTATTAACAAATTCCGACATATTAGCCCGAGAGACACAACTAAGCCCACAAACCCTTGGTCACCTTGATGACCTCATGCGTCAAGGTCCCTGCGCTCACCTGCTGCGCCGAGTGGAGAACGCTGGGCTTGGCTTTCTCAGCGTCCGGGTCAGCGTCCTTGTCCAGCTGGCCTTTCCTGTAGGACTTGCAGAAGAACGAGAGCCAGCAGAGCGTGAGGACGGCCGACACCGTGCCCAAGGTGGCTCCGAGGAGGACGGTGGTGGTGACGATCATCGTGGACACGAGCAGGAGAGAGAGAGAGTGTACGGCTGCTGCCGCTGCTGCTGCTGCTGCCGTGGGATCGGTCCTCCAGCTGCTCTCGGAACGCACACGAAGGATCCTGGGCTGGCCGCAGTAGGGGCATCACAGGGGGGACGATGCCGTTACCATCGCTCCTCCCCCCTCCTGGGACATACTCATCAGAAGTGCGAGCTAGACCTTCCTATCTGCAGTCTAAAACGGTGAGCCGGAGAAGCCGCTCGGATCGTCTTGTCTCCGAAGGAGGGGGGAGGGAGTTGGGGGGGGGGGGGCGTTGAGGTGAAGAGCTGGCGGGCTGAATGGTCCTGCTAATAAACAGTGAGCTTGTGTCATTGGGTTTTTCACCCCCCCCCCCAACCCTTGCCAGCCCACCTGGGTTCCCCTTCTGTCACCTTCCCCTCGTCCTGAGGGACAGCCACACGCCCGCCCTCTGTGACCCTCAGGAAGCCCCATCACGACAGCTGACGTCTGAGGATGAACGGTTGGGGACTGAGGCACGGATGAGCGCCGCTCCTGTCCTCTTCCACGCGACGGGCCTTCTGCCTCCGCTCACGACCACTCTTATTGAAAATGGCAAATGTAAAACGTGACATTTCTCAAGACCCCAAACGCTAATCGTCATTTATCAGCGACCAAACAGGAAAGGATTTTCCTAGAAATCGGAGCGTTTTCTCGACGCGGACAAGACGTCTTGCTTAAACCTCAGCGCCTGACAGGAACATTTATTTAAATGAAACTACGAGGTTGAACACTTCGCAACTCCGTGCTCGAGTTTCTTTATGATGTACAGCACCGTCACATAATCTTATTGACAGATGCACAAGATACACAAGCACTGCCTGTGTTTGGTAATAAATAACTGAATGTAATTTTGTTTAACATTAATATGTGCGGCGCATCAACAGATGGCTTAGCTTGCTGAATGGATGTGACATTGTGAGTCAGTGCCAGAGACGTGCTATTTCTTTTTTCTTAAAATATCCTCTTTAGTGCTCTCTCTTACCGTCTTACGCGGGGTTTCCGCCTACTCTGGCAGTTACGAAACATTTGGCCTCATTGTTCGGAGCTGGACTGGGTGCCTCTAAGGCATCTTGCGCTTGTTCGACACAGACATGCATGTTCATAGTTACATTCACAAGCCATTAGTTATATTTATAATCCATTAACAAAGAAACAGAATGACTCGATACATTCCGGTTTATTCCAAGCTGAAAACAGTCTGTGAACCAAAAAAAGAGACGCGTTGCGTTTTTATCGCCATCTGCAGGAGGAAAAACACATCATCAACAAAATAAGACATTCCCGGTAACTATGACAATACATTTTAGAACGTTTGTCAGTGGGTTTTGTAATGGAAACTAAAATATTTTTTTTCCCCTTGCAATACTTCGATATTTGCTTTCTAATGCAATGAGACAGTCGTGCATTTATGATTGCTTCGATAACTTTAAGGCCAGCCATCGTGGGAATTTGGGTTTGGAGACATTCGTGTAATTTAAATAGGACATATGATATATGAGACCGAATATTGAGAGACAAAACAAAGTAAAGTTGTACCTCCGCCTACTCAGGCCCTAAATGTGTAACTATCAGTTAAACGTGTTTCTGGCCGTGAGTTATGTTACGTTTGCATGAGATAAACTCAACTCCGGTTCCGGGACCCATGTGCGTTTTATTTGATAACAAAGCGTCCCCCCTGCCCCGCCCACCTTTCAGAAAGGGGGCGGGGCTTCGGGGATATCATTTCCGCTTTCGTCACCTTCCCGTGCGCGAGGCCGCAGTGTTTGACAACAGAGTCGGGCGCCCGCGCAGAGGAGGGCGGGACTTTGTGCGATCTCGAGCGTCCAAGATGGCGGCGTCCGCGGAGCTCAGCCTGGAGGTTCTGCCTTCGGATCCTCTGCTACTCATCTTGTCTTTTCTCGACTTTCGAGATCTGATCAGGTGAAGGACTTTCCGGCGGCGAGCGAGGCGCGGCGGCAGGGCGGAGAGCCACCGCGCGGGGGGCCCGACACCGCCCGGGGAGCCCCGCTTGCGCCTGCCGTGTTTGTGTACGGGGCGGCTAGCTCGCCTGCAGCCGCGGAGCTTCGTGCGGGACACCTGTCCCGCTTCTCCGGCGGCTTCGAAATTTGAACAAGAAGCCCACTTACGTATTTAAACAAACCCCTTTCCACGTTAACGGTAACAGTTTGGTTTCGTCCCGAAAAGCCGCCGTCTGCCAAGCGCGAGCTACACTGGACCCCTGGTTTTATTTTCCCTTTTTCTTTAAAAAACCGCCTCAGAGTTACAGTGCCGACACCGTTCGAACAAAACACGCAAACTGCCGCCTTTAAACAGTCGCTGGGTTTGGCTGTCAAGTTCCTGAAGTTCCTGTATTGCAGTTATTGTGATGAATATTTTGGTTGCCGTCATTTTTGAGTTGATCTTCTCACGCACGTTCAGTAGTAGTTCTGAATCGCAGCCGCTGAAGTGACATTGACTGCTTGTCGTGCTTTGCCACAGGTCACATCCCTGTCGCTGGTCGCCGTCTTCGCGCACGTTTTCTGGCTGTATTTATGTTAACGTGGTTTTGCCTGTTTTCTGCTCTCTCACAGCTGCAGTTTTGTGAGCCGCCGTCTCCATGAACTGTCAGGTCACAACCCTCTGTGGAAGGGCCTCTGTCAGAAATACTGGCTCCTGTCAGAGTAAGATCATCTCCTCCCCCGAGCCGGTTTACAGCATTAGCCAACTTTACACTGGTTTGCCCATTTATGCAAAAAGAATGGTTTTTACTACATCGGTTCAGGGTAAGTGCTTTGACTGTGGCCGCTGCAGCACACAGGGATTCAAACCAACATGCAAAGACTTGCTCAGTCATTGAAACTTTTCCTCATGCCATCTTTGACTTTCTTTTCTCAGTTTTATCATTTATATCATGTTGGACCGCGTGACTTCATCGCACATATTTCAGCTCTGGCTAAAAATCTAGATGAGAGTTTTTATTGTTCACACGGTCTGTTAGCAATAACAGGCAGCACTGTTTGCGAAGTGATGGCTCCACACAGATTCAAAAGGTTCCGTAATATGACGTTTTTAAAATATGCCAGGAAAATATTAATAAAACAATTAAACCTCCTTCGTCCTGATGTTTCTGCTGCTTGGAATTGCCACATTTATCCCCAAAGGTTCCCTTGCAGTTTCAATTTATTTCATCTAAACGAATTTATGTGCAGTTAGAAATTTGATATCCAGTTTATTTGGTTTTTAATAAGTACTCAGTCTGCCGATATAAATTAACTATTCCTGCTACATTTAATTGGATATGAAAAACACGAGTTAATGATTGTGTTTACTTATGTTTTCTGCATATTGCATTAAACATGTTTTTTCTAGTCTAATACACTTAGTTGATATATATAAAACAATTTATTTGTTTGTCACTCCGTCTTCCGTTGTAGGTGGTAACTTTTCCTCAGACTCGGGCCTCCTGTCACACACCTGGGAGTGCTTTTGCTGTTTCGAGGATTGCGCTCTTCTGGACTGAGACCGGGGATTTGCTCCTCCAGCTTAGGGGTCACAGCCCAAAGCGTTCCAACAACCAGTGGAACTGCTTTGCTTTTCACCTTCCACATTCTCTCCGGTTCCTCTCTCAATAGCTCGTATTTCTCCAGCTTCTCATATTCCTTCTTCCCGATGTTTCTACCGCTCAGAATGATCACATCTATCATCACTGCATACTCCTCATCTGTTACCACCGTACCTGTTTAGTTGGCCAGTACCTGGTTATGTGTCTGGAAGTGGACGTCCCACAGGATCTTGGCTCTGTTGTTCTCCACCACTCTCTGTGGTGCCTCCCATTTGGACTTGGGAGTGTCCAGGCCGTATTCCTTACAGATGTTCCTGTATATGATCCCTGCCACTCGGTTGTGCCTCTCAGTATTCGCTGACCCTGCCTGGATGCTGCAGCTGCTGCGAGGTGCTGGATGGTCTCAGGAGCTTCTTTGCACAGTCTGCACCTGGGCTTTTCCCTGCTACGGTAGCTCTTTTTCCACTGATGTGGTGCTGCGTGCTTGTTCTCGTGTTGCCACGATCATTACCTCTCTACTGTCCTTCGGTTCCTGCTTTTTCAGCCGTTGGTAGGATTTCCTCACATCAGCCACCTCTGCTATCTGTGCACTGAAGTTGTGCGATGATTCCTTCTTCCATAAGCTCTTCCAGTACTGTTCTGTTTTGGTTCTTGTTGGACTGCAGTTGAGTGTGCTTTAGCTGGTTCTTCAGAGAAGAGAGCTTTTATTCTTTTGGCCTCTGCTTCTTTTATGTATCTCTGCAGTCTGGTTGCCAGTGCAGTTAGTCTTTGTCTAGCAGACTCCGGGGCTTCAGCTATGGACGTGCCTTTGTACTTCCTCAGTAGCCTCGACCTGTCCTTTGTCACATTACCCTTGCTCACCTCCTTTTGGGCTTTCTTTATCTTCAGTTCCAGTCTAAACTTCAAAGGTGGATGTCTAAGAGGATAATCCAGGAGGGTTGGCTTCATGAGTTTTGTAGCCTAGTGATTGTAGCATTACTGCGGCAGCAGCATATACCAGGTTGTTGGCTGAGAGAGTGGATTCTTATCTCACAGCCTGCTGTCTGATAGTAGTTTCCTTAGCCATGGTCCCATTTCTTATGTCTGTAGATGAGCCATGTACTCTGGCAAACTCTCTGTTATGGGGATGCCTCTGGATTCTGCTTGTGTGAATGTGGTTGCATGGGATTTAAGACTTGGTATTTGCATTTTATGTTACCAATTTCTAGTCTTCACAGGGAGCTTCTTTTGATAATATTTGATCCATGAAAAGAAAAAATAGTTGTTTTTCTGTGGGTGTGGATGATGCCCTCTTCCTTACCACTAATTTTTCTCATGTAGCCTCCTGGTCCAGGAATTAAACCCATTTCTCGTGTGCTGGGTGGCGGTGCTGCTATCCAATTGTTATAGTGCTTTGATGTTGACATGTTGTCTCCTGTTGTTATCTATCCATCCATCCATTTATTTATCATTAAGCACTTGTTTTGGTCAGGGTTGGAGGTCCGGAGCCTCTGCCGGAACCACTGGGTACTAGGCCAGGAAACACCATTCTCAATGTGGCACCAGTCAATCGCAGGTTTTTTTAAACAATGGGCAAATGCAATATTAAATTTGGAAAAATTGTCTATATTTTGCTTTGTATGCTGATAGGTCACACAAAACCCAGAAAGGTCAGACCTGGAAAGACCTCTTCCAGGAGTTCTACGCTGACATGGGCCGCTACATCGACCACTACAGCAACCTGAAGAAGGCTTGGGATGACCTGAAGGGCTATTTGGAGAAGAGATGCCCCAGGATGATCACATCTCTTAAAGGTAGCCCATTCAGCACCTGGATTGTACCCCTAATGTCTTGGCCAGTTTTTAGCCACACGCTGTTTGGGGAATGCTTTGTGCGAACAGGTTCTTTCACATAACTTGTTTTTACCGTGTTCTCTTAACGGAATGTTAGACTTCATGGTACTTCGGTAAAATGTAATCCACAGGCCATTATTGTTAGTTGATTGGAAGTTTTGGCGTGTGCTTCACTTTTTCTTCCATTTTTCTGTTTTGTTTGTAAATAGAGGGTGTAACGGAGGAGGAACTGGATGCAGTTGAAGCCCAGATTGGCTGCAAGCTTCCCAACGATTACCGCTGCTCCTTCCGGATACACAATGGGCAAAAACTAGTGGTGCCGGGGTATAAGAAAACACTTCTTTCAGTTGGTTAGCCTCAACTTTATGATGTGTCTGCAGACACATTGAATCTGTGTAGAACAGCATAATATAATGAGGCTCATCAGCTGATAAAGTAATTAGTTGCTCGTAGTAACAGTTTTACAAGGAAGTTGAATTTGTGCCTTAACTTCATTTTATCCACTACTTCCCCTGAAGTTATAAGGAACACTTTGTATCCAAATTAATGGTTTATAAGTAGTATTAATGACAAGTATGATACCAAGAGAACTGCCTTCAAAAGCTTATGATAATCAAATTTATTTTTGACTATTGTAGGAAATGTTGTTTATATAATCTGGTGTTATTTGCGTGACCACTGGCTGAATCTGAGCTCAGCATGATAACTTTCCCATTTAAATTAAAGCCAAATCTGGTCCTGATTCACAGTAATTTCATTGCTGTGCTTTTCTCAGGGACAAACTATGCTCCAAAACTAGGGTGAAGGTGCACATTAAAGGTCTTGCTGTTTAAGATGGTGAATTTTGAAATGGTTTAATACAAAACATTTTTATTGCTTAGAATCAGTGCAATCTTAGGTGCACCTGTATGTTTCTGCTTTTCTGTCCCCTCGCAACCCTCCTTGTCCTTTGTAATTTTTTGGCGTCTTTATTGATGAATGAAGCATTTCAGAGTAGCATGTCATTGTTGAAGGAGCAGAGCAGCTGTTGTTGGGTTTTAAGGATCATAATGTAAACCTGCCTACCTTATTGTCTCTGCAGGCTGATGGGCAGCATGGCCCTCTCCAACCACTACCGCTCCGAGGACCTGCTGGACATCGAGACGGCAGCGGGCGGCTTCCAGCAGCGCAAGGGCATGAAGCAGTGCTTGCCCCTCACCTTCTGCTTCCACACTGGCCTGAGCCAGTACATGGCACTGGAGAGCGTGGAGGGACGCGTTCGCGGCGAGATCTTCTACCAGTGCCCGGTAGCAGCCTCGCTTCCCATAAGTTCCCAGCGCTGGGGACGCTGTTTGTACAGCCACATGATGTTACCACGGCATGCGTTATGTCAAAGCTTTTATTTCTGAGAAGATCTGTATATAAGTGCTAACAGTTTTAGTTTCAAATTTCTGTTACTGCAGGAGTTGACAAGTTGAGTTTTTCTTTGTCTGAAAAGGCCTGTTTTCTCTACCTTTCATGTTCTGTAGGACCAAATAGCCCAAGATCCCTCTGCAATTGACATGTTCATTACAGGTAATGAACAGGTTTTTATTATTTTTTTAACTCAATTTGTATTTTGTTTGTCAAGCTTGTTGCAGCAGAAAAGACACAAATTTATTGGTTATTTGAAGTTACCCGGCTGAACCGTGCTTTTCGTAAAGTGCCCCAGTGTTTTCTGTCACACGTGTCTTGCTGCCTTGCTGCATGTCACGCGAGTAATCTGACATCTAGCCATGCTGTATTTTATTGAAACTCGCCATTATGTCTTACATAATAACTAAACTTGATGGGCACAGTGCAGGTGACATTGAATAAGTGAAGGACACATGAAGCTGTACCTTTTTTAATAATCGTACTGAAAGCAAAACAGTTTTCTCGCCTTGTGTTTCCAGACCCAGTGTGATGATGTCCTTTCTACAGCATGCTCATGATTCACGGTCATTTCAGAAGTCACACACAGTTTGTTTTGTGCTGCACTGTAGGAGCCAGCTTCACTGACTGGTTTACATCATACGTCCACAACGTAGTGACAGAGGAGTACCCCATCATCCGGGACCAGATCTTCAGGTTCGACTTCTCCTTGTTTGGATTAGTCCTCGGAACCTTCCTGAACTCTGTCGCTAGCTTTAATGTTAGTTGCCATCAGACCTTACCACAAACTGCTTTGTTTTATGGCTTGTGAAAGAACCTGATGAAAGGGTGGTCTAATCTTCTGTTAATTTATTATGGAATCCAGGGGTTTAAAAATCTGCTTGCAGTTTTTTTTAATGCAGACGACGGCTAGTTTAAATCTTACTCTCAGTGGATATTTAAAGATGCTTTAACTTAGTTGGCCTCTTTTCTTTAGGTATATCCACGACAAAGAGTGTGTTGCCACCACGGGGGATATCAAAGTGTCCGTGTCTACCTCATTCCTCCCCGAGCTCAGCTCCATCCACCCACCACACTTCTTCTTTACATACCGAATCAGGTAAAAGAGCTTCTGTTACTGATGTTTCATGAAGCATCGCTATGTTTAGACCCACTAGTTTTGCTCAGGTCTGCAACTGGTGGTCCATTAGGGCCAGCAGAGGTTTGATAGTCTCAAATGGTTTTTTTTTAATAAAATAAATCTAGGGTGCTAGAAATAATCATATGTATCGTTCTTCTGATTTATACATGACATGGTGACCATGTAACATGGTGATCGGCCATTAGAATTTATTGGAAGTCGCCTGAACTCGTGCAGTAATAATCTCAACGGCTCAGACGATGACAACCGCGTTCAAACACTTGACGTTGTGTGTTACTTGTCCTGTGAACTGTTTTCAACTTGGACCCCCTCAGGATTGAGATGGCAAAGGATGCCCTTCCGGAGAACACCTGCCAGCTGGACACGCGGTACTGGAAGATCACGAACGCTAATGGGAACGTGGAGGAAGTGAGGGGACCCGGTGTTGTGGGTGAGGAAACCCTCCCTTTGCCAGACGACATAATATAGTTACTTACTCACCTCAGTTGTCACGTGGCGATTTCAAACAAAGGTGGGTGAATTAATGAAAATAAAAAAGTGAATTGCACCAGCAGTAAAGAGGTACAAATGTGGAACTTTAAGCGCAGAGCAGGGGCAGCAGAGAGTCATGGCGAGGGCTCTCACCTTGGGCTATGGAGGTCGGCCATTCGAACCCCATTCCTACTCCAGTACCCTTGATCGAGGTGCACACCTAAGCTGATCCAGTAAAAATACCCTCGTGTAAAAATGACTAAATAGTTGTAAATTTGTTTGTCTACCGGTGTGTATCACCTTGGACAAAGGTATGAGTTACGTAAACTTTATTGAATATGGCGTAGCCACCTGGGACATGTGAGTGTTTGCTTGTCCTGCACTTTTCACAGTGTTGAACATGAGGATACTAATCCAGCTTCTTCGTGCAGGTGAGTTCCCGGTGATGGCACCTGGGAAGGTGCACGAGTACGCCAGCTGCACCACCTTTTCCACCACGTCTGAACACATGGAAGGACACTACACCTTCCACCGCCTCAAGAACAAGGAGGAGGTCTTCAACGTCACCATACCTCGCTTCCACATGGTCTGCCCACCTTTCCGCAAGTCTGCAGTGAGGATGGTAAGATGACAGGACATTTTGACAAAGGAAAAGCAAAAACTGAATGGCTGAATCTCTTGAACATGTTTCCTGGCTGGCTGAGAACATCAGAACTCAATCCTAACGCTCTCCTGTCCCCTCCCCTGGCCCCTCCAGCAAGGCTCCCTGAATATTTCTGGTGCGGCGTCCAGCGATAATTCTTCCGACACGGACGGCTTCGACGCAGATGAGCACGGCTTCATGAACGTGGGCGACCCTGACCCTACAGACCGCTGCCCTCGCCATATCTGAGGCACTTTTCACGGGAGGACTCAGCCTGAACTAGAGTGAAGAGGGGAGCTAAAGACTTCTTGGCTTGTTTCTTTTTTTTTAAGCAGTCTCTGTCTTTTTACAAACCTCCTTCCTGAACTCTGGAAGCTGGGGTCCCCTGGCCACTCAGCCTGTACCTGTTCTGCATCAGCCATTGTTTATTCTCTCTTTTCAAAAGGGAGGTTTTCAGGGTGAGATTTTGGCAATGGGGACAACAATTGCAGCATTTTGAAATTGTCTTAAGATTTACTATAGTAAGGGCAAAGCAGTGGATTCCAGACAGTGGAGGTAATAGCGTTCAAGTGTGTAGATACGGACGTAGAGCTGAAGTGGGATTCGGGGGTATCCGTGTGGCTACGTCAGCGTGTTCACAACGTAAACTGTAATTTCGATAGTAACATCAGGCCGTTGATGGATGTCAGACTTTGCTGAGCAGCTTTTCTGACCTGCACCGGTCTTTCGGTGAAGCTAAGCTGGCGGTAATAAAGCACCGTGTTGCTGTCCTGGAGGAGCAGTGCAACATGCAAGGCTAGTATCTATGCGTGGAAGTATTACATGGTGCAGTTAGTAAGTTCTGAGACTGGCCACCGTGTGATGCTCCGGTGGTCGCAAGTCATCAGTAATAATGGCTCAACAGCGTCGCTCGGTGGCCAGTCGTAGAATTGACGGACGGAACCTTGTAGACGTGCAATAGAAAGAGATTAATGGAGAGAATCGGTGTGCTGGCTTTTGGGTCCAGGTTGGCATCCAAACACTCACTGAGCCTTTGCTACTGTTTGCAGTGTTTTTTTTAAATTTTTTTATTTTGTTTTTTTTTTTTTTTTTTTTTTATGGTTTGCTGTACCGTGGTGTTTTTGCTGAGCTTGAACTTTAGTGCTGAATACATACAGAACCTCCACAGATTCAATATTCAATCAACCTGCTCTGAAGTTACCTGTCAGACCCTTGTTTTTGATGCTAGTCCAGCTTCCCGTGCCTGACATGTAAACTGACTATGGTAATGTAATATTGTCTTTTTTGGCCACGGGGATTGTAACCGGGTTTGTGCTGGGTTTCTGGGAGGATTTATACAGATGTGGTGTGTTGTACATCAGAGGTCTCCTTTTGAAGCTGTTGTGCTTCTGCAGGGTGCAGAGAACTGAGTACGACTGCTTTTCTCAGGCTTCTCTGAGCAAAAGGAGCCGTTACAACTAATGGCGATCGTCTGTTGTTGTTTCCAGGTTTTCGGCGGGTAGATGCATGTTGATCTACCAAGGTCACCGAAGGGAAAAGCAGTAAAAATTTCCTTAGGAGGCTTAAGGTAAAGGTATCGGTGCCTCAGTCAGACAAAAACACTTTTCCACTTTTTGCACATCCTGAAATAATAAAGTTTTTTCTGATGCTCACCTGAGTTTGTAAATATCAGCAGCCGTGATCATCTTCCGAGTCGGGCAAGTAAAGGTAGACTTTAATATGTAGGAGCAATATGTGTTTTTCCCCCCGCTGTTTTGCTAGGTGGAAAGAGTTCACTTTGTGATTTCACAATGTTTTTTTTTTTTTTTTTTTTTTTTTTGGGAATTTCGGTGACTGAGTGATGTAATGAACTTATTGCACATGCCAATTTTCTGGCTCATTTGATCAGTAAGGACTCTTTCCCAGTGTAAATTTTTAAGATGGGAACTTAATTGAATTAAATGTTTTATTTCCTATTGAAGCTGTGCAATAGATAATTAGTCTAATCCACATTACTTCAGTTTTCTTGTTTGATTTGTATTAAGATGCTTTGTTAATGCTTTTTCCAAGTTTTGGTTTTTATGTCTAGAGAAACTGAATAAATGTTTAAATTTTCAAATGGTTGTTGGTAATGCATGTCAGATCAGCACTTAATTTTGCCAGCAAGATTTATTAGACATTGTTTGTCGATGTTTGCAGTGACGGCTGTAACCAGGAAATTCCACCTGGGTAGCGGCGGTTCATCGATCGAACAATAATCAAACATTCGGGAAAGTTAGTTTGTTACTTGGTACCGAAACTGTTGGCTGTAGTAGGCAGGACAGGTTAAGAATAATTGAAAACTTGTCCTTAAACTCAAGTCTCTTATTATTTTACCTTTATATTTTACGGTTACTGTGACGTGCTGGCTGTGATCTGAATCCAGATGTTTTGCTGTGAAAAACTGGTGTTTCTTTGCCAAGGTTAGAAGGCAACAAATATTTTTGCAATTAAGCGACTACATAAGAGATGAAAAATGTTCCGATGTCAAATGTCATTGAATCCCTGCGATGGTATTTGTCAGAAAGATGCGTAGCCTGAATTCCTAGTACGAAACATCGAGCAGCAAATGGATAAAATTGGACTATTTTTTTAAATGAACTGAAAGTGTTCCATTGTGGCCTTGAGGGTATTTGGGAGCCCTTATGTGGGTTTTGTCAAAGACATAGTTGGTGAAACACATTTTAGTGTCTTTCTAACCTTTTCTAGCCTTTTTCTGGAGGTTTGACTGGACACTGTTTGTCTGTTCATACAAAACAAATGTCACCACAGCGGTTGACAGTGACTCTCTGTACAGATCAGGGGGTAAATATCTATATTGCTCACAGTGTCACAGTGTCCTTCATTGTGGACCCAACATTACTGCATTGATATGCTGCTTTGCTGTGTATTTACCGTGAGTTAACCATTAACAAAAGCCCCTGGTTTCAGTCTATGTTGTCACTGGACTGACTGTCTGTATAACAGCTGCACTTCTTTGCCCTCCACGCTGTTCTGCCTCCAAACACAGCAGCGGGGTTGGCAAGATGCTATTTATTCAGTGTTGTTTTATTTTTAAGACATGCTTTCTTTTTCCTTTCAAAATCCTTATAACGCTAACAGGGCAAACAAAAATACCTACTGGTTGAAAATGAATAAGGGGACAATAAGAAGGTGTCACCTGTGGGTGAAGTTGGTATAAAAAGACCTCGGTGGCCACATACTTTTGTCTTTTGTATTGTTGCCTGTAGCTGAAGTTTTGTATTTGTCTGAAATGTCCAAATCGTTGTATTTATACATTCAGGTGTGATTTACTACCAACATTTCACACCGGACGCGAGGAATGTTTCCAGCGACCGTTACGTCACTGTTTACGGCCCTCTGGCGCGGAGCATTCTGGGAACGGACGCCGCATTCATAATAATAATAATAATAATAATAATAATAATAAAGTTGTCTTTACTTCCCTTCAAGGTGGCTTGTTTTAAAAGTAAAACCAACCCGCCACGGTGGGAAAAGCTGCCGATTAACTGTTAGTTTTCTACAAACGGCGTTTTCCGCCCCCCAGAAAATGTCCTTTTCTGTCGAGTAAACAGTTTAAGAACAATTACAAAACAGCCAGTCGAACAGAACCAACATAACTTTTTATTAGTGTAAAAGTCGGTTTGTTAGAGAAATTAGACTTTTGTCCTCAGACCTGAGGTTTATGGTCACGATCAGGGTCTTAAAACGCCTTCAAGCGGAGGAATATTTCGCCTGTCTCTAGACGAACCCACCCCCCTCCCCCCACGAAGCCTTAATATAGTACAGCGCGGGGGGGCGGGGGGTCTACAAATAGCGGGTCTCCACTGAGTCGCTGGTTCCAGATCCGCAAAGTGACACCGGGTCTCGAACTCAGAAGCCCAACCGCCGCGCGCCGCTTCTTGCTGTAAGTATCTCGGGGTCAGAGAGCGGTAATCGGGATTTGGTAATCATTTACTTCCCATAAACCTCAACGAGCAGCTGTTGGTTCGATTTCTCCAACTTATTATTAAGGGTCGACCGTAAGCGCCTGGGCTGTTGGATGTGGGTTCGAAGCCGGCTGCGTGGAGTTTGCATGTTGTCCTCCAGGTGCTCCCACAGTCCAAACGTGTGTTTCAGTTACTGCAAACCTGCCTGTAGCGTGTAAAGTGCTGTTCGTGTCCGCGAACAGTAAATTTAACCTGCAATATTAGCAATATTAATATTAGTGTTATCGCCACTTTTATCCCTTAAGTCAGCAGCACAAACGTTAACATCGGTTTGTTTATAAGCTGTGCAAAACAAAAACCTTCGCTACAGCTGTAGGAAATAAAAGACTCCTAGTTTAAAATTGAACACCGGCGAATTTCGACCGCTGTGCAGCGTCACGCCTCGTAGGTGTTTTCTTGGCGTTTCCATGGTAACGGCCCATTATTGGCGCCGCATAAGGCGCCTGTCACCTGGACTGTGAAGTGACACTAAAACACCGTGTGACGTTTGCTGTGCCCAGGCTAGTTGGCACAACTGGCTCAACTGTTTTTTTTGTAACTGACTGGTTATTTTTCTGTGCTTCGCCGGGCAGAAATACTCTCAACTTTTGTTTGGTTTTTTTTTTATTTCCAACAAAAGGTGAAACTGAATGGAGGTGGCAGCAAAATGAAGCGTCTGGGTTTACTGGTTTTCTCCTTTGCTGCCGTTGGTCTGGGTAAGTCAAGTCGCTCTACTGCGCATCATGCTTTTTATAACCTGTGCGTTTAGGTGGTTAGTGGTTAAGGTCCTGGACATGCGACCTGAAGGTTGACGGTTTGTCTTCAGGAAGCGTGAACTAAGCAACAGAACCACAGTGCTGAGGTCTCTTAACCACTAATCCCTCCAAAAGTTATGGTAACTAATCCATTGCTTTAGGTGACATTTGCCAGCGTCTGATCCCTTTTCACAGGGGGGTATGTTCCACCTCAGTAGCACAGAATGGAGCTTAAACTGGCAAACATCAGCCCACAAGTCCTTCACCACTACAGCACCTGTTGTTGGTTTGTGTCTTAAATAACCTGTTAAGTTGATGTGAAAAAAATGAGCATTTTTAACATGGAAACTGTTGTGTTTTGCTCCCCTTTCCGCACCTGTTTTCCCGTAAAGGTGACGTGCGGAGAAAAACGTGACCGGAACGACGTGGCTCCTGTGTTGTAAAGATATTTGTTTTGTTTTTTCACGTTATGTCTTACGTTTCAGTGTCCGGTCTCCGGTGTTACAAGTGCACAGACGTGTCTCAGAAATGCTCCACCGTTCAGACGTGCAGCTACGAAGACGCCTGCCTGTTCTTCAGCGAAGGAGGTGAGACGTTCTGTTTGCCATCGCCCTTCTTTTTCCGCGTCCGAAACGTTTCGTACGACGTTAATCACTTCTGCTTAGTGGACATTTCAGGCGCTCTTTCCCAGCCTTACCAAAGTAACTGAGTAAATCCTCGAAACTCAAGTCTCATAAACTGGAGAAGTTCTTACCATCACTTTCAATGGTTAAAAAAAGTGCTCCTGAGGTCCAAAACTAAATCCCTGCCCTTCCCTTCCTGTGTTAATACAGGGTTTTTTTTTTACCGGCTCTGTTGGGTTCTGAAGTTCTTACTGGGCCCGGCAGCTGCGGTCGGCAGTGACCTGCACGCCGTTTGGAACGTGTTGGTTCCTATACTGTTCATCAGTTGTTCTTTAAGACACCGTTTCAGATGTGGAGGGTTAAAAGGACGTTTCTGAAGATAAATAACCCTCAGTGTCCGTGTATTAATTCTGCCTTTATTGCGAAAGAACAGTGGAAATTGAAGTAATGTGTGAAAACAAGGAGCAAACATGAAGAAGCTGGATGCTGATGGTCCAAACGGGGCTCAACCCTCACTGTGACGGGTAGAACCGGCAAACAAGGAGTGATGGAGGTTTGGAGCTTAACAGAGGTCAAACCATAACTCCGAAAACCACCTATTGGCTCAGGTCAGCGGTCGGGAGACGTACGAAACCTAAATTTGGTCCTAGTGTTTCCCAAGAGAAACGTCTCAAAAGCCAAAGTTTGGGGTATCGAATGAGACTCTTGATGAAGTTCAGCTGGCTCTACCAGGATGGGTTGTATCTCAGGGTTTGTCTGTATAGTGGAAAAACATCCGTCCCTTAGCGGCAACCTCCTGCCCATTCAGGACCACGCTGCGTACGTAATGTTTGACTGTTAAAGAGCTTTCTTTCTTAATGCAGGGAGGAACATCCGCCAGTGTATCCGATACACAGACTGCAACATCGTCCGGATAAAACAGATGTTTGCTTTATCGTCCACGTTCAAGTACCAGTGCTGCACCACTAACCTGTGCAACAGCAACCTGGCCACCTCTCTGAGCAAACCCCTTCTGGGCCTGCTGGCTCTGCCTGCGCTCTTCTGGCACTGCGTCTTGTAGAACCCATCTATTTACAAGTTCTAGAACAATGAAGATAAGCAGGTCACGGCTTGTCGAGGAGGCGGTCGGCTGTGTGCTGTCAGCCCCACCGGTGTCCATGTTGGCAGAGTCCTTCACGCCGTTTTAAATTAAGTAACTTTTTTTTTATATAATTCAAGAAATGTGAGTTCTGCATAATAAAAATGTATACAGAAATGAAGATGCCCAACATTTAAATATAACCTTTCCACTTTTCCTACACGTTACTGAACACTAAAGCCTTCATCTTGTACTTCTGCACGTTTTTTGGGGGGAAAATGTTCCGTGTTTTCCAACATGTAAATGCGGCCATCAGCAATATCAGCTTTTTTTTTTTTTTTTTTTTGCTAAAAGTTACTATAAATGCATTTCCTGGCCCTCTGTAATTTTTTGCACTGTTAAATAGGGTTTGACATGAAGGCTGTCTGACCACAAATAAAGTTCTTTGACTCAAATGTTTACTGAAGGTCCTGTGAATGAGATGAACTGTCTTCTTCAGGCGAGAGACTCCCGTCTCCCACAATGGAGCCATTCTGTGTCGTCCGTCCTGCGTGCGTAATGGAGAAAGGGCTGATGGTGAGACCTCTGAGACCCCCCATTGCCTACAAACAGGAACAGCATTTATTTCTGACTGGCTCCAGATCTGGATGCCTGTCTGATGGAGACAATGTGTTTGTTGCCAGCTGCAGTCAGTCATACATTTTTGTTTTTTTGGGGACACAAAAGAGCGACACTTGTCTGCGTGGCCCTAAACCCAAATGTCAACGTCGCACACTTTCAGAAGAATACGAACTCGCGTGGTTTGACATTCGGAGGATGCGCCTCTCCAGACGCTGCTCCGACATGCAGGCGTTTCTACGTTTGTTTGTCGGCGCCGTTTTCGTGCCTCTTCCTGCCCTTCAGGTCACGTCAAGTCGTGTTTCAGCAACGTATACTGTCGACTTACCTAAGAAATGTGCAGTAATATCTCAGTTATTCCTCCTGTAGAGCCCCTTTCAGTAATTCATCATTTACATTTAAAATAGTACTTTTATATTTATTTTTATCTTTAAAATGGACTGTTTATCGGCTGTTATTAAAGTTATATGTTTTGCATTATGTGGCGCAGTTTTCAAGCGCCGTTTATACAACATACTGTGTCCACGACCCTCCACAGCACTATTTCAATAAGCTCCGTTTCTGAAAAAACACGTCCAAAGTATTACTGAATTTATTGGCTTGTACTTCAACGTGAAACACGTGAAACCTTTTTCCCGCTCTTTCGGGGAGAAGTCAAGAAGGAATCGTCTTCAATAAGCAGGAGGCCGACGAGTGTCACACACCACCGAGGGACAGGGGGCACCACACGGGCACAATTCTCCTGAACTACGACCAAGACGGGATCTTAATGGACTTTGATGGGTTTCCGAATCAAACGTCTGCTTCTGGGTACGCGGTTAGACTGACTGGTCTCTGCTGCCTCACTCCTCCACCCTAACCTCTTCCTCGGGGGGGGGGGGGGGGGTTTCTTTTTTCCCAAA
>UFQX01000290.1:144032-166641 GCA_900497675.1 Arapaima gigas | reverse complement strand
CTCCACGCTTCGCGGGGGGGGGGGGGGGGGGATTCCTTATTTCCCAAATCCACAGCCTGAAACGCTGGTGTAGGACCCCCTGTGGGTTCGTGGTCCCCGGCAAACAAGCCCAACTGGCCTAGCGCCGCCCCCGGTCTCCGTCGCACGGAAAAAACGTGGGGCGTTTCTGCGAGTCCGTTTAAGTGGATAATTCGCTCAAGTGGACACTGCCTCCGTGGTCCTGCCTCGGTCCTCTTTGCTTCAAAAAAAAAAATCAAGTTCAGATAAATGGATAAGTGGAAAATTCACTTAGGTGGAAACTGTCTCCGCAGTTCTCTTTTGCTCCTCTCCCCTTCAAAGAAACACAAGTTCGGATAAACGGAAAATTCCCTTTGGACACATTTTCCAGTCCTGTAGCCCATATTCCTATGTCCATGACATCGGTTGAGGACCGATACATGTACATCAGTAATACAGTAAATAATAATAATACTTTACACCTTCGTGCGACTGTATCTATACGAATTACTTGCTTCACGTGGTAATTTGTAATGTGTGAATCACAACTGCAGTTAAGTGAATAACTCCACGTAACTGGATACCCCAGGTCTGGTCCGTCAAAGCCGACTGTTCCGCCTTTCTGCAGCTGCGTCCACAGCCGTCCCATTTGGAACTGACGTTTTCGTTCACTTTTAACAGCACGTTTGAAATTATACACCTTACATTATCCGCCTTTATAATGATGACTTCACATACGTAACTATGACAAATCACAGACGTGCCAAAGCGCGAAAGCAGATACCACAGTACATCGTATTTGACATAAAACCCTAACCCTCCACCCCCCCACCCTCGTAAACGTGTGAAATCGGCCTCATATTTAGTCGTAACTCAGTAAAGGATATTAAACAACTTCACTCATATATCCAAAAACTCTTAAGTCCGAGTCTCGTATGGAGGGACCCCCTGCGTGTTCTGCGTCATCCCTTCATACCAAAATGTCTGGTTTTGGCTTAATTTCCTCAGTCCCCCTCTAGTTCTGTTTCTCTACCGATCTCTTCCGGTGGGACTTTTTCCTTTTCCTCCTCCACCTTCGCTGCTGTCTCCTCGGTGTCTTCCTTCTCTGTGGGGGCGTACCATGGCCGGGCGCCCGCGGCGTCACGCGCCCTGCCTCCTCTGCGGTACCCACCCCTGCCTGCCCGCACCAGCCCCCAGCCCTGGAAATGGCTGTCGGGAGCGCCCCCGCCCTGCACTCCCCGGGTCTGGTCCAGCTCCTTGGCACTGAGGGCGGACATGCGCACCGGCACCGTGTTCCCGAACTTGGAGTAGTCCACCGAATATCTTCCGTCTTCCTCTGAAATAATGGAGACAAAGCGGCGACCCCAGAGGATCTCCTCGGGGGTGTAGGACGTGCGGGCCTGCATGGTGATACCTGTTGTTTCCACCACACCTTTCAAACAAGAAAGACAATCGCGTCACTTTCTCCTGGGGGGGTCTTTCCGTTCCTCAAAGTGTCAAAAATATTAACCGTAACCCTAACCTTGATAAACTGTTTTTTTTTTTTTTACAGCCTGACTGCTGCCGGTACACGATTAAGCAGCTGATAAATATAGTGGATAGTATGTTAACCCTAATCCCTAACCCCTAACCATAACCCCTCTCCTTAACCCTACCCCTACCCTTCTCACCCTAATCCCTACCCCTTAACTCCTAACCCAAACCCCTAACCCTTTCCCCAACCCTCTAACCCCTAACCATAACTCCTCTCCTTAACCCTAACCCAAACCCCTAACCCTCTAACCCCTAAACATAACCCATCTCCCTGTAAACCCTACCCCTAACCCTTAACCACTAACCCCTACCCCTAATCCCTACCCCTTACCCCAACTCTCTAACCCATAACCCCTCTCCCTCTAAACCCTACCCCTTAACCCCTAACCCTCTAACCCCTAACCATAACCCATCTCCCTGTAAACCCTACCCCTAACCCTTAACCACTAACCCCTCTCCCTCTAAACCCTACCCCTTAACCCCTAACCCTCTAACCCCTAACCATAACCCATAATCCCTCTCCTTAACCCTAACCCCAACCCCTACCCCATACCCCAACGCTCTAACCCCTAAACATAACCCACAACCCCTCTCCTTAACCCTTAACCCCTAACCCTTAACCACTAACCCCTACCCCTTAATGACCCTTTAAACGGGTTGTTTATGAGGCAGTTGAATTTTGACATCTATCTGTATGTAACTGTCAGGTAGGGATGAGCTGTACTCCTACCTTCCAGGATGACAATGATCTCCAGGTTCTCGCCGGGCAGCGACTGGGCCGACACGTCGTACAGGGGGCTGTCGCGCTCGATGGTGTGGCTGATGATGAGGGGCGAAACCAGGAAGATTCCGTTACTCCGCAAAGGGTTCTCCACCTGGATGTCCAGCTGACAGACCGGGATCACCTCCCCCTCGGCCGTCACCGTCTTGCGGATCACCTGCCATCCAGGGCGGGCAGTTGGCGTTAGTCCCTGTCAGCTCACCTGCGAGCGGGGCTCACGTCTACAGATGCCCTGGTCCTGCCCCTCCCTGCCACTTCACCTGCAGCTGCACGGTAGCGGAGATGATCATGCTCTTCCGGAGGTCTCCGACACGGAACATGAAGGTGGGCCGGCCGTTGCGGGACGCGATGACGGCGTTGCGGGAGAAGATGAGGGTCTCGGCGCGCCGGTTGGCCTGCGCCGTCTTCATGAAGATGCAGCCCAGCATGACGGCGTTGATGATGAGACCCAGGATGTTCTGGATGATCAGGATGATGATGGCCAGAGGGCATTCCTCCGTCACCATGCGGCCCCCAAACCCGATCGTAACCTGAGGGAGGCAGTGGGGCCACGTTTGGGTATTTTTGGTTACTGGAACAACAACGATGAGGTTTAGCGATGAAAACAAATCTCGTGCATGAAATTTGACTCTAAACACAGCAAACTGAACGGGATGTGAACACAAAATCTGACCAAACTGCGGACACAGAAACCCCCTGTGGAGTTCAAGAAGAGCTCTGCCACCATCGCCGGCTTTTGCCCTCAACCCCGACCTTGGGGTCGTGACCTGGCAGGTCACCTGGCACATCTGAAGGTGGCGTTTTTAAAAACGTTGAAACGTATCAGCAAATTTATTAATAATTTAGCTGTGGGTTTGGCTGAAGGGGCACCCTGGTGGAAGTTCTGAACCCCCCCCTCACATTTGGCCTCCCCAAAATCAGTTTTTTGGGGAAAAATCAACTCCTTCAGGGAAAAGGATTGGGAACCACTGCTTTTGAGCTTCAGTCTCTCACACCATAGCAACTACAATGACCCTAACATGGTAAAAATGAACCGAAAACCCACAGAAGCACGTCGAGAACCTGCAAATTCCACACTGAGCTGGATTAGTACCCGCAGCCTAGACAGCCCAGGCGCTGAGTTGGTAACACGACCCCCTTAGATACGATAACAAAGCCACTTGAAGTAGGAAACTGTGAGGCGTCTTACCTGGACCTCGATGGAGAAGAGGAAGGCCGAGGTGAAGGACTGGATGGCCGTGACACAGGGGACGGGGTCAGGCCCGCTCTCTGGGCCGCGGGACTCCAGGTCGCCGTGCGCAAAGGCCAGGAGCCACCAGGCCATGGCGAAGAGCATCCAGGAGCAGAGGAAGGCCGAGGTGAAGATGAGAAGGGAGTGCTGCCACTTGAGGTCCACCATGGTGGTGAAGACATCCTGCAGGAACCGACCCTGAGGGATGGACGCAGACCGGGAGCGGACGGCTGAAACGTGACCTCTGTGGGTTCATTTGAGGTGAATTTCGTCAAGTTGTTTTTGAATGTCATTTGCAGAGATGAATGGTGACATAGGAGTCATATCGGAATCGGAAAAGGTCCCGCGGTGGGACGTGGGGTTATTTCTTCATCGCGGTGGCCTTTTGCACACCTTTCAGTTCTTGTTACTTTGCCTAGGGTTCTTCCTCATTCTAAAGAAAGAGAAAATGATGTAGTTTTAAGATTTTACAGAAAGCCTTCCCCTCTTTAAGGACGTGGCTCAACATGGGCTGCAAAACTCACATAAAAGTTATCAGCAGCGGCCAGAACTTTCACATCTGCACCTCTTGTAACTTGGAACAGTTTGAATTTTAGGAATGATTATAATGACAGATTCTGGAGGGAATTTAAAGTCCCCGAGAGACTCAGGTCGTCACACAGATTTTTTTTTTCATATGTGAAAAATATGTGAAAATCATATGTGAAGTCTTTCATAAGATTTATTTTAAGCTTTTAGATGTCTTGTGCTTTTCGCCAGGTTAGAGTGATCAATTTTAGCTCATTTGTGTCTAATATCACTGGGAAAAAAAAAAATGAGCGCAGTGATTCGGGGTGTTCCCACCTTTCCAGGTGAGGAATTTTCCCTTTCTGAATAAATTTTGACGTAAAATGTAACAAAGAGAACCCAGCAGCACGAATATGAAATAACGAAACGTTATGCTTTTTCATTCATTTATTAATCTAAAGTTAAGTGTAAACTACCAGTTCGGCAGGAATGGCTCTTATCGCCGCACACAAAAACCACCCTTGTGTTTGGCCACAACTTATTACGAAAACGACCAAAATAAGGCTCCTTCACGCAGAAACTCGTAAGCGAAAGACTCGAATCCGTTGGGACACCTGCACGTTATTAAATATTTCGCATTTTTACTTATATATTTGAAGCGCACAAATATTGATTTATTTTTTTAAAAACACTGTCCTGCCTGGGGGAGAGAGAGAGGATGGCATGTTTATTTAAGTGTAATTCTTCGCTGGTGGGTGAGAAAGAATTTGGTCGAGGAGCACGAACATCTCCTTGAACGTGGAAGCCGCTGCAGCCTGAGCGGAATTGGGGGGGGGGGGTCATCCTGCGGTCCAGCCAAATACAGACGTTGACACCAGGTTAGGAAGAGATTAACTTATTTAGCGAGTGAATAACAGATAAACATTATTAAAGTGCAGCTGCTCCTGGCCTGACGTCCACCGACCTGCTCCCTGATGTTCTTGTGGGCCACATTGCAGGATCCGCTCTTCGTGATGAACCGGGCTCTCTGGGCCTTGGTTCGGAACCGACTGGGCAGGTTGGCCCCCTCAGCCAAGTGGGTCAGAAAGAAGCCGTCCGGCAGCAGACCTTTCCTGGCCAACATGGTGCGCTTGACGTCCAACTAGAGACCTTCAAGCGCCGTCCAAACATCACGTCACACACTGTACAGCTGAATATTTTGAGCAGTGGATGTTGACATTTTTATCATGTGTATATTGTGCATTTTTAAAGTCTAAATCTTGTTATTTGTCTCCAGTGCGATGATGTTTATCTGGATAGACTGCGGGAACGTTAAACGCTCATTTGAAATGAAAGGTAAAAACATCTCTACATTCACCTTATGTGCCCGTTTAGAGCAGGAACGCAGTACGCTTCTAAGTGGGTGAATATCTCTACACGTTTTACCAGCTTTTACTCTGTGAAAACCTCACAATAAATAAGCTAGAAAATAAAATACGAAATGTTTCTAATATGTGGATATCCGTGTGTGTGTGTGTGTGTGTGTGTGTGTGTGTGTGTGTGTGTGTGTGTGTGTGTGTGTGTGTGTGTGTGTGTACCTGTGCACTGGGTCCACGGCGATGCTGCTGTCCGCGGTGTCTGCAGGCGGTACTCAGGTGATCGCGGTGATGCTGATGCTGCTGATGCTGATGCTACTGAGGATGATGCTAGTGATGCTGGTGATGCTGCTAGTGATGCTGGTGATGCTGGTGATGATGCTGACGCCGTGAACCAGAGTCGCGAGTCCAGCATCACAAGCTGAAAGCGGCGCATCTGCATTCAAAGGGCGACGGATCCGCGCGTCCGACGTCTCCACATATTCATCTTATCTTATTTTATTTTATTTTATTTTATTTTATTCAGCTGTGAGCGCTGTGTGTGCGATACACACCGCAGGGGGCCATTTTGTCCCTTTTTGAGGTCAGTAAGACGTCACTGGGAAACACCCCGCTCCCCCCCCCCCGCCTGTGTTTGTACCAGGTGTGTTTTTTTAAATACCTTAACGATCCCAGGAAAACTGTTACCAGTAGTTAAAACGAATCATTTTTAATGTGGATTGAAAACAAACTTGGAGCTGTTGGTTTAGACACCAGTTCCTACACGTGCGTGTTTCTGATCACTGTAAATCACAGTAAATCACTGTAAATCACTGTGAGTCACTGCCGTAACCCTTTATCCCTCAGAACAGACATTTCGCCCCTGTAATGTTATATAATACAAATAAGGAGTTTTGCGTCCTGGTTTAACAGCGTATTTTAAAACTGCAGCTCTGGATCATTTTACAGGAAGCCCTGCGGCTGCAGGGAAACGGCTGAAAATATTAAAATTTTATTCTGCCGAGAAATAAATAGAAATAAACAAATAACTACTCGGCCGCGCCGCCAGGTGGCGCTTTAACGTGATAATATTGAGAGCCGCGTGACGCCGCTCAACTTTCAGATGCGTTGAAAACCGGAGGAGAAACTGCGCTCCTGCGTCACATTGTCTATGCTGAACTGCTCCTGTGGAGATGTTCACCATATAAGTCCACTTGAATCATCTCAGGGAGAAGCTCAGCTAAGCAGTACAGCAGTGATATGATGTGTATATGAAATGCTTATTCTGCGGAAATGTTGCTAACTTATTTCTCAGTCCTGCCTGCCCACCTGAGTAAAGGTTAAATGCCAGACAGTAAATCTTCGCTTTATTGTCCTTCTGAACCTACGCAGATGTGCGAGGGAGAAGGAGACATGGTTTTTCCTGGACCGTGGTGCACAGCGCATCAAACAGCCAGCAAGACGACCCAGGACACGACAGACGAAATGAACAGCAGGAGACGAACGATAAATAAATACGGCAGATAAATAATAAGACCAAGAGGATCAGGGCCCACACTGTTGGTGCGGTGGGAGGTGGTCGGCCCCTGTGATTTCCGGAATTCGGCAGCCTGACAGTTTGCGGGAAAAAGCTGCTCCTGAGCGTAAATGCGTGTCGTCCAGCTGGGGGTCGATACGCGGATTTTAGAATGCACCGGCCTGTCGGCTGAGCCCAAGGGGGCCCTTCCTTGGTTGTCGGAATCAGAAATACGTGAGTGACGAAGAGAGGGCGATACGAACGGGAGCCACCATTTTGCTGTCGGGTCACCTACGGGGGCCAAACTGCTCATGACCCCCTCTGGCCTGCGTGGTTTGCAGAAGACGCACCGTCTTATTCACCTTGTTTAGACAGCTGGGACCACCGAGGGGGAGAAGGAGAGGAGCAGTGGGGGAAAAAAAAGGGGAGAATAAAAGAGCAAAATAAACAGAGCAGTTTGTACACGTAGGATTTCAAAGATGAAAAAAGGCAAAGCGAAATGGAACCCAGAGCCGTAAACCGGGACAAAGCGAGCAGTAAATGAGCCCCGCGGAAACTACACTTCCCTTAAATCTACCGTAACCTTAGGCCTTTTTGAGATAAATGTGATGCATCGCTAATTTTTCTCTTTTTATTCTTCCACAGACACATTATAGGCAGCATGTTGGTAGAATTAATATTCCTTCACCCTCCAGAGAGCCAGCAGCTCTTTTTCTTCCACCGTACAGGACAAAATGTCACAACTGTTCTCAAAGTGCCCAACAGTGTTTGCCTGAAAGTTCAGCAGCAGGATTTGCGAGGAACTTCTGCAACGTTCAAACCCTCCCTGCGTCCCTCGCTCTCCTCGCAGCTGCTCCGCCGCCTCTCTGAATCTTCCTTTCCTCTCGCCTCTGACTTAGACCTTTTCTTTTCTTCCCTCATCACCATCATCATCATCATCATCACACCTTCAGATCGTTGCCCCCAAGAATCAAGTAAAATCCTAATCTAACCTTCACCTTTGTTCCTGTTCAGCTTCCAACAGCTGGGCTGTCACAATAACTGTCCCTTGTCATCGATACCATGTCCTTATTCAAGGTGCCCAAGGATTTCTCGTTTCTCCTGCTTGCTTAGAAGAGGATATAAAAAAGTGGACCTGAGTGAGTGTTAAACTCGGGGTAGAGCACAGCATCAGTCCAACAAAGATCAAGTTGAAAGATTCCGGACTGCTGTTGTGTGCAACTCTGCGACTCTAAGTCCCCTGTTTGCCGTGTTCGCCTGTACTGCGTTTACTGTGCGGCAGGCAGGAATCCGGCCGAGCACGGATACGGTCCCCCGCTGTCCTCTGACACCCGCAGACGGTGAAACTGCTCATTAAATATTTGCTTACAGCAGAGCTGTAAACTCCCATCCAGAGCAGCGCCAACAATGCGTCACATTCCAGCTTCCAGCATCTCCTCCGTTTGTCCCGATTCTCCCTTTTTAGTGCTAATCTAGTTATTTTCTCAGCCTTTACTTTACGCCGTACCATCTGAGACAAAAGCTGGAAAGTCGTGTTACCTACACAGGGCCCGAAACGTGTAAAAGGGCCAAAAACAGTATTTATCACTGGGCTTTGATATTAATCCAGTATTAATACTATGGAGATAGATCCAACGCAGCTATAAAGAACAACACTCAGACGGAGGATAATCTGTGGGCAGGACTCATAATAAGATTAAATAAAACTTCCCCCAAAGTGGCACATATGTAAATAAAAAGCAAATCATCCTTCGACGCATTTTGCATAATTTATTCATTCAGCACTAGATAAATACACATTACAGTTTTATCAGTTTCCACACCTAGTTATTTACCAGACAAGGCGGTAAAACGGCACTTTACACCAAGAGGTCTTTTTGCGAGTCGAATTAACGTTGTTTCTTCGACAAGCGACGTTAGAAGAGGGAAACTGATGGCAAAACTTCCTCCATGCTTGAAATTGACCACTTCGTATAATACGGCCACTTATGAAGTTTACAGTTTAACAGCATCTTTTGGAATAGGAAAAGTCTATTGTTTTTTAAGTTTACGGGCAAGCTGACTCAGAAATCGGTCGCGGTTCTGCATTCTAAGTGGACGAGAAGAATGCGCAAACTTCCTGGGAAAAGTTTGTGCCGTAAAAAAAGGGTTTTTTTTTTTTCCCCAGACTACGTTTGCATTTCATTCTGACACCGTTTTCTTCACCCCATTAACATGGAAATGGGTCATTATGTGCGTGGTGTTTGTGGTGTTTGTGGTGTTTGTGGTGTTTGTGGTGTTTGTGGTCCGCCCTCAGATTCACACGGGGGAAACGGCCCCTTGCAGCTCTCGCACCCGGGTGGTCCGGACCGGCGAAGCGAAGGGGCGGAACCTGGGAGGCCATCAGCTGCCTCTGGATGAGAGAGCGACATCTCAAGCAGGCACTTGGTTCCAGGCATGAGGAAGACAAGGACCAGGGAGAGAAGAACTGCTTCTCCGCAGGTTACCGGCATCGCAGAGCTCGTACTGCAGCACGTTCAAGACGACATCAGAGGTACCGCTTCAAATATTTCGTGTAGATTATTTATATGCTCATTTCAGGAGCATTAAACTCACCCACAGTGGATTTAACTCCTTCTCCTCTGTTTCCGTGTTTTTCAGTGTTTTACGTTCTGTCCTGCTGGTCAATGTGCAACACAGCATTAAATTAACACACCCGCTTATATTATTTGAATTTTGTCTTCATCCTTTGCAAGGAATTATTTTTTGGGCTATTTTTACTTATTTATGCTGCCGAGGCCTGAAAGGTGCTTGAAGTTTCCCAAAGGCCCACGTTTCCCGAAAAGTGGACACTTATTAAACGACAGAACAAACCTACACGTTTAACACCGTGTGGGACTTGGCAGTTGAGCTAAAAACGTTTCCCAAATGAAGGGGAATCGGGTACAACTGTGATTTAACACATGGTCGTACAACCTGACGTCTGCGGGAACCGCTGCTGACTTGGGCAGATCAGTTAGTTCCAATCCTAAAATTAAGACCCCCTGCCCCATGAAGGGTCTGTGGTTTGACTGTAAGACACACTTTGTTTGTATATAAACTGAATTTCTTGTGCCTATAAGAAAACGCGTGATTTATACATATCAGCATCGACATGGAGCAGCAGGCGGTTTGAGCTGCTCCCTCTGGGTTTGGAGGTTCAAATCCCACCTCTCGCTGTAGTGCCTTTCACCAAGGTGCTTAACCTGCCTTCCTGCAGTAAGAATCGCCCTGCCGTATAAACGGGAAAGTCTTTCTAAGCGTTTTCCAAAGTTGTTCCGGAAAAGTGTCACCTCAATAAACCAACGCTGCCGTCCTTTGCCTTTCAGTGGTGAGATCTGCACGAGGAGGAGACAACAGAGGTGAGGAAGACGCGAACTGAAAAGGACTAAAAGCTCAGAAGTAGCTGAGAGGAAAAAAAGATACAGAAAGACAAACCAACAGTGCTAAGCTAATGTCTGAAGGCCACCGTGTCCAATCCAACATTTCAACACTGAGATAAATAAAAAAACACACCAAATGAGCAATTTTCACATCTTTCACTCTCCAATGTCAGATTCTCCTCCTTCTCCTTCTCCTTCCCCGGCTCCGGACACGTGTGACTACAGCGAGTGGAGCGCCACATGGGTGCTCATTCCCTCAGTCTACATGCTGGCTTTCACCCTGGGCTCTTTGGGAAACGGGCTGGTTCTGTGGGTGTATCTGGAAAGACACCACCAGAGGTGGACTTGCTTTAATCCCCAGCTGCGGATGCTAAGCGCCCCCCCAGCACGTTCCACACCTTCTCGCTCCCTCACCGACTCGCTCATCGCCAGCCTGGCCTCGGCCGACTTGGCCTTCGTCGTCACCCTGCCGCTGTGGGCCACCTACACGGCGCTGGGCTTCCACTGGCCATTTGGCACGTTCCTCTGCAAGGCCAGCAGCTACCTGGTGGCCCTCAACATGTACGCCAGCGTCTTCTCTCTGACCGGCCTGAGCGTGGAACGCTACTGGGTCATTGCCGGCCGTCTCCAGGCTCGCCGGGGGCAAGGCACCCGGAACCGGGCCGTGTGGGTTGTGGGGGGAGTCTGGGTGGCGGCGGGCATCTTGGCTCTGCCCGCTCTGCTGTTGAGGACGGTGATTGAGGTGGAAGTGGGAGCGGGACCTGGAGATGAGTTGGAAGAGGCAGGCGGTTCTGTGTTGCAGAAGGGACGTGTCTCCTACCACCTTGCCTCCTGTGAGATGGACTACTCAAGCCTCATCTCCGCTGCCATTCCCGAGGACAGGGAGTGGGCGGAACTCCTATGGACGGCAGCCATGGGGATTAAATCCACCTTGTTGGGCTTCCTTCTCCCACTGGCTGTCCTGCTGCTGTGCTACTGCTCCCTGGGGCACCTGCTGTCTCGCCACTTTGGCCAGGGTTCACGGGCTGACCGTCGCCGCCAGCAGCGTCTGCTGAGAGTCATCATCACCCTGGTCCTAGCCTTCTTCCTCTGCTGGCTGCCTTTCCATGCCAACAAGATGCTCTCCATTTTGACCGAACTGGAGCTGCTGCCCTATTCGTGTGTGTTCGATCGGGCCTTGTTGGCAGCCCACCCTTACACCACCTGCCTGGGCTACGTCAACAGTTGCCTCAACCCCCTGCTGTACGCCTGTTGTGATCCGGGCTTCCGTCACCGCTGCCGGACCTTGGTGGACCGCCGCTGTGGGAAAGGTGGCCGAGAGTCGGACCGCGAAGACCCCAGCCGGAGCTCAGCGGTACCTTCAGGGGCAAACGATGAGACCGGAAACGGGGAGACGGAGAGAGAGAGCAGAGCCTGGTGAACGTAGATCAACGTACAGAGAGACGCAGCCTGTTTGGCAACCCTGGGAAAATATGCACCGTGCGGTATGTTGACACTGTCCCTGAGGGAGGGAAAAGAAACAAACCCAAAAGAAATGGGTGGTATCTGAGTATTTTAATAACAGGAAACATTCAGAGATGCTGCATATCGTGCCAAAAAATAATACTGGGACTTCAGCAAAGCTCTTGCAAAGGTTTTACCAGTTTTAGCCCCTTTTGATGTTAGAAAACTAATTATAAAGTTTTAGATACGAAATGATGGAAAACAGAAAAAACGTCAATGTTCTTCCAATGAGCTTGTGAACATCGTTCCATTCTTTTGCACAAAATCGTACAAGAGACAGTCCCTTGGGGCAAACGGCTGTGATTTGTGATCACCAGACTTAAGACCTTCCCATCAACCTTGTTATATTTTCCAGTCCTGATATGGTTGCGGTGTCTCACACGGCGCGTCGAACACGACCTCTGTCTGGCTGCACTGCCCCCGGCACCGTGTTTGAGACTGTTTCGGTCCTTGGGCATCTATCAGAGGTCGACTTTTATTTAATAATTGAACGGCCTGCAAGTGAAGAAGAGTTGTGGCGGCGCTGAGAAGAAAAAGCGACAGGAAACACGTTGAACATTGAAAGCGAAATCAACAGCGACGTGTGAAAATATAATGGCAACGGTGGATTATATTTAGGTTGGAATTATGTTAACATGAATAATATGTGAAAATGGTGGAGAAAATATAGCAAAGCTCTGCTATCACTGTCTACATATCTTTATGATTTATATACACAGTAGTGTTAGAGTCATAAGGAGATTTGACACTTGTGATGCGTCTGTCAGAACCAAACTCTTTGTAAGATGAGAACAAAATGTGTAAAAATTTTTACTAGTTATGTGGTTGTATTTGCATAAAAAATGGCCCGTGTAGAATGTGTTATAAAGGCAAAAGTTGGCAAATATGCAGTTTTTAAGCAACGTCTGTGAGAACCACGGACTGGTTCGTGAGGGTGAAATCGCTAAATCCTTTCACTGAAGAAGTCAGGACACTCGATAGCCTCCCACGCACTCATGGAGCCAGGGTGTCATGCTGATATAAACATGCTTTCCTAGTCTCCCTTCCTCCGTTTTGGATCTGTTTGCTAAGGTCTGTGAAACTCCCCCTAGGCGGGGGCAGGCATTTTGTCCAAAGCGAGCTGACGTCGGGGTCGAGCAGGACAGCCCGCACCGTGCGTGCTGAACATCGATGGGATTTCCTCAGAAACGGAGCCCCACCTACTCCTGCCTTTGCCTCCTCAACTTCTCCTTCTTGCCAGCTTTCGCTCCTGTGCTGCACACCGGTTTAGATGAGAGAAAACGGGAGAAATACGGACAGGCTGGGAGATCTCATTCAGCTGGGGAGCACGTTCAAAGTGTCCAGACTGACAGATTAAAGCCGAACCTCGAGATCTTCCAGGGTTTGGAATCTTTTCAGACCTGTTGCTTGAAAAACATGCAGAAATTCTGCACACAGGTAGCACAGGTATGTTAAACTGCTTACCAGGCCCCACTGCATCATTCCACTTTTGAAAATGCTGGTAGCTCAGTCTGAGACTGGTGTTTTTTTTGTTATTTCCCTATGACAAAGTGTACTCACTTTATTATTGTTTAGGAATTATTCTTATTTTTTCACTATAGCGTTTATTATTTTATCATCTGATATTGCATTACACACTACTTGTATGCTTCTTCTGTTCTTTGGTGCATGTATTCGTGTGATGCTGCCTGCTGTAGAACGTTCTAGAGCTCCTCTGTTCCTGGTGAATTTCACTAACCGGGGTGGGATGCAGGACAGCCGCTACAGTCCCGGTTTATCTGTCCATGTCTGTGAAGGGAAACACCTGGTGAAATTCTGCAATAAACCTGTTCTGAGCGTCTTGTGCCCCATCCCTGAGACCCCAGACAGGCGCAGACTCCAGCGGTTCACATGGCAACATTTAATAATAACATCATAACATTTCAGTTCCTCTTCTGTTACACGTCACCTAAATGCATTACGGCCATTTGAGCTGTTTTTCCCTTTTACATTTATTGTTCCACTAAACCATTTAGGGGAAATGATATATATTTTGTTTAATGTGTTTGCTTTAACCCACTAGCAGTAATTTCTTTAAGGTTTGGGGTTAATAAAATACAGCTGGTTATGGTTGCAGTGGCACTGAAACTTAATACTGAAACTTAACGAAGCCACTCGAAACGTAACAATTCATAATGCAGATAGGAGATTTTTTTATGCCGGCAATATCACTGCCTGCTGGTTTGTTTGTTTTATTGTGTTTAAAAAAGTATTAGTGCGATGATTTTTTTTGGTACAACCTGAGTGATGAAAAGAAAACATGAGCGAGTTGCATTAAAAATTATACCTGTTTTTCATTGACTTCATAACCATAATCCAATGCAGCACTTTCAGGGTTCACCGCAGTAAAATTATTTTAATAAACTACAGTATGAATGGTAAACGCAATAGAATGAAAATCACTAAATATTAATATGTGCGGGGATTTTTAAGATAAAACAACTGTTAAAAATTATTATATATAACAATTATATGTGGCAACGTAAACAGGAGACCCGTAACACGCTCCTCACGCGGTCGCAACTTTGTTGTTATGGCAACTCCGGAATTTGAGCTACGCACCACGGAGAAAAGACGTGTTCTTTGAACGCCATTTTGGATCTAGGCTACTGTGCTTTGCCACCATACTGTTTCCCTATTTCAGAGCCTGAATGGCATCAGTTTCCACTGGTTAGCCTCAGGTACTCAACATGGCGCTGCCGGAGTCCATCCGGAGACGTTTGGGGGACTTCTCTCGAACTGTTTTTATCGACCAGAGTCTGACGCAGCTCACTCCGGAAGATCACATAAAGTTCTTAGGACGCAGTAAGTAAATTATCTGTGTTCATGGGGTGAAAAAGTGAAATGGCGGGCTTCATTGTTTTCTTTTTAAACCAACAGATTGCGGCAAACCGCAGCAGTGCCTCTTCATAAAGAAAAATAATCATCGAATTTGATTAAGGCATCAATCATAATATACAGCAAAAATGAGGAAAAATACCAATTTATTTTATTTTTAAATCGCTTTCCCACAACTGCTGTTGCTGTACGTCGTGCGCAGTTTCGACACAGCGATAGTTGGGTTAAATACGATTTAGAATTATAATTCTAAATTTTACCATTTAAAAGATAAATGAACATTTTTTGCATGCATTTCACATGATATAAAAAAAGTTACACGCACTGACGTGTAATTCTGCAGACGGTCGGTTCTGTCCCACCGAGTCCAGGCGATCGACCTCAGTTCAGCACGTTTGTCTCCTCAGCCGCAGCATCTTTGTTAAACTACTCCTGTCTCTGAAAAGCAGTGAAATGCATCTTGTTCAGACAGCGAAGTGGTGTCCAGCCTTCCTCTCCAGATGTCCCTCTTCTTCAACCTGTGCTTCTTCCCCGCCTGGTGGGCCAGCGAGGTGGTGATGCTGCACCTGAAGGTACCACCTGGGGACTGACATGCTGGACACCAGACCTGCTGCATGGTGTGTCACGGCACACCTGACACACACGTCGAGCAGCACATCTTAGCACAGATTATTGTTTACACCCTTTCTCAAAAGGTGCTAGTTGTGAGCACTAATCCATCCATCCGTTCATTCTCCTTAACCGCTTTATCCTGGTCAGGCTATGAAACTACAGCCTGGATGGGATGCCAGTTTGTTGGAGGGTGGCTGCAAGCACACACACGTTCGATTAACCTAAAACACATGTTTGGACTGTGGGACAAAACGCAGACATGGGGACACGCAAACTCCGCACAAACTGAGCTGGATCTGAATCCGCACCCAGTCCGTCCTGTGCTGTGAGGCTGCAGCACCAGCCAGCCGAAGCTACGTGTAAATATTTAATCATAATTTTTACTGCGTCAGTTCGGGGTAATGACCTCGCTCGGACGCAATACGACACGACCAGGGACTCACACCTAGGTGCTTTGACTGCAGTGTGTTGACTTTAACCGCCGCACCACCTTCTGCCCTTCAAATACATGGATTCCTGGGAATTTCACACATTCAAATGAACCACAAATTAACTGAAGATGCACCACCCTGTACTTTTCACGTTACCTTTTTTTAAAGCACGTTTTAATGCGTTTTGCATTTGTACGTTTATGTTTGCTACAAAAATTTATCTTGAATGACTTTGATTTTCCAGTATCCTGCCCTTCCAGACTACTACAAGTTCATACTCATTACGGTACTCATTCTGATGACCCTCATAGAGGCTATTAGACTTTACCTGGGCTATGCTGGAAACCTGCAAGAGAAGGTAAACTTTCTTTGTCTGCATGTCTGACAGTTAACATTTCTGCAGCTTAAAATACTGGTCACATATGTATTTTGAATTATGCCGAATTGCGAAAACCAGTAACACGTTTAACGTGATTTATTTTGGTATATGTCCAGAAATATGCAGCATGTTTTAATGCGTGTGTCATTTGTCTTGCTCATCAGCCACTGATGTGCGAAAATTAAGATGTAAATTCAAAATCTGATGACATTGTGAATAAGAAACTGCAGAACTAACCATATTAGTACTCCTTTCATAAATTAAAAATTCATTTGTATGACTGTAAGGTAGAATTTGATTCACATCATTGCTTGTATCCTGTCAAGAACATTAGTTATTAGATTTTTTTAAAAATTGTGTATTCATAGTCAAATGTTTAAAAAATAGAGTGATTTCCATATCGTTCTAGAAGGGTCTAGTGTGGCAGAAAAACAGCTGGTGACAGTGATGTCCATATTGGTGCAGGTTCCAGAGCTCGCTGGATTCTGGCTCCTCACTGTTCTTCTGCAGTTGCCCCTCATCTTGTTCCAGCTGTTCAATGAAGCCATTCTTATCCAGCCTCTGGAGAGAGGAGTTCACGTAGTGCTAGCCCTCTTCCTGCTAGCAGAGGTAGCAATAGCTCTGCATTTGTCTCTGTACGATTTGGTATACAGTACTGTGCAAAAGTCTTAGGCAACTTCAGTGTGTGTTGAGAAGAACAAGTAGATTCTTATCTACCATCAGGGAGGTTTGGTCCCAAATTCATTGTGCAGCCTGAGAATGACCTCAAACCCCCAATCTCAGTCATACAAAACTATCTTGAGCAAAAAGAAGGAATCTGCAACAGATGGTCTGGTCCCCACAGAGCCCTGATCTTAACATGATCTAGTCAGTCTGGGAGGACATGCAGAGACAGTCAAAGTCTGCAGAAGAACTCTGGCCAGTTCCTCAAAATGTTTGGAAGAACCTACCAACCTCTACCTTAAACTGCATGCCAGTTTGCATAAGAGAATCGATGGTGTTTTAAAGGCAAAGGGTGGTGCCACCAAATATTGATCTGATGGAGTTTTTTTTTGTCTGCTGCACTTTTTAGAAGGTTTATTGATTAATAAGTATTCATGGCATTATTTTTGGACCCATCCTCGCTTTATAGCATTTTTCCCACAGGTGCCTAAGACTTTTGCATAGTACTGCAATTTTTTGGACAACAGTAACTCACATCATCCCGAGCTCATTATGTGTATGTAGATGTATTTTAAGTAGCATTGTTTCAGAATTACACATCAATTATAAAACCCTTAACATGTAAAGCTTAAAATGTTGCAATTGCACAAATTCCCAAAAGATGCCAGAAAAAGGTGGCACCTGCAGTGTGATTAAAGCACCAAAGCTACCTTTCCATCACATCCCTTGTGTGGTACATATTATACAGGCGGCGATCGGTCTCCCTCCAGAACAGCAGCTTTTGTAATGTTTGGACCAAGTGCTGCAAAATAATGGGAAATTTCCAACACAGTCGTACAAAAACAGGGCGACACGTTCAGGGAGCCCCTCAAGCAGGAGCAGGAGTCGGTCGTTGCTGATGTCTCCGTTTGTCGGAACTCAACCGTTCAAATGACCGAAGGCATCCAACGCGACTGAGATCCCCTAAAAGCCGTACTGACAGCAGAAGCGCAGTGTGGCCATGGTAGCGTCATCTGAGACTGGCACGTGAGAGGAACCGTGGAACTCGAAATTTCCCAACAGTATCTGGAAGTTTGTCCTACAGGGGGCTGTTTTAATTGTTCTGTTTAGTTCATTTTCAAAGGTGTTTGAGTTGAATGGATGAGACTTTATAAACAACGTCCTGGTGGGGATTTTAGTCAATAAAAATCACCTCTTCACGGTTATTCTCGTTACTACAACTACCATATCCAAGATAAACTATAAACTCATATATTAACTTGTATTAATCTTTATTTTATTAGTTTATTTATATCAAAATGTGTCTCAATTGACAGCACTAATTTTCAGTCATAATATGAGCCTCTTATTTGTTGTCTTTGCAGTGGCCTGAGTATAATGAGTGTAGTAATAATGTTTTTTTTTTAAAAGACAGGTCATTGAAACAACAGTTTGACACGTGTTTAATGTGTTCTCTCTCGCTTTCTCTCTCAAGTCTGTCTCAGGGTTTGTGGCTCTGCGTACCATGGTGAGGCACAGCGAGAGTCATTTCCAGCTCGCACAGTTCAGCGGGCTCCAGGACCTTAGAGCCTAGATGATCGCCCCTGAACACACGGATTCCCAGTCACCTGAGTGGCCTCAGTTGTGCTTTTGTCTTTATAAAATATGTATTTTGTACTTTTGCAATGTACATAGCATGCATATTTTTTGTATTTTTTATGTTTATTTAATATTGCAATTATGTGTGTTGAATTTGACTTTATATGCCTGTTTTAATAAAATATATGATAAAACAAAAAGTCATAGGAATTTAATATATAAATATAATTCTATGATATTGTGTAGAGTAAAATTGTTGTAATTTTGGCCAATATAATATAGTGCTGAGCAGGACATCTAGGGTATTTGTGGCTTTGAATGTGTGTCTGTCTGCGGGGTTTGCATGATCTCCCACAGAGTGGTCACTAAACTGTCTGTAGTGTGTGATGCTGTGTGGTGAGCGTGTGTGTTGTGCTGTGTAAGAGATCAGTTGTCAGCAACTTTTTCGACAACTTAAAATTGATTAAAAAATACATTGATTGAAGAAAGTATGAACATTTCAAACCTTATGAACATTTCTTTTGTTTTGATAGCAATGCATTATATAACATTTAGAACTGGCTGAAGACAAGGCTGAAATGTGAAGAATGTTCTTATTTTTCAGTTTTCCAAATTGTTCTAATGGAATTTTAAAGACAAAAACCAAAGTAAAAATACATTCTATTTCAATACTTATCCCAAGTTCTGATGTCGAAATTGCAATTTTAATAAAAAAGGGTAAAATAGTAAAAATTACTATTTTCGAGATTGTGTGGGGTCCCAAAAAAGTGCCACCCAAGGTGTTGAGATTTATTGAATGAACGACTAATGTAGTTTTGCCAAAGGAAGAAAGAGTGAACTGGACTTTGATGGGGTTTAATCATATGGAACATATTTTGTGGAATTGTATTGGATTCTCCAGATCTGAGACGTTGAAACTGCAAATAACAGTCTGAGTATATACTGTAATTGTGCAATACCTACAAAATTTAAATCAAATATACAGTAAAATTAACAAGAAAGTGTAAATAGATTAAAAAAACCCCGACCATGTGGTTATGTAATGTGTGTACATTTTAAAAACCTAGTAATTTTGTGAAATAGGTTGTTTTTACTCCATTTCATTTTTTATTATCCAGTTTTACAGGGAGACAACCTGGTGAACCAGTCAGGAGAACCACCCGAAGTAAAACAGTGTGTATGTACAATAAAAGCTTTAAAAGCGCATTTAAAGCACTTAATCATTCTTGAGTGCACCAAAGTAAAACGTATAACATTATTATGATATTGTGCAAAAAGCTGAAGATAGACCATTTTTATTGGTTTACTCCTCTAATGTCGACCCAGGTCAAAAATTAGCCTATTTATACGTTATAGAATCTTTTACATTAGCTTATTAATTGGTGATAAGCGAAAAAGTCAGCAGCTTTTGATTTTTACGGCCGCATTCAAACAAATCAGTGCAGCTCTCTGAAGTAGCCCACGTTTCCGAAAACAAATTGTGCCTTTCTATTGATTTCAGCACTTTCTAAATGCGTAACAACCGCTGCACTGCATTTTTTGACACTTCACAGCATTTATACTTTATTAAATAAATGATTTAAAAAAAAGAAATAATCTAACGGGAACAATTGCACGGTTCTTTCTGTCGCCGTTTGTTTGTGGAATCTACTTTTAAAAGCACTTGGGTAGTTTTACTCAGTCACAGTTCAAGATGGCGTCCCTGAATGACAGATCAGTTTGGGATGAGGTTGAGGTTCGTGCTCTTTTTAAATAAATCTAAATATGTTTCCAACGCTAATATTGACGGGCTAGAGAGTTTAAGGTAGTGTAGTGTGTGTGGGTTTGAATTACCAACTACAGCATTTTTTTTTGTTGAGGAAAACACGAGACGTAAGTTGAAGTTGTTTGGAGCTGCCGGCCTGGTTTCGTTTGCCGAATGACACAGGAGAAACACAATTGTTCGCGTGTGGTCAGAAGCACATTTGGAACTACTTTAGATAGATATTTCCACAATTGGGGATATGTAAACGATATGTTTTATTTATTTTGATAGGAAGCTGTGGACAAGTTAAAATCTTTCTAGCCGCTTTGCCGTTAGCCTGATAGGTGGGCTGCGTTGTTAGCTTCACGGCTAACTAACCGTCGCTAAGCTTCCCCCACTAAGTCATAGTACGTTGGTAAACAGGACAACACTGTGAGCTACCCGGTATTTCCCACCCAATCCTATCAAAACCCGGCTAATGTTTACATTTATTTCCTTAGCCGGGGCTTTTTTCCAGGCTTAAAAACAGTCAGGCGATGTCCGTGTGACGCACAAACAAAGCGAAAGTCATTCTTCTATTTTAACGTTTGTATCTGTTGCGGCGTGTTGGTTGTCACCTTCGTACATTTTCCCTTGTCAGTATTGTCATCTGTTTTTGCTACTGTCTGACCAGGACTGTTATGACTGAAACTATACTGAGTTTGTTTGTTTTTTTTTTTTTTCTCCCATCTTAGGGGGAGCCAAACAGTACAGTGTTGCATTTCTGTTTAAGCACTTAGTGAAGTTTTGTTTTGCTTCCTTAAAAGTCTGCCACGTTTTATAGTTAATGCATACCTTGTATCGGTGTGTTTAAGAAAAAACTGCATTATAACTGAAAAAAAACATTACTGGGTTGCTATAGGATGGGATTGGTGAGGAGGTCCTCAAAATGTCCACCGAGGAGATCATCCAGCGGACGCGCCTCTTGGACAGTGAAATTAAGGTTTGTGTACATCTTTTTTTTTTTTTTTTTTTTACAGTTTTAGACCCAGTGGTACCATGTTATTTTAACACCACCCTGGTCCTTGGATGGAATGGAAAAAAACATGTTGACTAAAGTTGGAGACCTGCTGATAAGCATGGAGTATATATAGTTGTTCTGAAAAACCAAAGAAAGGGATATTGAGTCAAATAATACCAAGTACTCAGCCCAAGTGCTCCACCTTGATGTAAACTCTTGATCTTTCATGGCTAACATAATGCTTTTAGTAAGATTAGGGTGTTTGGAAAGTAAAAAGGAAAACTGTGTACCTTTAAAATAATCAGCCCAGGGCAACGGAATTTTATGTTGTCTGTCACCCATCCAGAGCTGCCAAATCTGAAATCAGGTTAAACAAACTGGTTTCTTACACCCTTGTCTTTATGAGCAGGTATCTGTTTTGAATAGGGGAAAAAAATCATGAAAGCGTGGATTTGTCAGGTGGTAACAACTACTTGGTAGTGGCATTTGGTTGTTATAGTGCAATATGACGTCCAAATAGCGTGCAACTTGCAGTCTGTTTCTGTTCACCGGCTGAGGTATTTTGAATGATCTCTGGAGAGGGTTGTATCTGATGATAATGTCAGCTTTTTATTAGCGAGGGAAAATTTAAAATGATTTCTAGTGTCACCGTGCCATTTAAATAATACCTCATTTCACGCTATGTATACTGAGTTTTGAGCAGAGAATTGATTTGGATGTGTCCTATTTATTTATGTATTTTTGACATTTGGGCCTACAGATTGTACCCACTGTATAGCAGGTTATCTGAGCACTTTGTTTAATTTGTGCCCCGGTGTTGCAGATCATGAAGAGTGAAGTTTTGCGAGTTACCCACGAACTGCAGGCTATGAAAGACAAAATTAAGGAGAACACTGAAAAGATCAAAGTGAACAAGACCTTGCCTTACCTTGTGTCCAATGTCATTGAGGTAAGAAGTTTGCTACAGTTTATTTCAGTGTTATTTATTACAGCTTCACAGTAAAAGTTTCCCTTTGGAAGATCCATCCTGTGTTGGCTGTAGGATCACAGGTCCGTGTTCATTGCCACGCTTGTTTTCTCATAGCTTAACAAGTTTTTCTGTTGTTGCATTTTCAGTTTTCACGATAGCAGTTTAGAAGAGCCGTTCTGTAACTTGTCAAAGAAATAATTTGTTTCTGTCTTTCTTGTGTGGAGCTTTTAGATGTCGATCCTAATGACCAGGAGGAAGATGGAGCCAACATCGACCTTGACTCTCAGAGGAAAGGGAAGTGTGCTGTAATTAAAACATCCACAAGACAGGTAACACATGGTTTACCAGCTCATGTAAATTGTGTTTCTGGAATCTCCGTTCTGTGCCATAAGATTTCATACAGTGAAACGATATGATCCGTTGCAGACGTACTTTCTCCCTGTCATTGGTTTGGTGGATGCTGAAAAATTAAAACCCGGTGATCTGGTGGTAAGTAATGTTAATTCTTTTTTTTTTTTTTTTTTTTTTTTTTTTTTTTTTTTTTTTTTTTTT